>JAWNLN010000069.1:0-313974 GCA_035042305.1 Drosophila glabriapex
ACTTATCAACTCAACACGGTTACATATGGAACAGCCTCAGCGCCATACTTAGCCATACGCAGCCTGCATTATTTGGCAAATCTGTGTCGAACTGAGTATCCAATCGGTGCTGCAGTCATTGAATCGTCGTTCTATGTAGATGACCTATTATCTGGAGGTGAGGACATAGAAACTCTTCACACAATCAAGGACCACGTCACGAAAATTCTTCATCGTGGTCACTTTCCGTTATCTAAGTGGCATTCAAATCATGCCCAATTTATCGAAAACTTCGCTATCAAGGATTTAAATACGTGTGACAACGGATTGACCAGCGTACTTGGCGTCAGCTGGAATCAACACACCGATATGCTGCTATTTCAATTCAAACCGAAAATCGTTGCGTCAACCGTCACCAAGAGGACCATTCTGTCAATTGCATCAGCGTTGTTCGACCCTCTCGGACTGGTGTCACCACTCGTAATCGTCGCGAAGATAATCCTACAGGAGCTCTGGCTTGCAGGGCTTACTTGGGACGAATCGCTACCACAGCATCTTGAGCTGGCCTGGAAGAAGTGCCTGGAATCATTCCAAACCATTTCGTCACTTGTTGTTACTGCAAACAGGTCAACCAAAGCTCATTTCAATTGCATGGGTTCTGCGACGCTTCGATTCGAGCGTACGGCTGTTGCATCTACGTGCGGTCGGAATCTGCTTGCGGAAACATTGGTGTTCATCTTCTCATTGCCAAGTCCAGAGTGGCCCCAGTAAAAAAGAAATCGCTTCCCAAACTGGAATTATGTGGAGCACATTTGTTGGCACAAGTTTACAACAAAATCAAGTGTATATTCGCCGAAGAGCAACATGCCGTATATTTCTGGTCGGATTCGCAAATTGTTTTACATTGGCTAAAACAACATTCAGTCACGTTTTCAGCATTTGTCGGAAATCGAGTTTCTGAGATACAGAATTTGAGTTCAATCGGAAGTTGGAGATTTGTACTAACGGCATCAAATCCTGCTGACATTGTTTCTCGAGGTGCCACCACTTCTGATCTACAATCATCCATATGGTTCTCAGGACCAGCATTTTTAACCCAACATTATGAACATTGGCCAAAATCAAGCAACATCAGCAACATTGATATGCAAGTCATCAATGCCGAACAACGTAAATCTACTTTCTTCGCCACAATGGATCGTAACCATGTCCTGGAGAAACTAGCAAACATCAGCTCATACAATCGTTGTGTTCGCACTGTCGCTTACAACTTTGTCATCCGAGGAACTACGCAATGCATCCTATTGCATAATTTGGAACATCCAGCAATTATCATTCGTCGAAGACATTCGCCAACTACAAAAAGATCAACCACTTAGATGCCATCTAAAGTTTCTCAATCCTTTTCTAGATCGCTCCACAGGATTTTCACTTATCAGAGTTGGCGGCCGGCTGGACAACGTTGAGTTTGAGAACTTCGAAAAACATCCGATATTGTTGCCCAGTAAATCGCACTTCGTCTGGATCTATGCGCGGCATCTACATCTTCGCAACTGCCATGCTGGGCCTAAAGCTTTAGTGGCACTCATTCGATTGGAATATTGGATCGTAAACGCCAGAGACTTGGCACGTCGCATCGTGCGCACCTGTATGGCGTGTGTTCGGTACAAGCCAAAATTGGAAAGGCAGCTTATGGGATCGCTGTCAGTGGAGCGCCTTCGACCGGAACACCCATTCCAATGCTGTGGTATCGACTTCTGTGGGCCAATAAATACGTATGTTCGCAAACGAGGAAAGGGTAAGAGCGCAAAAGGGTTGTTGCACAAGACGTTATCGAACACTCGCCTAAAATTTGAGGAGCTCTGTACGATCACAACAGAGATCGAAACTGTCCTCAATTCTCGCCCATTGTCACCTATGTCGCCTGATCCCAACGTTCTATCAGCAATCACCCCAGGACACTTGCTAGTTGGAAAACCTCTTCGGGCGCTTCCTGAACACACGATAGCAACGCCTCATCTCAACAATTTGGAGCGGTTTGACGTGATAACCGCTGCTAAACAGCAATTTTGGCGTCGCTGGTCATCAGATTATATTCACGAGCTTCGGGCTAGAACCAAATGGACATCATCGTCATCAAATCTCGCCATTGGAACCATGGTCATAATCCACGACGACAATCTTCCGCCTCAGCAATGGAAGCTCGGCCGCATCGAAGCACTTGTGCCTGGAAAGGATGGTCATGTTCGAGTTGTGCATCTTCGTAAAGCCAATGGCAGCTGCTGCCGACCAGTACACAAATTGGCCATCTTTCCGATGGAGGCTTGATGTGTTGAAAGCAGATCCTTTCAAGGTGGCCGGGATGTTTGGTCAAACTATTCATAACACAGCTGATCACTCAACATCAGCTGTCAATTTATCGCGGCTTTGCATAACACTTGTGGAATTTATTCACTTATGTTAACAATACTTGTAATTTAGTAAAACATCAATAGATCACTATCGAATTAGCCCAAGTTGTAATAAGAATTAGAATAAGCAACGCGCGCACCTTTGTGTAAGAAAAATAAAGTGTTAATTAAAATAGTTAAATACCGCCCAGGCTTGAAGTCTCGTGTGTGCATAAAAAAACGCTTTGTGCACCGAACAGCCACAATACGGTTTTGGTCCTGTTAGGGGTCTTCCTGCCCCCATTCTTGATTGCTTGTCAGCCGCCTCGTTTCCCGCTATGTCCCTGTGGCCCGGGACCCATCGTACGTGAGCGTGTTGTGACCCCAAGTAGGTCTTGCTTTGAACGAACTTCATGGACTATCTTCGATTTTATCTTAGTCCCCATTATAGCGTTCAATGCTGCTTGACTATCGGATAGGATGGATATATCCGTATTTCGATAGTTACGTTCTATCATATATTCACACACCTCTGCCTGAAATATGCTGGTGTGCGTTCCCAGGGATTCATGGTAGAATAGGACCCACCACTCCAAGACCCGTGCCCTGATTTGTGAGTGATCCATCGGTGTACCATTTTATGGTGTGCGGTTTCATGGAATGGACTTCATCCAGAGTTGTCCATTCCATTGAGCCTTATGATATGGTGGAGTGGTGTGAGCTCCATTAAGGCTTCAAGGACCATTGTTGAACAGGTGCGCATAGCTCCTGTCATACATACGCAGGCCATCCTTTGCAACTTTTGTAGTTGTTTCTTCACGGTGATCAGCCGCGCCCTGTCACCCCATGCTACCACCCCATAGGTTAACATGGGTCTTACTACCATCAGGTATAGCCATCTTAATGTTTTTGGTGATGTACCCCATGATTTACCGGCAATACTACGACATGTATAAAGCGCCCTGGAGCACTTTAATATCGTGTGTTGCACATGGGTGCCAAAGTTAAGCCTGCTATCAAATGTGACTCCCAGGTATTTGACCTCCTTACTCGTTTCTAGTAGGGTCCCTGAGAGCCATATTTGTCTCATCCTCTGTAACTTATGTCGTCTGATAGAGGGGACGATGACTGTTTTCGTAGGGTTTAGGTTAAGTCCAACCTCCATACACCAGTCATACGTTATCCTTAGCCCTGACTGGACTATGTCACAGAGTGATTCTTCAAATTTGCCTCGCGTTATGATAACAATGTTATCGGCATAACCTTGACATTGAATACCACTGTTAGCAAGTCTGTTTAGTAGTGTGCTACTAACAGCCTCCAGAGTAGTGCAGACAACAACCCTCCTTGGGGACAGCTTTTGATGGTTAGAACTGTTACAGTGCTATCATGTAATGATGCCGTGGCTTGCCTGGCCCGTAGCAGTGCGAGTATCCATCTGCTGGTAGTATGGTCCAGGCCTCTTCTCTCGAGAGTAGCATTGATTGCATCGTGCGATGTGTTATCAAAGGCACCTTCTATATCTAAGAAGACGCACAGTGCTACTTCCTTATTATTAATTGCCGCAATCAAAGTATGTCGCAGCTGATAAAGTGCTGTGAGCTAAGAGCCCTAAGGTCGACTTGTAACCTTCCCAGGTGGTTTTCCTGGGATTGCGACATGGTATACTACTATCCATTTTTAATTGTAACTTAAATAGGATAGTTCTGTGATCAGACATTGATTCCACTTGGGAAACGTGCCAGTCCCTAAGGTGAGGTTTTAGGGACCGACTAATCAGGGTGATGTCTAGCACCTCTTCCCTTATTCTAGTTACCAATGTCGGTGTAGATCTGACATTGCATAATTATAGATTATATTTAAATATAAAATCCGTTAGGTACTCAGACACCATGGCCTTAGGGACCGCGCTGCCCTTGGTCTGCACCAATATGGGAACGCAGTCTCTAGTCAGGAATTCTGAAAAGATAGTAAAGTTAATACTCTTCCTTACCTTCCTTATACATGCTCTGGGTGCTGGATTCCTCCGATCCCAGATTACCTTCGAGTCAGCCGTGTACAGGCCTTTAATGCCACTGTTCACCCATGGCTCCTGTAGCAGGGCTAGCCCAAGGTGTTGCTTAGTAAACATCCTTGGTAAGACCGCCGACGCTGCCTTAGCACGGTGGATGTTTACCTGAGCCAGCCCTGTGCCGGCGACTCTGGCCATCTATTGCTGGGGAGGCTCCAGCTGACACGGTGATTGGGGCC
Source organism: Drosophila glabriapex (assembly GCA_035042305.1). NCBI lineage: Eukaryota > Metazoa > Arthropoda > Insecta > Diptera > Drosophilidae > Drosophila > Drosophila glabriapex. Next base: position 4,620 of record JAWNLN010000069.1, read on the forward strand.
TGGAGTTGCCCCCGTCACCGCTGCACGTCATTTCGACGTCAGCTGCTGCTGCATCTTGCAGTTCCTCCGCCAACTCCTGTGAGGACATGGGGATATCCTCATCTCCCAACATATCTATTTGGCAGAGCATTCTGTCCGCCAACTCCTCATCTACTGCGAGGTCGTCCGCCGAATCGGTGGGCCGCGCAGTACAACTGCGCTGAACTGTGGCAGGAGTGTCTTCTGTGGTTGTGGTGTCCACATTAACAGCCTCCCTGCCCCTTGGCTCAGACTGAGGCTTAGCTGCAGCTCTCCTCTTTAAACCGCTTACGGGGATGATCCCGTAGCGAAAGTAGTTTTGGTGCCCCTTCTCCACAATGATGTCCTTGGATAGCTCGTCTATCCCGATGACCAGGAGGGCTCCTCCGCCCTCGTTCCTCCTGGAAATCACCTTCCATGTGTCGGTCTCGATCCTGTTCTGGTTCCTGAGCAGAACCAACAGAGATTCGGTCGACCGATCCACACTTCTGGGGCAAAACAGAGTGATGCAGTGGGGCGACGGAATGTTGCCTCCCACTTTGCATTTAAGGGGCACGCCCTTCCACGATAATAGCCAGTCGGCTGAGGCCTCGTCCAAGCACTCAATGACCAGGAAACCGACCCGGATGTGAATGCCTGCGAATGAGACCGGAACATCCCCACCAGACGCAATGACTTCGTCAATGATGGCCTTCGTGGCCGCTGCACCCTTGGCCTCCGAGCACACCCTCTTGGAAGTGGCCACCGGTGGGGTGAGTGTGCTGCTGCGCCTCTTGGAAGCTGGCGATGGTGCTGTAGCCGCTTCCCTGGGCTCTGTTGCCTTCTTCAGGACTGCATCAGGAGTGAGTTCTTGCTGGAGGTACCGAAGGTACCACTTGACCCTCGAACCGCAAAGATTCTTCCGGTTCGGGTCATCCAGCCCACCGGGTTGACCCCCGGGGTGGCAGGAACTCTTTTTTCCTCTTAGGGCGCTGTGCGCCCTGCCTCGCGGCGTTCGTTGCTGGGCGTGGTGGTCGGGGTGGTCCGACCATCACTCTCCCCTGCCTCAAAGCCGGAGTTTGTTGTGCATGCGGCACTCCCCTGTTTGGTGCTGGTTGGTCTACCACACGAGAGGGTCTTTCCCCGTCTAGGGCTCGATCCTCTTAGTGTCTTGCGACATACTCCGCAGGGAGATCCTGCGGTATTTTGGTGTTTCTAGAATTCTTCTTTAATTCCTACGTGCTGCGGAGAAATGTGTGTCCGCCCGGGCAGAGATCCGCATTACCCGGGTAAGGCTAAATTAGAACAGGCGGTCGCCATTTGCCTGAGCCCACCGTTCGAGACTGGGCTAGTTTTTCCCCGGGCCACAACCAAGCTGACTCTCGGCACGGTTCGGATAACGCCTTAGTCCGGCCTGGAGTGAGATGTGGGGAATAGGATGGGGTAGGTAATTGTGAGGGGTTGTGTGAGGCTATACTTTAAAGGCGGCAACACAAGCGCCTTGTCAGTGCGATTGACAATATCGCACCCGCTGTTTCTCCGGGACTGCTTATTTACGAAGAATCTCGTATTATTCGCAGCTAACCTTCCTGGGGGGAGGCCATTCGCTATCCGCAACCCGCGACCCGCCTGGTGGCCTCAGCTCAGCCCCATCCGAACCATCCCACAAGTTCTTTAGACCACCCCTTACGGACACCCTTTAGTAGTCAGGACTGTCAGAGTGCTATCATGCACTGATGTTGCGGCTTTTCTGGAACGCAGCAGTGAGAGTATCCACTTGGTGGTAGTTCAGGTTCAGGCCCCTCGAGAGGGTAGCCTTTATCACATCATGTGATGTGTTGTCAATGCCACCTGCTATATCTAGGAAAGGGCACCGTGCTTCTTCCTTATTATCAACTGCCGTAAAGTGGTAAAGTGCTGCGCCAATAGACCTGTTTTCTGGTCAACCGTCATTTTATTCGATACCCGCTCAGCCTGGTAAGCCTTATGTAGCTCATTTTCATTAACCCTCAATGTGACAGCCGATTTTTCTAGTTGCTGGTTATCATGCTGATTTTGGTTTAGGTGCTCGTCTTCCTGCTGCCATCAGAACGTTGGCCTGGGCGAACTGGGGGTCGAACTAGGGTAAGATGATTGCTTCATCAAGCGAAGTCTGCTCCATGCAGGCGGTGTTACTGGTGGCACAACTTGCCGAGTGACCGAGTGCCCAAGTCTGTGGCAGCTCTGAGTATTGCCACCGCATTCACTCAGAATTTAGCTCATCGCGGTCGCTTATATATCGTCTCCGCCACTGCATCGCCTCCTCCGCCTCTCGCTGTTCTTCACACGCCTCGCAATCGCACACCACCAGGCCAACAGGACTCAGACTACTTTTTTTAATTTGTATAGTTTGTACCCTTTACACCCAAGATTACTTGTATGACCTGCAACCTGTATTATGGCACAGCCCTTTGGTGTACATTTCTAGACTCTTTTATGTAGTCTGGACACTATCTTGGATTTTTTTTTACCATTTCCTATCGCATTTTCTGAATCCAGGTACAAATGTAATTTGCCTAATCCGTTGTCTCATCGAGACAAGAGTCTTTTAGGCATGTGTCCTTCAGGGGCTGTCTCTATAGGGCGTCCGCAACAACATTCAGATTTTCTTTTCTGTACTCAAACTCAAAGTCGTATTGTTGTAGTTCTAGGGCCCATCTCACGATGTTGCCTGATGGACTTTCGGCGAAGTTGAGCCACTTCAGTGCCATGTGATCCGTAATGACGGTGAAGTGGTATCCCTCCAAGTAGGTTCTAAGCTTCCGAATTCACCAGATTATCACAAGGCAATTTTTTTTTCGGTCGCAGAGTAATTTCGCTAAGCACCATTTAAAGATCTGTTTTACTTAAAAAATGATTTAATTACCCTCCTAAGAGGTTTGGGCTAATATCGCTCCCAAGCTATAGTTGGTTGCATCCGACTGCAAGACGGACATGTGATTGTGTCAGCTTTGCTTTAAACTTTACGAAAGCTGCCTAATGCTCTTCGGTAGAGGAGGGGCGGAATCTGGTTCGTAGTTCTTCATGTTTCCAGGGGGCTTAAATTCTGAATCGCAGCTACTTTTCAGGAACACAGCCGCACGTTCAGGCATTTGAGCTCCTTCTTAAGTCCTTCTAAGTCGGCGGAAGACTTCTGATATGTTCTTCATGCGATCCTTGAGTGTTTTCCAGCTTAAGCTCTGGTAAGCATGAACGATGGAAGCGTTCAAGATATGTAGGAGTTGGCCGATCAGCTGCCGACTCAATGTGGCGAAATATCTACGATATGGGCCGCGTAGTTAAGTTAACGCATAGACGCCGTTTTCCAGTCTTTTTTTCACAAAGACAATTGGTGCGCTGTGAGGGCTTTTCAAATGCTCAAGACAGGCTTTGGCCGACAATTCATCCACCTGCTTGTTGATCTCGGCCTACATCTTGTGAATCTTCGGAAAGTATCGCTATTTAGTGGGCTGATCGTCGCTCATGACAATGCGATGCTCCGTTATAGGCTATGTTCCGCTTATGCACTCAAAAGCCGATAATTCTCCTCTCAAAAATTCACCAATATCTGCGACTGGATGAATTAGCTGTCTGACTGGAGTTTATGTCACGGCTACACACAATCTCGCATCCCGATGTTCCCTTTTTCCGTTGCGATGCTCACCACAAGCCTGCACATTCTAACACTGAGAACTCAGTCGTCGATAACCCCAGGAAGTATCAGTAGAGGAATAACCATGCTCTGCTGTCGACATCAAATATTTACTTCGTCTTGTTCTTAAACCCCTTAGCTTCGGCCATCTGTCATTCGAACGCGTATCTCTCTCTCTCTCTCTCTCTCTATCTCTATTTCTCTGTCGCTTCTTCGGCCTACGTTGAGCAGTCTACGTGGTCGTCGCTAATGAAGCTGGTCGTTGCCACTGTGTCAATCGTAGTCTTCTCTTGACTGCTGCTGATCTATATGACAGTCGTCAATTGCGCTCCTTCACCCCGTAGGCTTCCGATTAGCGGCGTGGGACTATCCGTCACGACTGCCGCTCGTACTACTACTTATCCCTCGAAGCACTGCTGCTTTGACATTTATTAAATTATCGCATTTAAATATGTTATTTGAATTCCGCACTGACAACCTGCAGTGCAGCTGCATCATAAAACTATCAATATGAATATTTTGCTTACGAATTGGTTAACAATTTTACAATTTCTGATTTTTAAGATATTGTTTAGTATTCCCCCTAAAAGTTATGGGTATCACAGCACTTGGAAACCTTTCAGTATATATTTTTTTTTTTTCATTTGAACTGAAAGTGCCTCTGCGAGTTGATGGTAGTAAGGCTTTTTCAACTTTTCAGCCAACCTAGAGTGCATCACTCTGGAGAGTAATTCGGAAGGCGGGGTGCGCAATTCCTCTATAGCTAAGCCAGGAGTTAATTTATATTTTGTTCGTAATTATATAACTTCTGCGAAGTGAACAGCATTGTGTAATTTTCCAAGCAAGTTCGAAAATTCAGAACATGACACTCAGTTTTTGCTTAACTCAGTTAATGTGAGATTGTGCTGACATTAGCCAGATGGCAATGCGTTATATACAAATTGCGAAATAGCGGCAGCCAGGAACCGACTACAAGGCCTGATTTTAGTCATGAACATAACGCCCTCTTTGCAATATTGCAAAATGTTATGCGACGGGGAGACCGTCTTGAACGGGCATCAGCCCAAGTAGGATGATTTCCTGATACACATCGGCTCCCAGGGCTAGTGACACGAAGCTAGATTTCAGGGAGATATCGTTCGCTAGAGAAACAGCTCCGAAATTTGACCTTATCCGCTTGTTGATCAAATTGGTTGGTGTGGTGACCCGGAGGTTGGACTCAGCTCTCAGGATCACTTCCAGACGGAAGCTTTGCGAGATCTGGGATCGTATATAACCTGTGCAGGCACCGTCTGCTCCAATCCAAGTCACAGTATTTTATTTACCAAACCTGCCAGGAGGCGCTTCTCATCGTTTAGCCTTCGGAACCGTTGTCACCTCTTCAAGGTATGCGTTCCAAGACAGACTCGGCAGCGGACAAAGTTAATTCCTCGAGCACTTCTGTCCCTCAAGTTGCTGGGAATCTGCGGACAAGGAGCAATCTTTGGAACAGAGCTGGATGATAATGATAATAATCTGAAAACAGCCCTTGATGAAGCTTAGCATAAATAAACTACGACTCCCTCGACTGATATCGGAAAATCGTTTATTAAATTCAAAGGATTGAAAAACGTTGGTTATAGGACGATGCGCAATATCATCTTCAAGGATCGAAATATGAGAGATGGCACATTGGTCTTGGGAAAGTTGCAATCATTCTGGCCCTTACCACCATAGCTGACTAACAAGCAGCTCTTGTGACGTGACTTCTCTGCTAGCCAGATCTACCAAGTTCCCGTAGCCGTATCTGTTGGTTGCATAATTTTTGTAACTCTACGAAGGCTTGTTAAGCCAAGCTAAACCCATTGAGGAGTATGCCCAAAAGTACGATTCAACGTTGTCGTAATGAAGTTGTGGAAGGATTGATTTGAACAGTTCACAGACTTATAGCTTTGATAAAGTGATTGTTTTGATTGGAGTCACTCGGACTTTGACTGTAAGATGTTTGTAAACCAGTTTTATGCGGAAAATCTGTTGTAGAACACATTTTGCAGTGGGTTGAAAATGTATTCATCTTGGAGTGCAGATTTCTATCAGAGTTTGAAAGAAAGTAAGCAAGCCGTGCCAACGATGGGCGAGCTCTTCTGTAATTCTTGTTCATGGAGACAGAACAATCAGTCTTACCAAACAGCTGAATCAAATAATTTACCATTAATCAAAAAAACTTCGCGCCTAGATTTTTAGTAAGAGAGTTCAGTGAGCAATATTCATCTCTAAGTAAATCGTACAGGCACGTACTTGAGACTACTATCAAAATAGTATAAAAAATGCCCTAATCCCTCATACAATTTCAATTTATTTACAGAGAAAAAGTTAATAGATCTATATGATTTGATTCTATGCAAATACAAATAAAAAGTTCATTAGAACCATTAGATATAAGAATTATACTCAGTCAAATGAAAAAAGCCATAGTTTTTTTTTAGGATTTATATAATAAATAAAAAGAATAAATTATATGTTAAATTCAAAGAAAAAAAAAATTAGATATAAACAATTATTACTGAATAGAGCATAGTATTTGTAGCCAGCTCCTTTGCAAATTCCATACATAAGTCAACGTTTGTAATTAAAATTCTCCTTTTATTTCCATATATACTACATATGCAATAACATTTATTTAGATGAGTTCAAGTTCTTTTCACAAGTACTGTAGGCCACACCAACGCCAAACCCAGAGCCTAGCCACACAGGCCACACACGTCTTTTAAAAAATAATAACGACATCACTGATCCAATCAGAAGTCCGCCACCTGTAATAAAAAAGTTTTTTTTAGTATTTAAAAACGAAATAACAGTGATAAGCTTTCCTAACCCATTAAAAAGCAATCAAGAAAATAATTGGAAATTAAATTTGTTATTTCATTGGTACTATTATCTGGTAATATAGCTTTATTCTTAGTACATCATCTTTAAGTCTACTTCTGGTAAAAAGATTCATTTATTTCTTTGCTAAGACAAGGAATAAGTGTAATTTTAGGGACGCCAGAAATTACGTCAATCTTCCGTCATTTAAAATTTACTCCGCAGCTCGAAATATTATGCTTTTGCATGTTTTAAGAGAATTTCATTAAAATGTTTTCTGTTTCACATTTATCATTTGTGTATTAGGAAAGCTGACATGTATGTCTACCCCAACAACTTCAAACTCATTTACCAACCGACGACAGCTGCATTACATTGTGGCTCTGACATTTGTACTGCCCACAGCAAAATAATAAAAGTATGCAGAGGTTCTACAAATAAGATACAAATGTTCAGAAACTTAAGTGGAAATAATAAAGTTAGCGAACGATAGATAGAAACCGGGGAGCAAAGCTAATTATGTGAATTTATGTAGCAATGTTGTCGTAACCATAATAACCACGGGGATCAATATTAAGAAAGAGAGCCTGTCCACAAAATACAAATTGGGAAAGCAAATGTAAATGTTTATGATTAATTTAAATATCACGCCGAATCAGCATTGAACGAGACATCCAACACAGCATATATTCTTGATCAGCATTATCTTTTTCTGTCAGTTTTAACTCTGAAAGTGCGAACATTTTCTTCTTTATGCTGCAAACAAATCACATGCCAGAATCGACCGAATCGGAGATGTATGTTATCATTTGTCTGTCAAAGTAATGTGAGATGGTGACTCTGGTCTATAGGGTTATCTCAGCCTTCAGGTGCCCAAGAAAACCTTTTCTTCTAGATTCTGTTTGGCAAAAGCCGCTAAACTAAACATTCTGTATGTACTTATGTATATATGCACTTCCATACACACATATCTGCCATTGATTATATAACCAAAAAGACTCACTTCCTTTAATAATTGTATCAGACACACATCGGTCCAACTTCACTCCCACTTGATCTTCGGAAAAAGTCATCTCATTAATTTCGCCTTATAATATTTACAATTAAATTGTTACTTGTTATAACAATTCGTCGAAATTTGTATCGGAAAAGCTTGTCGACTGTCACGTTAAATCGAACCAAGAGCTTAGTTCACAATTTGATTAATCGTTTCATTCCATCTGTTCGCTGTAGTTCCAATCAGTGCTACCAATTTAGCCTTTTATTAACTTAAATGTGCATATAAAATTCGAACACCTTTATTCTTAATATGTAAAGAATAATGCAATATAGATTTTACATTAACTGAAAAGAGTCAGTACAAGAATTTCCGTTAATCTTTCGATTTATTATTTTTTTTAAGTAAAAGAGTACTTTTCCTAACAATTAATAAGCAATAAATTTAGGTATATTTATATTTATATGCTCAGAAAGGTAATATGTTTGTTAAATTTCCTTAAAATTTGATTTAAAAAAAATTTCTTACAAATTTAACATCTTTTTTATGTATTATTGTTAAAGTAAAATTTGCTGATTCTGCAGATGCTTTTGATGTTTATTTCATTAGCTAATTGCTTGATAGCGTCATCAGACAGAACGGCATCAAGCGGAATGCAATTGATTTAATGATGTGATAATCTGTCCACACTGGCAACATCAGGATCAAGCATCAGTTTTAGCTGATTATAAAATTGTTGCGATTAAATTAATTTAAAAATGGACTTAGAAGAGCAATTCGAAGTTGCTGTTTTCAAGCTTTTCACTGTTCTGCAGGGGCTCTTTGTCGATTTGAAAAAGAAACAAACATAAATTGAAGCAGTGCATTCGAGGAAATTATTAATAACTGATTAATTTTTCATTTTTGGTAGCTGAACACAGAGTAAGGAACAATTAATTAAAAATTTTCCACTAAGCCATAAATTTAAAAAAGTCTTAAAAACTTTATTTTTCGGTTGGTGTTTTCTCTTCAACTCCAACCGTTCCAGCTATAAATATAATATATTTATTTTATATTGCGAAAAATCGCGTTTGAAAATTTGTTTAATTTTATAAGTATTTTCTGAAGTTAAAAAAAAAAACATTAAAAATAATAACAAATATTAATAATAAGTAAAAATATATATATATGTATGTAAATAAAATTGTCTAAGCGAAAAGTTTGTTTGTTGTTTTCCTCCTACTTTTCTAAGGATTACTGTTAGTGAAGCAACTGAGCCTCAATTTGAATTTATATATTCCAAACTTTGCTTTTCATGTTAAATAATTGATATTGTAACATTACTGGGATGTTTCGTTCCGTTTTGCATATAAGATTTGTGTGATAATCTTATACGATGAATTTTAGTATGTCAACGATATATTTCGATAATTGTAGTGATTATGTACCATCACCAATTTAGTCCACACGTTTGCGTTTAAGAAAAAATGGATATTCCTAAGGTAATAGAAGAATATTGAATATGTAACAAAGTTCTGATAATATTCGTTACAGCTGTCGAATGCTCTCCGGGATTTGCCCAACAGAGTTCTCAACGTGTCCGTGGAGGAGCGCCTGTCACTCTTTCAGAATGTCTGTGCGGTGCTGGACAATCCCGGTAAGTCGTGTGCAGCTGATGTACATATGTATGTACTTACATACATATCTACATGCGGTGCTTAAAATTCTGACTAAAAAATATGTCAAGAAGCAACAGCTTCAAAGATCTTTGAAGATAACATAAGCTTACTGGTCGGAGTCCAAGTCATTTTAGTTCACATCTAAGCATCTTGATTAATATATGAGAACCACCGATTGTAGTCCGATGTTAATGATTTTGCCCAAAAATGTAGGAATAAGAAGACACATGTAGAGATTTTGGTTCAGATACGTTGGAAAACAAATAATTTGTTCATAAAATAACTCGTCTTTCAACTGATGATTTCCATGGGAGCTGAGCATAAATATATAGCAGATGTTTCAGTTTGAATTTAAAAATCCGAATGGTCTTATGAATTTTTATATTAGTCTGGAAAAATGCATTAAAGAGTTTAAGCCTTTGTTATTTATGCTACTATCGAAAAATTTTGGACCTGAATTAAACTTAAATGTTAAAATAACGGAACTTTTCACATCTTTGTCCTTCGAGTTTGTTGAAATTATGACAACAATTTTGCAACACTGGCATTGAATATGCAATATTAGTTTAATGGATGGTTATCTACTGCATGTCAACTCGTATTATTCGTTGATCGAGCTTTTCTTTTAATTTTCATAATTTTAATTTCCAAAAAAAAAAAGGGTTAAACTTTCAAGGAACTTAAAAACGAATCAAAGCTTTCAAGGGCCATTGCCAAAATCGAAAGGAGCTGAATTATATCCGAATTTTTTAGTTATGAGTCTAAAATATCGAGAAAATTATGGCCCCTGAAAGTTGAATTTGTTTATAACCAATATGGCACGATAATTCCTCGATTCATTCAACCCAGATTGTTAAAGCGTATATAGAGCCAAAATGAGGAGCTAATCGGCTGCACGCCCTAATCACCGGATTAGAAAATAACCGAAAATGTTCAGGAATGGTATTCGACATTATCCGATATTAGCCAAGCCATCAGAATGTCTCCCTTCGAAAGTTTTAGACCATAAGGCTGGCTGCTTTAGACATCTGGTCTTAGTAGAGATACGAATAATGGTAATCAGAATTTTGCTTTGACTTAGTACTTCTCTGCATATTTTTCGTAGTCTTAGGACGTCTGTGACATTAACTGCATTTATAGCATGTCGATTTATAAAAAAGATCAGATCACTTGATTTGCATTCTAAAAGACTAAATTATTCAAGTTCCGCAGAGGCTTATTTAAACAACAGTTTTTTGACTGCACTTGCTGAGTTTATTTAAAGGCTTTATATCTAAGTCTATTAGCACAAGGAAGTAAATATTTAAGTTTATAAATTACCTTCCATCTGTGATATCACTCTGAGGTGCTGATATATGCCTTTGACCTAAAACTTTGCCTGTCGATCACTAATTCATATTATGGCCAAAACAGATCTAGGCAGTTTTCAAACCTACCCAAATTTATTAAATGTTAATTGCGGCAAATGTTAATATTTGTCCTTATATGCGATTGCCTCTTTCTTACTGGCTGATGAAATTTATCGATAAAATTAAATAACCTTGTTCTGCGATACGATAATTTATATGCCAATTTGGAGTATAGCTCTTATAGTATCTAGGATCGGCATTTTCACAAACACGGAGATGGGATTTTGATCAAGAAAATATATTATTAAAGGGATGTCGGAGATGCTTCCTTCTGCTTGTTACATAATTTTGTGCAACTTCAGTATACCCTTTTTACCCATAAATAGAATTTTAAACATACCAAAGTATATATGTTCTTGATCAGCATCAATAGCCAAGTCGATATAGCCATGCCCATCTTTCTGTCTGAATTGTGAGAACGAGTCCCTCAGACTCGAAGTTATATTTTGGAAACTCTTAATAAATTCGAATTTATGCTACATGCAGTACTAAGTCGGCAGACTCAGACAACTATATCATTGAAGCATGTCGTCGGTTGCATCTTCGGTTTCAGAGTATATTGGATTTTTGCAATGTTCTTCATGATATACGAACGCACTCTTATAGCTGATGACTTGACTCCGACTTGACTACTAAACTTAGTAGAGGATTTCTGCAACAGTTTTAATACTCACTGAATTCTACTTTCTAATTTCAGGTGTAAATTCAGCCATCATTCGAGGTATATGTAAAGTAATAGGGACGACGCTGACAAAGTACAAGGATCCACCATCTCAGCTACTAGTTCGGAAGCTAATTTGTGATCTTTTAACATTTCATCATGATTTAACTATTGAACATATGTTGTCTGTCATTAAAACACTTCTGCTGAAGGAATTACCATTGACAGCTGCTCATAAGCCATACAGATCGGCTGTGGTTGCCTTAGGATGGATTTGTCTGCTATTGAAGAATACCGACCGAGGCTCAAATATTTATAAAACTGAAAAACTGCGAATGCTTGAATATCAGTCGATGCTATACCAAACAACTTTACTAGCCCAAAATGCACGTGTTACGGAAGCAGCTACAAAAATCATAGACGATTTATGGGAGAATAAAAATATTTTCGATGAATCAATGATTACGCTATTTGAAATGGATGCAACTTCAAACGTTACAATAATGATAATGATGATGATACGATTCGAGACAGAACGCAAGCAGTTGAATATACTGAAAACCTATAAAATTAAAGCTGTCGAATACTTTGTGAAAAGTATGATACTGTGCAAATCAAAGCCGGAAAAGCCTTTCATAACTGCTTGTCAACCATTATTATCAACACTTAATGATTCTGAATTTAACTCGTACATCTACAATGATTTACAAAAGTCAATATTAAGGAGTCCTGAAAATACACTAGAGAGCGTTGGATTAATTTTTGATCTTGTCAATATTGATTGCAGTCCTTACGCTTCCCAAATCGGAACTGTTTTAATCAAAAAGTTGTACAGCGATGGAGAAATTGCTCGACGCGAATCCTTGGAGTCCTTAAAGAATCTATCGCAGAAGTGCTCCGATGGCAACATTATAAAAAAATTGTTGGAACTTATTTTCTCTATTTTGAATGGATCTGATGGAAAAATAAATGTTGTGGAGTATAGAATCAATTTGCTGCAGGTAATGTTTCAAGTCCTTCAATTGTTTTATGAACGGATTATATTTTAAATTTATTTTTGTACTTTTTAATCTAAATTTGTTAGTAACAAATTTGAAAATATCTGATTTTTCTTACTATGTGTCTAACAAACCACATACAGCAAAATAATATTTCTTGGTCGCGCACTCCTTGATAATAATTCCTGATAGTATTTGCGTTGGTTTATAATTGTATATAGCTAATAAACGAGCGTGTTTAATACATCTCGTTAAAAATCATCTTTAAAGTTAAGTTTCCTCAAAACGTATTACAAAAAAAAAACTGCGTGTTCCAAATTAACTATAATTCAATACCAGAACAGTTTAACGTTGCTCTTGATTAAACTTAAAAATCGAATAAAGAGCATATTCTTTTGAATGTGAAAATAATTCTAGGATTAAGAGAAATTCACCAATATTATATATCTGATAGTACTACTTTCACCGGTTAGTCCGTCTGGATTACCGTTAAATAGTTTGGAAATTTCACAGAAAACTGTCTTGATTTTCATAATGGAAAATCAATATTATGTCTTATTCATATTAAGGAAGGTGTTAAGCAATATTTTTCGTTTGTCTTTTTTTATTTTTTATGTAAATATTGGAAAAAATATAATTATCAAAAAAATATAAAGTTATCTGTGTAGATATCTTATCTAGGTAAAATTAAAATCCGCTGAAAATTCTGCTGCTAGAAAAATAGTTGATATGCACATTTGTAAACTTTTATTACAAAATAGTTTACTGGTAAAAAAAAAAGTTGAAATATTTCAATTCTGCTGTCTTGCCTTATTTATTACGATACGATGAGTTGTTTAATTTTATTTCGTTGCATTAAATATTTTTTCTATCTGATTTCAGGGTGCTGGTTACTTAAGCTTTAATAATGTACCTGCGGATAATTCAGACGACATTTTAAACAGAGCTGTTGATTTATTCTGGAAAGCGCTTGATACTGAATCACAGGAAAAAGTGATATGCTGTACACTGGAGATGTTTGGTTTGTGGTGCGGAAAATTTAGGAATGAGCTACCCACTGTGATTATAAACATTTTCAAAATTGGCATTGAACAAAAGAACACAACTCAAATTATTCGTCAAAGTTACCTGGAATGGTTGCTGTCATCTATACAAAATGCCAAAGTCAAGGATACCAGCAATATAGTACCAACCTTATATGCGTTGTATTCAAAAGCACTACAGCATTTTCCGCAACCCTCTTATGTGTCAGAGGCAGCGTGTATTGCCTGTATTTTGTTAATTTTAGATGAACCATCCGAATCGTACTCATACTTCTGGAGCTCCATATTTGACATGAGTAAGCAGCATTTCTTTAATGAAAAATTCATAGCGACAGCAGCACCGGAAACCTTATGCCACATCTCGTTTATGGCGAAAATATTATTAAAATCGTATTTAGATCAAATCAAGGGTCCTGTCGATCAGTTACATCGAGCCTTGCTCAACAATTTATGCAGCAGTTCACTGAAAGTAAGAAATTACACAAAAGGACAAGTTCGCGAAATCACAAAATGTGCAGATGGTGTAGATTTTGTTAAGCTTTCTCTCAAAGAGTATAGTCATTTTATAAATACTGCAAAAAATCAAAATGAAATCGACAATTGCATAGATCAGAATGGTACTTCAAATCAAGCCTTTGTCGAAGCACTAGAAGTTATATGCGGCCTAGAAAATGTTTCGCATGAGGACTCACTTGAGTTGACAACACTACTTTTAGATATTGCCAATTGTCCAGCTGTATCATCCATTAATCCATATTTTTGGGAAAATACCATTGAGAAAAATTTTCACTTAAATCCCGAACATTTTATTGCATTAAACAAAGCCGAAATTATTGAGACCTATATAGATAATTTCAAAATTTGCCGAGCTTATGAAAATATTATTGCTTCACTAGTGCGAATAAATCCGCAAATAATAGTGCCTCCCATTATAATGCGAATAAAAACATATCTAAATGATGATAGCAATTTTGGCATTACTAATGAAGAATTTTTGATATTTATGACCCCTGATGGCGAGCTGTACGATAAAAGTGTAATTCCACATGTAGACGCCCAATATAAAACGATTGGTGTTAAGCGAGAAAATAAAGTCTACAGTTATAAGGAACAGTTGGAGGAAATTCAACTTCGTCGTGAAATTGACGAGAAACGTCAAAAAGAGGGCAAATCCAAAACCGTAAAATTAACGCAGAAGCAACAGGAATTAATCAAAAACCAAACAGAGAAGGAAATGCGCATAAAATCGCGCGTTCAAGAAATGTATGAGAAATTAATGTGTGTCATCAGCTTGCTTAAAGCTTCTTGTTCTGGAAACGAAAAATATCTTGCGTTACATTTTCATACGTTATTAGATGATATTCTACGAGCAACTCACAGCCCTCTGAGCGCTGAGCCATTGACCGATCTATACTATTTCTTGCATAAAATGTGTTTTAAGAATCATTCAGATGTGGGTCGCTCAATTTCCATTGCAACGCTAAGACTCCAAAATCCATCTTGCCCATTAAAAGAGGAGTGGAATGCCAACAACATCAATGATAGCATCATCGACATTATATCAAATATCAATAAGCTTGTAGTTATCCAGTCGAACATATTGGATTCACAATCTTTTTCATACGCCTTTGAATTTCTGAAACGTGCAATTACTTGCTTAAATGATAATGCAAATGAGGAAATTATATTGACAAGTATAAAGCTTATGGAAATCCACGTAAAACCCCAACAGGTTGAAAATGCTGACAGTAATCATCCAAAGTATTTGCCAAGGCTGGGCATGTTTGAAATACTGCTGTATTTAATCAAAAATACAACACCGGCAATTCAGCCCCAAGCTGTAAATGCTCTCTTGGAAGTTGCAAAAGTTTCATCTGGTGGTAAATTAAATGCCACTCCAGATAATCGTATAATTGAATTATTTTTAGAAGCTTTGCAAAGCAATATCGATACGACTAGGGATGTAGCATTGCGTGCAATTCAAATCATGATTAAACCATTAATTGACTATGCAAAAACTGATGCCGACTTGGAAAAACAAATTATCGCGAGATTGTGGATAGCTAAATTTGATATCTCATCCGATATCAGAAGACTCGCCGTCGATGTATGGGACTCTTCTGAATATCCATATCCCGAGTTTAACGATATTATTCGAGATATTACACATGCCGAACTATGCATACAAAAAGCCTCCGCGGAGTCCTTAATACCATTGATAATAAAAGACAACAGCCTAATTAATTGTGGACTAATGAAAATGCTGGCAATTTATAATGAAAAGCTCACTTTGATTCCGCCAAAACTGGATAAATTTGATCGTGAAATTGAACCCGCTTCTGATCAGTGGAAGCCACGAAGAGGTGTCGCTATTGCAATATCTCAAATTGCACAGTTTTTGTCCATTGAAGACATCAATTATTTAATGCAATTTATGGTATCCCAGGGCCTTGGTGACCGCGAAGAAATTGTCCATAAAGAAATGTTAGCGGCTGCACTAAAAATAGTTGACTTGCATGGCAAAGAGACAATTGTCAGCTTACTGCCCGTCTTTGAAGAGTTTCTCGATAAGGCACCCAAGTCACAAAGCTTTGATAATATTCGTCAGGCTGTTGTTATTCTGATGGGTTCGCTGGCTAGGCATTTGGAAAAGGATGATAAACGAATTGATCCCATAGTCAAGCGATTAATAACTGCCCTGTCTACACCGTCGCAACAAGTTCAGGAAGCGGTCTCAAACTGTTTGCCACATCTGATGCCATCGGTTAAAGATGAAGCTCCAGCAATGGCTAAAAAACTACTACAGTCATTGGCAAAATCCGATAAGTATGGAGAGAGAAGAGGTGCTGCCTACGGCATCGCTGGCATCGTGAAAGGTCTTGGCATCTTATCGCTGAAGCAACTGGACATCATGTCGAAGCTAACGTCCTACATACAGGACAAGAAGAACTACAGATGTCGTGAGGGTGCTCTATTTGCCTTTGAAGTCCTATGCACTACTCTTGGCCGTTTGTTCGAGCCATATATTGTCCACGTCTTACCGCATTTGTTGCAATGCTTTGGCGATTCCTCGCAATATGTGCGACAAGCTGCCGATGATACTGCCAAGGTGGTAATGGGCAAACTGTCTGCTCATGGAGTTAAGCTGGTGCTTCCGTCTCTATTGCAAGCTCTCGATGAGGATTCGTGGCGGACAAAAACCGCATCCGTGGAATTACTTGGTGCCATGGCATTTTGCGCTCCCAAACAGTTGTCTTCCTGTTTGCCAAGCATTGTACCAAAATTGATCGAAGTTCTCGGAGATTCCCACACGAAAGTACAAGAAGCCGGTGCTGATGCTCTCAAAGTAATCGGATCCGTTATAAAGAATCCTGAAATTCAGGCCATTGTTCCAATTTTATTGAAAGCATTGGAAGATCCTTCTAACAATACGTCAGCATGTCTTCAAAGCCTACTAAAAACAAAATTCATTCATTTTATTGACGCCCCATCGTTGGCTCTGATAATGCCAGTAGTTCAAAGAGCATTCATGGATCGATCGACAGAAACAAGAAAAATGGCTGCCCAAATTATAGGTAATATGTACTCGCTCACAGACCAAAAGGATCTGACACCTTATCTGCCCAGTATAATTCCCGGCCTGAAGTCCTCTCTGCTGGATCCCGTTCCGGAAGTCCGAGCTGTGTCGGCACGTGCCCTAGGTGCAATGGTGAAGGGAATGGGCGAGTCCTCCTTCGAAGACTTGCTGCCATGGCTGATGCAAACCCTTACCTCGGAATCGAGTAGCGTTGACCGCAGTGGCGCAGCCCAGGGTCTGTCTGAGGTCGTTGGAGGACTGGGCGTGGAGAAGATGCATAAGTTAATGCCGGAAATCATTTCGACGGCAGAACGAACCGACATCGCTCCACATGTCAAGGATGGGTACATTATGATGTTCATCTATATGCCAGGGGCATTTCCCGAGGAATTCACGCCATACATTGGCCAAATAATTAATCCCATACTCAAGGCATTGGCCGATGAAAGTGAATATGTGAGGGACACGGCCCTCAAAGCTGGACAACGAATTGTGAACCTATATGCAGAGACGGCAGTTGCCCTGCTGCTGCCCGAGCTGGAGAAGGGTCTATTTGACGAGAACTGGCGCATCAGATATAGCTCCGTACAGCTGCTCGGCGACTTATTGTATCGCATATCGGGTGTATCTGGCAAGATGACTACAGAAACTGCCAGTGAGGATGATAATTTCGGCACGGAACAATCGCACACAGCCATTATTCGATTCTTGGGCGATGAACGCCGCAATCGAGTCCTATCTGGTCTTTATATGGGACGAAGTGACGTCTCCTTAATGGTACGTCAATCGGCATTGCATGTCTGGAAAATCGTTGTTACAAATACGCCGAGAACATTGCGTGAGATTCTGCCAACATTGTTTGGCTTGTTGCTGGGATGCTTGGCAAGCACCAGCTACGATAAACGTCAAGTGGCTGCACGCACCTTGGGAGATCTGGTGAGAAAACTGGGCGAACGGGTTTTACCTGAAATTATACCAATACTCGAGAGTGGATTGAATTCGGAGCAGGCAGACCAAAGGCAAGGTGTTTGCATCGGTCTATCTGAGATTATGGCGTCCACATCCAAGGAAATGGTCCTAACCTTCGTGCACAGTTTGGTTCCGACTGTGCGCAAGGCTCTGGCCGATCCCCTGCCCGAAGTTCGTGTGGCAGCTGCAAAAACCTTTGATTCGTTGCACAGCACGGTTGGTTCGCGGGCACTCGATGACATTCTGCCCTTCATGCTGGACGGTCTCTCGGATCCCGATCCTTTGGTTGCGGAGAACACGCTCGACGGACTGCGTCAAGTGATGTACATAAAGTCACGAGTTGTTTTGCCATACCTGGTGCCACAGTTAACTGCCCAACCAGTGAACACAAAAGCACTCTCGATATTAGTCTCGGTTGCTGGAGATGCTTTGACGAAATACCTTCCAAAAATTCTATCTGCATTGCTTGAGACCTTGTCGCAATCGCATGGTTCGGTAAATGAATTACAAGAATTGGAGTACTGTCAGACAGTGATTTTATCCGTGACGGATGAGGTTGGAATACGAACCATAATGGACACTCTCATGGTTTCGGCAAAGTCGGACAATTCGTGCACACGTAAATCGTCGGCAAGTTTACTTTCAGCTTTTTGCATTCACTCGCCGGGCGACTATTCTCAATATATTCCTCAACTTCTGCGCTGCTTACTGCGGCTGATGGCCGATACGGATAAGGGAATAATTCAGAATGCTTGGGAAGCATTGAATGCTGTCATCAAAAGCCTAAGTCCCACTGACCAAATTGGTTACGTGACCGATCTTCGCCAGGCAGTCAGGTTTGCTGCCAGTGACTTGAACGAGGCGGAATTACCTGGTTTTTGCTTACCAAAGGGCATCACTCCCTTGTTGCCAGTCTTTCGAGAGGCTATCCTTAATGGCTTGCCCGAAGAAAAGGAAAATGCCGCCCAAGGCCTCGGTGAAGTTATATTCCTTACTAGCGCCAGCTCTTTACAGCCATCTGTCGTGCATATTACTGGACCTTTGATTCGAATTTTAGGAGATCGTTTTAATTCTGGCGTGAAGGCAGCTGTTCTCGAAACTCTGGCGATTCTGCTCCACAAGGTTGGTGCCATATTGAAACAGTTCTTGCCCCAACTTCAGACGACCTTCCTAAAAGCCCTACATGATCAGAATAGAAATGTGCGCATGAAAGCGGGAAAAGCACTTTCCGAATTGGTAGCGATTCACTCGAGAGCTGATCCGTTGTTTGTTGAGATTCACAATGGAATCAAAAGTTCGGATGATTCTGCTGTGAGGGAAACGATGCTGCATGCACTGCGTAGCATTATTAGTCCATCGGGCGACAAAATGTCGGAGCCAATCAAGAAGCAAATATTTGCGACATTATTGGGTCTAGTTGGGCATCAGGAGGATATAACGAGAAGTGCAGTTGGCGGCTGCCTGGGAGCAATGCTAAAATATATGCCACCAGCACAAGTTTCTGATTTGTTAAATAATAGCATACTTACCGATAATGCGGCGGAAGATTCATTTACCAAGCATGGCTACACAATTATTCTGTTTGTTGCATTGAAGGAGTGTCCTAGGGAGATATTGACAGCAAATCTCGTCGATCGAGTAATTGGCCACATATTAGTTAATATTGTATCGGACAAGGTGCCCATTGCATGTAATGCGGTTCGAGCTGCGACATATCTTCTAGAATACAGGCTCGTCAATAATGAGGATCCCCCCAACAGCCTGATTGTAGCCCTTGCCAGGGCAATGAACCACAATAGCAACGACGTCAAGCAGCTAGTTGCAAAGAGTTGCATACACCTTTCGAAAAGTCTTAGTGCTGAGCAAATACATCTCGATGTTTTGAAGACTTTGGTGCCAACACTTGTGAACGGTACTAAAGAGAAAAATGGCTATGTGAAATCCAACTCAGAATTAGCTCTGATATCCATATTAAGATTAAGAATTGATGAGACAACATTCAAGAAAACTTGCGAAGTTTTGGAGACTGGAGCTAAAGACTCTTTAAGTGATGTAGTAACAAAAGTTTTAAAAAGAGTCGCTACTCAAGTCGCTGTTAAGGAGGAAAATTTAGATGACACATTACAAGTTTGAATATTCGTAATTCGCAGAAATCGTAATGCAATTAAAATCATTGTTACAAATGTAAGAAAATGTATCTTAAGATAACGTATTTATCAAGTAATAAAATCATAAAAAAAATGTTTAAGCCTATTTATTTTATCCATTGATTTATTTCAGCTGAAGAATTAAAATGAATGCTCAAATTATACACAACTAATGTAGCCAAAGCTTAAAACTGCTAAGAGTAATAAATTAATAATTGTAATAGTAGGAAACTGAGAAAAGGTGCCATGGAACAGCTGACAAGCCTGACGAGTAGAGCCCAGTACACCAGTTTTTATAACTTCCAGACTTTTAAATGGATACAATTTAATTAGCTGAAGTCTCACGGAGCACTCTGCCTAAGATTAGTGTGACAATTTTGGCAACAAGAGGCAAATGGATTTAACAATAAAAACTGATTTTGTTTGAATTTGATTTTTTTTATATATTGATATATTTATTATGAGAACCGTGCAATTACCATGTTTTATTTGTTTATTTTGTAAGTAAATAAAGTAATAAACACAACGCATTTAGTAGTCAACGCAATTCTGAAAGGAAATTTCAGTTCCTTATAACAAATTTTATGGAAAAATATGTCGGCTAAATTATATTTAAGCATGCACAAAAACAAATAATGTACTTATTTCAATATAACAGATATCAATCATTATCCATATTATTCTAAAATTCCTAATTCTGTTTTATATTATTTTGCTTCAATTCGATTTCTAAATTTTTAGATTTGCAGTTAAAAACGACTTCCATTTGTTGTCGTGTATAAAAAAATAAACTTAAATAAATATATTTAGTAGTGATATTCAAATGATATAGGAAAAATAAAAATGAGGAAATGTTTGCTTTTTTTGTTGCATGGAAATTCGCAAATGCTTGTCTCGATCCCTACAACCATAAGGCTTTTTTGTATTACGAAAATTAATATTAAACGTTATAAAAAATACGAGATGTTTTAAAAACAAACAAAAAGCGACTATTCTTTACAAATTTTCCTTTCTCTTTGTGAATTCTTTTCAATTATTAGCTTCGCCCTGCGATTATTATTATTGTCAGGTAATACTATTTTATATATACCGAGATTGTGACCTCAAAATAAAAGAAATAGTCATTGTGAGATCCGTTTTTAAACACTGCTTTTATTCGAAAATATATCTGTATTTGAAAAAACAAGATTTTTGATTGTTGTATTTAAGTAGGGACGATTAACCCATTCAGTGTCAACAGCCTTGATATTTTCTAAAGTGCCAAGTTTTATTTGATACAGCTTAAGTGTAAATCTTGGTCCAGCTTCAGTTAATTTTATTTCTTTGTTTACATATTTGTACTGATGATGTCTAAATACAATTTTGTCCTCATTGTTAATAAAAGACATTATTCTTTCCGAGTTTTCTTTCGGTACAGGAAACAAATGTTTCAAGATTTTCACAGTTCTTAAGGCAATATTGCTTTTAAAGTTACTGAAAATTAAGTGCGGTTTCTGCTCACTCATGGGCCCAATATCGGGAATATCGTGACGCATGGTAACGTCTGATATATTGAAAAAAGCTGTGGGTCCAAACGGCAAATGACATACCACAAGACTGTCGGGTATGCCACGATGTTCGTGTACTATTATGAAGTCGGTGAAATTATTTGCTCGACAGGCCTGCATTAATGCGTTTATCTGATATTTGCCTCTATTCATTTGTTGGGCATTGGGAAATATCAGTCTCAGTTCTTTGACAAACATCTTAAGCCGTGACGACGGCTCATGCGAAGTTGTTAACATGATTTTCGGATCCTGGCAGCCAGCATATTGGTATTCGTCAATCTCGGTCAAGTTTGCACTATCGATGTCTACAAATATACAGAAAATAAATATACTTTCCACATGGTTAAATGTCACAAATTTTATACATTTTAAAAATTAAAATTTTATAAGCATAATTGTTAAATCTATCTTTATTTGTTGTATTTTTCTGTGCCGACTGATATTAGTCGACATTAAATAAATAAATTTATCTCTGTCTGGTATAAAATGGTTTGTTAAATATAAGCAAACTTTAAGCAAGTTTCTTTGGACAGTAACAACATGTAACTATATCACTTGGTATTATTTTTCTGTCGTTATTTTTAGAAACTTTTATTACTTTTTAAAGTTTTCGCATATCTTTTGGTTTTTGACCAAATAAATAATTGATGGTAGCACAGGTGACAACCAATCTCTTTCGCATCGCATGTGTTTACAAATAAATATATGTAATTCTGAAAGAGTACCTCCATTGAATTTAAGAGAATTATACACGCGGTCGGCTTGCAGCTTGTTTAAAGACTTTAGCGATGTTTTATCTTTAATGTTTTCAGCTATCTGCAGCAGGTTTTTCTTTTTTGCCACTACGCGTTCATTTAGTGACTTGGTATATAAATATTCCCTCCGCTGTCTGGCCTGTTTTCTTAACATGTTTATATTTATTTCGTTCTCAGCGAGGCAGACACGTGAACTTATCCGGCTAAATAGTTATTAAAGTGTGATAGAGATGGGAGTGATTCGATTAATAATCGATTATTTTATAAGAAAAGAAATCGATCCATGCGTTTTTAAAATTGATTTTATTATGACTCCATATATATTGAATTGTTTGTTTTGTTTGTCCTTAATGAAATATCATTAAAGCTTTTTAGACTTCCAATTTTCCTAACGGCTTTAAAATTTATTAATTTTATTTAGTTTTGCGTGAGTCAAATATTAATAATTTCGACAACAATGCCACAATGAGAATGATCAAAATTACACTATTTAATAGTCAATTCGCATCACCACCTACCGGTATAATATTTATATTCTATGCAAGAATCGCTCAATAGAGATATTGAAAAGTATTTTCATACCGATTTGAATAAATGTGTCACAAATCTAAAAATATCGATATATTTCTAGAATGAACTCTTTAAGATAATTAATAAATTAAGTAACAATCATAAGCACTCTCTTATATCTCTACTGATGTATGGGTGCTCATATAGGTAGATATCAATTACTCAACAGAGGTGCCTGGTTAATGGGTCAATGTAATCGAGGTTCGACTGTATTTGAAAGCGATGATAACTTCCTCAGCTGTTTCCATTCTTCGATAGTTCGATTGCTCATAGCGCATACGATGTTCTATCGATATATCGATAGCTATTCAAGAACACACCACATTACATACACATACGGTGATTTACGGTGTGTTAAATAACATGTGCATAATGGTAGTATTTATGTATTAACTTGCAAATTGCGTTGTGTGCTTGCAGATATCAATCATAATCATGGAGGAATATGCCCGTGAGCCATGTCCATACCGTATCGTGGATGATTGCGGAGGTGCCTTCGCCATGGGTTGCATTGGAGGCGGTGTTTTCCAAGCAATCAAAGGATTTAGAAACGCTCCCTCTGGATTTAGCAGACGAATGGTATGCAAGCAAATCAATTAAATACAAAGTCTATACGATTATAAAACAAATGCAATTACACAAATATGATATATTACTATATAAAGGCAACAGCTGGCAAACTCTATTCCGATTCGAAGTCTCAACCAGTTAAAGAATTCATTTAATTCCAAGCCCAGAAAATTGCGTCATAACATATAAACTTGGCTAGTTAATCATTGCTTTAATATATCAAACTATTTAAAGTTATTTGCTTGTGAATTTTAATCTTTCACTACAACTTGTAGGCTAATACAACATTTTACCAACGAAAATTACAACATCCGAAAGTACTTCCATCTTACTTATAGAAAAAGGAAGGATAGGAAGCTATCCATAAAATATATGTGTATTTTATCACTCATTTGGATACCCTGAAAATGGCTGAAAATAGATTAAGTTGTATATGTTGTACACACAAGGACAATTCTCAATTCTCAAACATAACAAGTATAGATTTTTTTGATTCGCTTCATTTACTATACCTATGAAGAAGGTTACCAGATCTAAAGTCAGAGATTTGTAATTTTTGATATAGCACATGCAGATCAAAACCTTGTTACATTTTACTACATTTCCCAAATCAATTAATCTATTAGAGATCTGCCTTTTTGGTAAAAATACAAATATTTTAATGCTATCCTACGGCTTATCTCTTCGTAGACAATATCGCAATAAAAAAAATGTGTGAATTTTTAAATTTTGGGCTAGACATGAGATCAGTTCTTTTGAAACCAGTTTGATAAATTTCTCAATAATTTATTTATTTTGAAAGATACACCTCCTGCTGATTGCATTGTATACTTTTAAGTTAAATATGAATAAATATATCAACAATTTTCGATAAAAATTAACAAAATATTACTATTTCCTACATATATAAACATAAATTGCATTTTTCAGTTTCTTCAACTCTAATCTGCAAATCTTTTTTTTTAAATTTTGGATTAAATTAAAAAAAAATTAACTATACAAATAAAACTTACTATTTATAGATCGGAAGTATGGCAGCAATAAAAACCCGTTCACCCGTTATAGCTGGTAACTTCGCAGTTTGGGGAGGAATGTTTAGTACAATTGACTGCACATTGGTACATTTTCGTAAAAAGGAAGACCCGTGGAATTCTATAATTAGCGGCGCTGCAACTGGAGGTATCTTAGCAGCTAGAAACGGTAAGTTTCTTTTAATATTATTAGTATTTTTAATTGATTTCGAATATTATTTTAACGCTCACTAAACGAACAAAAAATGCGAAATGTTTTGTTTTCTCATTATTTTATTGAGCGACTCTTAATAAAGTCATGTTGATTTAGGTAGATAATCGACTTACAGAGATATTAAATTCATTAAAAAAAAATTGAGTATGTCAATGTATTTCACAATTTGAAGAGTGAATTTAAGGTTTCACGGAAGAAAAATAATTCCGCGAAGGCTGAACAAACTATAAGAAACACCACACCAAAACTGAGAAATTATTATCTTAAGTTTAATACTAAAAGAAAAAATATGACAAAGCTAGTAAGCTTCACAAAAAAAGGGGAAAAATTTATAAGTGAGTTGTCCAAAAGTATTCAACAGGCAGAAGGAAGCATGTTTGATATATATATATATATATATATTATATATTATATATTTATATATTTAATTAGATCAGCATCACAAGCCGAGACAATTCAGTCATGTTCGTCTTTCGGCTTGTATGAACACATACAATCCCAGAGCTTTAGGGTTTGGAATATGTTTCATATTATCGATGAATCCCCCTGCTTCGCGAATATCGATATAAATCGATTCTGAGACAAATTTGGTTCTCCAATTGGTATTTAATATATTTTGACATATTATTGATTAACTGCATTAATATCATATAAGAAACATAGATGTTGTTAAGCAAAACATATTTTCATAATGAATATACAAATATCAGCAAGCCTTCTATGTTGGATATAATAAAATACGCTGCCTTACATTTTTTTTTTGAGAAAAATAAATGCACTTGCTAAATTCCCTAATTTCATTTGTGTATGTAAAGTAATTTAAGAGTAAATTTGGAAGCTGCCTTTAAGACTTAATATTTAACAGCAGGGTTCAAACTCTCTCTAGGACTAGGACATTCTAACTTGTATATATAAGTAGCTTTTTATGATCCAAGTAAAGATTGCCTGCATTCATTCAATTGACATACAGACTGACAGATGACTAAAAAAAAAAACAATGAATCAACGGGCTAACCATTTTCAGGAGTTAATGTGTACTTTATATTTATATTTAAAGTGATTTGCTAATTATTGTTTAAAAACTTGTATTATATTTTCAGGTGTACCTGCGATGGCTGGCAGTGCAATTATAGGAGGAGTTTTATTGGCTCTAATTGAAGGTGTTGGAATATTATTTACAAGAATATCTGCGGAACAATTCAAGAATCCCTCGCCACCAACTGAAGATCCATCAGCGCTGGCAGATCCAGCGAACAGTTTTTCTTTTGGCCCTACCAAAAATAATCAATATCAATAATAAATGTTATTCCATCTTTAACAATAAATTAGTTTGCACAATAACATATAAGCAAAAAATCGAGTATTTCACATTTGTATCCAATTTTAAACAATTTCTTCATCTTACGTCAGTTTCTCCTTCAACGACGGTATTTCGGCCTTGAGCAGCACCATTATTTTTAGTTAGTACATTTCACACTTTCACAATTATTTTAATGAAAATATTTATTATAGATGCTACTGAAGTCTGACCCTCATAGGAAATGTTTAAATGCATGACAATTTCATTCAAATCCAAAAGATCAAAAGTTATTCAAAATTATGAAAAGTTAATTTACGGGTTTGTTAGTTATCGTTCTTGTATCAAATCGTTAAGATAGTTTCCAAGAATTTTGCGTAGTTATTCCCTGTGATGAGTCCAGAAATGTTTGTCAAAATATCAAATTTAAGTTTATGGAGTTAATAAATAGTAACTATTCAAAATTATAAAATTAGTTTGGTATTTGGCACAACCCAAAAAGATGACTGAAGGCTTTGAATATATTTAATAAAGTATTTTTGTGCGTAAAGATAATTAATCAATAGATTGTTATCCCTTGAAGAAGTTTTTAAAGAGACAATCCATCAAACGACAGGGCTTTTGATGGTCATCCAAAATATATTTAATTCACAAGGTCGAATATGTCTTGTTTAATGGCCAAATTATAAAATCCTATGTTCGCGAACAGATGAACATGATGTAATGTATGGAGTTTACTCAACGATCTCAAGAGAAGTAAATATCTCTTATTAAAATATTTGCCCGAACTAAAACAAGTTGCTAAGCTTTAACGATTTTCTTTATTTTATTCAATATTTTAGAAATTGACTATGAACACAAGCAAGTACTTGCTAAATTAGATTTAATCCAAGGAATAAACTTGCTGATACGGGTATAAACCCCAGGATATCCTTCGCGTCCGCAGCCAACACCCCAGGACACTACACCTACTATAAAATATTTGACTCCATTCGACAATAATAGTGGTCCACCACTATCACCTTGACAGGAGTCCATACGCGGTCGTCCCGCGCACAACATAGTTGGCGTTATTCGTGTGCTTTTATACTTTTGGCTTCGGCATTCTGCAAGAGACATAATAGGTACTTTTACTTGATTAACAATTGTGGGCAGTTCTCCTCCTTCGGCAGTACGACCCCAACCAACGACAGTTCCTATACGACCTAGAAGTAAAAATAACGATTATTAAATATTATATTATTTTATGGCGGTATCGAGCTTTGACTCCACTTTTATACGTTCTCAGTTTTAAGATACAAAAAAAATATCTTGGCTTTCGCTTTAAAATTGTGAAGGATAAACGTTTTTACACTTTTTGGTAGGAGTGGGCGTAACACCGTGGAAATTTTATTATTATCGAAACACTATCCTCAAAAGAAAAATCTACCTTCCAAACTTGGAAATATTGTGAATTTGGCCTCAAAATATGGGAAGTTTATTGGAGTTAGACATTTGCTCGTGTTATCGACCTGTTATCGATTTGTCAGCACTCATTCAAAGCTTAAAATCTCAACAATTCGCACGACGGACACATAACATAACCAAAATATTCTTCTACCTTTGTTATCAGAACAAAAAATTATTTTAAATTAAAAAAATAAAATTGCAGTCGGACGTAACGGACTATCTAATATATATTCTGATGCTGCGTCGGGCGTTACCGACTGCAAAATACTATGATCCTATATTACTATTTGCTAACAGGTGCCTCATAATGGTGACTCAATCTTTCAAATTGTGTATCGATTTGGGGAGGCGGAAATTTTATCGATTTCATAGCCTACGGGCACAGACCACTTTCTAAATTTCAAGCCTCTATATCTACGGGTGTCCAAATAAAGTCGCGTTTATACTGACGGACATTTCCCAAAACCAATATTCTATTATGACTGCAGTAGAGTATAAAACTATAAACAGCTGCTTTGTCTGTACCCGCAATAAAGGAAAAAAATATCATCGTAGATCTATTTAAATACAAATATTCAAAGATTAATCACCTCAATGCAAATAAATTACAAACAATCTCTGATTTTTAATTCGCATTATTTATTATTGATATGTATTTTAGCAATTTATTTATATATTTTTGAAAGACCAAATTATATTCTTTTAAAATTATAGCATCTGAGTGCAAAGCCGAGGATAAGGATATATAGCACAAAGTTAAGACTTCGACTGTTTTTATGAATTCAATATAAGTTTATATGAGGAATACATACCTGCTGGGTCATAGTTATATCGGGGAAGACACACTGGTTTAATTATTTTCGAAAACACAATAGGTTTCCTTAGTCTTAACAATGCAATATCGTTGTTGTAGGTATCCGGATCAAAATTTTTATGTTTTATGACAGCGGTTACAGCTCTTTGAATTGCCTTGGACTCCGATGTTATTTCTTGATCATGATCCCCAAATATTATTCTGATTTTGGATCTTCTCAATTTTTTAATGCAATGAGCTGCAGATAGAACGTAGTCTTTTGTTAACAATGATCCTCCGCAGTGAAATTTCCCATCATAAATAATTCGAGCCATCCAAGGATATTGATTTACTCCCGTAGGCTTTCCTCCGACGATTCTATTTTCTTCATTCGAAAATCCACAATCTAAGAATAATAAATAAATAGACATACAATCATAATGTCATCTGATTAGCATTTTTTTATTATTTATCTTTTTTATTTAGTGTCAACTAAAATCAGTAGACACAGAAAAATGAAAAATTAAATTAATAATAAAATTTAATATTTAAATATTTGTTGCGTGGATTGGACGAACAATCCTTACTTATTATGTGAATCATTTTATTTAACTATGAGAAATTATTCTTCTTTCCTACATTTCTATAATATGCCTATCTATCCCGGGCAGAGTTGATCTATAGTATTTTCAGTGTAGATAATAAACGGCAGTAGCGCTTTGCTACAAACATTTCTATTGTCTTAGGCTTATAACCATGTCATCTCACCGTGGCCTTATAGGTTCCTTAACAGTGTCACACGTGAAGAGATCTTGGCAAAGCTATGGTTCAGAATTCTAAAACGACAGTTGATAGTAACCTCATGAAGAGTGAGATTGCTTGATTGTAAACATTATAGTAGTACGCCCGTGGTAAAACTGGCTCTTTCAGGGTTATGATAGATTTCCCATAGATTCCTCGGACAATAATTCTGGACACTAGACGCAGATAGACGCACCGTCGACTGACCAAACGCGATAGCAATGAGATTTATTTTGGTAACGTCAGAGAGGGGTCATGTCAATGACCCAATGTTAGCTACACGGAACTGACCGTTTGACGGGCCGTGAGGGAAAGTGGTTATAAGTCTCGACTATATTTTAGGCAACAGTGTTTTAAATTAATGTCTTCTTTTACTACCTAGGTAAAAACCGGTTCACATTACGATGAGCGCAAGTAAAATCTCTCATGACAAATAGCTAACTAACCACAGCCACCAAGCAAAATCACAACCGTTGGTCTGAGCTCAGATCGGACAGCGATAGTTCTCAGGATGAGAAATGATGCGGAATTTTAACATTTGAGGTCCTTCAAAACGAATCATAGACAACAGCACCAGTGGCCCAAAAGGGCACAAGAAGCTAGCGAAGATCGTCAGCTGTCACAGTAAGGATTTAAGGTTGATCCTGGAAAGCCCGTGTTTTAAATATCGCTTCAATCCTTAATGCAAGTTAATCCAAAAGCCTTAAAAAAAAACTCCCTCACATTTAGAAAATCTCCTTTTTCTATTTTTTGTTTTAGAAATATTTTCTATTATTTAGAGTTGCATTTCTAAGTTGAAATTTCAGCCCTGACTTAAAAAAATTCTTTCCGAAATTTATAATATTGTAATGAAAATTGCTCTCTCTCTCTCTCTCTCCCTCTCTCTCTCTCCCTCTCTCTCTCTCTCTCTCTCTCTCACTCTCGACTAGAAGTGGTGGTCATGCATAAAGCAGTTGTTTACTAAGTTCCGTTTATCACTTTTTGCCCTTACTCGCCTTTTCTTACCAAATCGCATTTAGCCCACTTGAAATTAGTTATCTTGTTCGGGTTGATTGATTTAAATTTACACGCATATGTGTAAAGAAATTTGTATACATAGTTTATTTAAAATAGATGCCTGATCGAGATGATATTTATTATATGAACATCAATTTATTTTCGATTGCTTAAACCTTAACATTTTGGTTCTAATATTCTATCAAAACAATATGCACATATGCCCAAGCTAGCTTTTTAAATTGCTGAATATTTATAAAACTATACCAGAGAGACCATTAAATTACTCACCACATTCACAGGTTGGAACATTAATGTTTTCATTATTGTCCCCATCTTCATCAGTGTCAAACCCAAAGGCATTTGATACCCCGGAACTGATCCGAAATATAGTATCGAATAGAAATTTACTTTTTCTCTGGGTATTAACACTGTAAAGAGTGTTATTACTTATTTCCTCGAAGCATGTGACACCATTAATAACAGTCACCATTAGAATTACTAAGCAACATAAAATATTCATCGTAATTACGTAGTAAACATGTTTTCTGAATGATATATTCCCGTTTGAATCAAAGATATTGTTATTATTTATTTCTTATGGAGTTAGATTTTTAATATATATTTTAAAATGTAAATAATGCCACCTGTAAACTGTTACCCAAAAATGGGAACGTAGAGTACAAACTGTCAGAAACCATACATCAAACCAGAGGTTTAGCAAATTGATTAAATGCAGTTTTCCCTAAAATGTCTACTAAGGGTTTATATAAATCAAGTATGTGTAATATATATAAAATAAGAAGATCTCTACACGAAGTAATAAATAATATACAACTTAATAAAGTTAACTTTTTAAAATCATAAAATATGCAAAAATGTAAAGATTATTTGTATTGTATTGATTATTTGTACGTAAAGAAATATTTTTGCAATGTGCCAAACCCTGAACAAATCATTGAATTTAATGCATCGTTACAAAACTAAATAGCAGTATTTTTGTACTGTGTTTGACGTTAACACTTGAAAAAATTTGGGAATTACCGCTATTCATAGAATTAAAAATTTTTATTTACTATACTAAGAAATACAAATTATGTTGTGCGTACTGACTTACTTTTGAACCTTTGCAAGCCCTATCGAGCAAACAATGATAATGACACTCTATATGGTTGCTAGAAGTGAGACAAACTCGCTTAATTAATTATTTTATATAAATTTTATTCTCTATCAAAATTTTTTTTTTTAAATATACATATAAAGAAAAAAAAACTTCAGCTGTGAAACCAACATTTCAAAGTGTTTTTATATCAAATGAGTGTATTTCGCCACATTTAGCCACCAATTTTTTTGAACTAGAGTTGGTTTAAGAAAATAGTTTTAAGTAATAATGCCATTGCGCAATGTGTAAATAGTCGATTTTTCTTAATGAAGTCCATTTCGTATACACGCATTATTCATACACTACGAGAAATTAAAAAAAATTGTCCAACATTTTTTTTTGCAATTTTTGAACTTTTACATTTTATTTTTGTTAGCTATATTAACTATGCGTCGAACTATTCAATAGTTAAATCTTATTTAAAAATTAAATACGCATTTAAATCACATTTTTCTCTCCATGAATTCATTAAGTGTTTTTTTTTAAAGCATTTTGATGAGTGGTCACAAGACGGGTCATAACATAAGACTCAGCTTTGCAATAGGATCAAATGAGAAGACTTCGATTACTTCCCGAAGCAATAGCGAAATCGTGCGAAACTTTAAGTTGTGTTTACGTTCTCCTTATCGCCAACATAGTCTATATTCTGATTGACTTATGTGCTTCACAATCGACTTTGATGCCATTTTTGCTGCTGATTAATATTTCTACCGAACTGACGCTATGTACTCTTATTGCAATCGGTATTCAAATTTTATCGATATTCGGGAGATGGGGGTTATCGCTTTATATATTTATAACCCACATTTATTTGAAGTCTGCGGCCTCAAAGTCAGACAGTGCGTTGTCAAAGTGTGTTCGTTAGCACATTTCATTCACGAATTTTGAATATCAAATTATTTGATAATTGGATATTTTGATTCCCATGTGCGCGCTCGGACTCTAAAATCAAGATTATGAGCAATTTCCAGCCACTTAATATACGAAGGTTTCAACAGAAGGCCAAGTTGGACACACCGGACACAACCTACTGGAATCGATTGGACAAATCGGAGCTGCTTAAGGAGCACACGACCATCGACTACATCGACTTCAGTCCGAGTGAGCCGGATAAATTTGTGCTGACGTGTTCGGCTCGGGTGCAGATCTACCATCTGGTGACAAAGCTGGTCGGTAAGAACCTATCCAAGTTCCAAAAGACTGCATATGGCGCAACGTTCCGTCAGGACGGCCGCCTGTTGGCAGCCGGCGATGAGGAGGGTTATGTGAAGCTATTCGACGTGAGCAACCGGAATATACTGCGGCTGTTCAAGGGGCACACGGCGCCCGTGCATCGCACATTTTTCACGGCGGACAAATCGCAGCTGGCCAGCTTTGCGGATGACAGATCGGTGCGACTGTGGGATGTGGGCAACGAGAAGCTGGTGCGGACGTATGAGGATGCGCACAGCGATTATATACGTGCGGGCGCTACGCATCCGCAGGCCGGGCATATGTTCATCTCCGGAGGCTACGATGGCAAAATCAATCTGTACGACGCACGGGTGCAACAGTCAATAACCCGAACCCTGGATCACGGCAGACCCGTTGAGTCCATGCTATTCCTGCCCAACGGCTCCATATTCATAACTGCTGGCGGCACACACGTGCGCGTCTGGGATTTGATAAGTGGATGCCGCCAGCTGATGACAATGTCGCAGCATCACAAGACCGTCACATGTCTGCGGGTGGGCTCCGATGGCCGGCGTCTATTGTCGGGCGGCCTAGATCGACATGTCAAGATCTATGATGTGGGCACGTATAAAACGGTGTACACCTTAACCTATCCCAAGCCGGTGGTCAGCCTGGGCATTGCTGCCAGGGATCAGGCTGTCGTTGCCGGCATGGTTGATGGCCTGGTGTCCATCAAGCGCATGATTGTCGACAGTAAACCGAGTCACCTCAAACAGATCAAGGTCACCCATCGCCAGACGCAACGCAATCGGATGGCGCGTCCCAACACAACGGCAACCGTGGATCATGTTGTCACGGATCGACGGCGAATGCCGCAGCTAACGGTATTCGAGAATCATCTGCGTAAATACAACTACAAGAAGGCGCTGGACAGTGTATTAGTGCCGAACAACACTGAAGATCATCCCGAACAAATCGTGACTGTAATCACCGAGCTACTGCATCGCAGCGCTTTGCGGGCGGCATTAACAAATCGAAATGAGGCAACACTAATCCAATTCATTGACTTCCTGTGCGCCCACATTGGCGAGGTGCTTTTCATGCGACCTCTCCTCAATGCCGCCAGAACCGTGATGGATGTGTTCGAGAACAATGTGTTTGCGTATAGCAAACAAATGCTTGAGGCTCTCGAGCGACTGAATTGGACAATGCAGGCCGAGATTAGACTGACAATGGAGTTGGTGCAGCTGAAATGCGCACTAGAAATGATTATCGAGGGGGCCCTGGACAACAATGAAGACGACGCGACCAAAGTTCGCTTCACACAATCTGAGGTGCCCAAAATGCACCCATCGCCGGCAGCCTCCAATTACGTACTCCTTGTCGAATAGATTGGACTTTAAGATAGTTCATTATTGCTCCTAACTCATGAAATATTTTGTAAACTTTTCTCAGTCCTCCTTGAATCTACAGACTTAGACTTAGAAGTTATACTCGTTCTGCCAAAATTCCCAAAAGTATTAAATCAGAATAAAAAGGCAATCTCTATTTGTAATTTCGATTTTTTTTTTTTGAGTAATTTCTGACATTTCTTTCTGAAATAATTTTTTGGTCACCAATTATTTTTTATTT
This sequence comes from Drosophila glabriapex, assembly GCA_035042305.1. Taxonomy (NCBI): domain Eukaryota; kingdom Metazoa; phylum Arthropoda; class Insecta; order Diptera; family Drosophilidae; genus Drosophila; species Drosophila glabriapex. The sequence continues at coordinate 38,580 of JAWNLN010000069.1, forward strand.
TTTCACTACGCAAAATAGTTCTAAACCCCATAGTAACGCGCACTCCTACAATCAAAACAGTATTATCTTGTTTTAAATATTTAAAATATGTGGGGAATCTATTATTACATAATTAATTATATTGTTAATACATAATATTTGTAGTTAACAGGAATTGAAAAACATAATTTTAAATATCCTTTGAATATTACAAAAAACTATAAGTTTAAAATAAAATATATATTAAATATTCATTCATTTTATACCGTGTTAAATGACCTGTAGATTATTATTATTATAGACGAGATAAACAAAAATATAATTTTTTTCTTAAAAAATATTTGTATATTTTGTTAAACAATTTGAGAACATTTCTTTGTTATATTTATAATTTTAAAGGCGTTGCTTTCGTAAAAAGGTGCGTTCCAAATCTCGTTTCTTCTGCTTCTTAGATGGAATGAAAGTTGATGGATGCACGCCAGTCTCTCTTTCATTATAATTAGATGACGCGAAATCTTTTGTATCGAAATTGTATTCGTCATTTGAATTGGCCAATTGTTTTCGAAAAGTGGCTGCACTGTTTGAAATCCGTGCATTTGGATGTGTTGGAGGTAACCACGATACCTTTCGAGTTGCCGAATTGTAAAAATAGTAAACGCCACAACCACTATCATAAACATCCTTCCAATTAGCGCCAAGTGGGTATTTACGAATTAGTCTTCTATAGCGTCTAAGGTAGTTGTCTTTTGGCTTTGGTCTTCCATTTGCCCATTTGTTTACACAGTATAATGTGCAGTTGTGCCATATATTATATGTATTTGGGCAAAACTTAAATCCATGGTGTGACTCTGTAACTTCCATTCGTTCTTTAATCCTATCAGCCCAATAATGCTCATTAATCGCAGTATTTTTACTAGTATATGTGCTAGCCTCAACGCCTGAATGTTGCTGATTTTTGTCGTCCTCATCGTAATTTTCCGCAATAATTTCTTCTATTGTTTCGGAGACAGGTGTTTGAGCTGAAACACAAGAAGTAAATTGTAAATGTCAATATACATTATCCGACCTTTTTGTTTAAATACACTCTAATGCGCTTTGCAGATAAGAACACCAATATGACTGACCTCAAATCTATCATCTTTACTTAATATAATTAAGTCATAAACTATCACGTTTCCCAATAACATCCTAATTCGAAGGCAAGCCTTGGACGTGAACAAATAATAGACATATCTTTCCAACAGACCTGACAGATTGCATGGCGGACAAAACCAATTAATTAAAACAGTCTTAGCCCCACTATGATGAGCAGAGAACTGCAGCAATAAATATTAATAAATAAAATACTTAAAGTGACAAAAATAGACACTCGTTCAGTTTTCTAGTTTATGTTTACATATACAGTGTCTCGCAGCACAAAAGACTCAGTGTCTAGCAAAAAATTTAATTGCCTGCCATAAACAAATTATCCAATATTTTTCAAAAATTCCAAAGACTGATAGCAGGTACATATATTAACCACCATAATGAATATATGATCCCAATAAACTGGGGTTTTCCCACCGGCTAGGCCGGATTATGTAAAAAAGTACCTTAATTTATGGTCGCATAAAATTTGGACCAGGGGCGTTATGGACACCTGGGTGCCATAAAACCCGGATTTTTTACGCCAGGTTGATTAGTTTCGGTATAAATAGACCAATCCTTCGTAGTCAGTTTAGTTATATCCTGCATCTCGGGTGCAACCAGCCAACAAGGACTATGGGCAAATGGACTACCATTGACCAACGGAATCTCGTCCTGGAACACTTCAAGATCGGATATTCCCATCGCCAAATAGCTGAAATGGTAAATCTAAGCAAATCAACTGTGACCAACATCATTCGGCGCTTCGTCGACGAAAATCGGATAGAGAACAAGGGCAGAAAGGCACCAAATAAGATTTTCACCGTACAGGAGGAGCGGAGGATCATCAGGAAAATAAGGGCAAATCCCAAGCTATCGGCTCCAAAACTGACGCAACAGGTGCAGGATGAAATGGAGAAAAAGTGCAGTGTGGAAACTGTGCGCCGGGTTCTGCGCAACCATGACTTTAATGCCCGAGTACAACGGAAGCAGCCCTTTATAAGCGCAAAAAATAAAGGGACTAGGATGACATTCGTCAAAACCCACTTGGACAAGGATTTGGAGTTCTGGAACACATTCATATTTGAAGATGAGCCCAAATTCAAAATTTTTGGCTCAGACGGACGGAATTATGTGTGGCGACAGCCCAATACTGAGATGAATCCGAAACACCTAAAGGCAACAGTGAAGCACGGCGGAGGAAGTGTCATGGTATGGGCATGTATCTCGGCTACCGGCGGCGGAAATTTGGTGTTCATTGGAACAACAATGGACAAGAATGTGTACCTCAATATATTAAAGGAAAATTTAATCCAAAGTGCCGAGAGGTAGGAATCCGACGTACTTTCCGGTTCTACCACGACAACGACCAGGACAACAGCCAAACATAAGTTCGGATTAGTACAGTCCTGGCTTATCTGGAACTGCCCCCACATGATAATTCCACCGGCCCAGTCTCCAGATTTAAATGTTATTTAAAATTTGTGGGCTCTGCTCAAAAATAACATCCGGAATCACAGATCCGACCTCAAGAATGCTCTGCTGGATGAGGGGAGCAAAATCAGTCCAGAAACAACCCGGAAGCTGGTATCTTCCATGAATAATAGGTTAAACGAAGTTATTAAGGCTAAAGGATATCATACTAAGTATTAACATCCTTATTTAAGTTTTTATACGCCAAATATGTTACTTTTCTAAGACTGAGTCAAATGAGCTTTGACATGCATTTTGGACATGTTTTCAGTTTTTGACTTATTTTCGTTAATTAATTAATATTTTAATAAAAACTAAATTTAATTTTTCAAACGTGATATAACATTAAACAAATTGGCATTTAAACATTTTGCGATCGTTTCTTTGTTTAAACCTTATTGCACTTTAAATTTTTTGCTAGACACTGAGTCTTTCGAGCTGTGAGACACTGTACATGTACAAGTGTAAATCTGTTAGTATTTATGTTGGTATCATACAAATTTATGAATTAATATATTTACCATTTTGTTTAGAAACCAGTCCCCGTGACTTAAGTCGTTGCAATAACATTGGTGGTAAACTCATTTTATATGAATTGTTTTTCTTTAGACACAAAGTAGAATTGAATTTTGTTAAATGACTTAGTGATGTACGAAATATATCGATATAAAATTGTTGCTTGTAAAAATATCGTCCCGATTCGATATGAAATTGCTACATATCGTTTTTTTTTTATTAAATTTTTTTCCACAAATTTTCTGCGAATTTTGATGATTTAGAAATTCGAAAAGCAATTAAATTTAATTGTTGATAGTGTCTGACAAACATGCCAAAGTATGTGATTTGCATTCTTATAAATGAAAACAAATTCTTTGTTATTGAGAACATTTAAAAATCCGCCACTCTTTGTTTAAATTAGTCTGTTTATTATTATTAATTTTTTTTTTTTTTAATTTCTTTATTTTTTACAAGTGAACAAAGTGAGGCAGCAAACCCTACAGTTCAAAATTGTAAATCAGGCCGCTATAAAAGTATTACAGTCCTTGGAGGGATTGTGGAACGTATGGGATTTTTTCGATGGTGTGAAACGCTTTTCACACTGGCAAAATTGTCATCAAACATCAGGTACAACTGTCACAATATAAAAAAACATTAATTTTAAGAAGGAATTAGATGTGGGTAGGTTTTTTTCATGCTTTGCAATGTTTTATATCTTTTTGTCTCTGAAAGGAAAGGAAAGAATTAAAAACAATAAGATAAAAACAACAACGAGAAGATAAAATAATGGGATTTTGGAAAAAATTAGAACCTGTGCTGTCAGATAATACCATCAAGCACGGTTAGATATTTCCAGTAGAAGACTTTAAAACAGGTGTTGTTAGACATACGATTGAAACGAAAAGGGATGTGCAAACTGCTGGAAACCGTAGATGTAAATGAAACAAAATGAGTAAGGAACATCCCCTGAAGATGCAGAAACAATGCTGCTCTGTGAGGATTATCAAAAATTATGTTTGATGTTTCATGTAAAAGCCTACCAGCCAATCAACAGTTTGGCGGAAAGACCAAATTTTAGAGTGCTTTGTTTCACATTTTAACATTATTTTAAAGGTTTTTTTTCGTATCAACGCAATTTCGAAGGGATAAACTTTTTATTAATTTCGTTATTGTTAATGAAATAATTAAATAAAATAAAAGTTAACTAGGTATTGTTCGATTGTATACAATTTTTATTTATTTTTGTGAAGATAAATTGGCAGCCCTTAAAGTTTGAGATATCATTGATATTTTATTTAACAGAAAACAGAGTAATGCTTTGCTGGGTCCCTGGACAAGGCGGGAATGCCCGGGAATGAACTTGAAGACAAACTGGATGGAACCGGATCTCTCTTGTGAGACCTTGAACTGTTCTGTGGACTAGGCCTTAGCCAAACCCTAAATCAAGGGATGTTAAAAAAAAGTTGACCAAAAATTCCATAAAACAAATATAGTGCAATGACCAGCTATAGATCTGGCTCATATGTAGGAAGACGTATAATCTTTCTGGGGCGGAACTAAGGTCTCTAGTTGGCGACCACACATTTCATCATTCCTTAAAGTACTAGATTTAAAATTCATTCAGATGTAAGCTCTGCGATATCAGGTATCTATATACTTGGCTGAGATCCTAGTTGGAGCACCATATATACCAACCATCCTGCCATTAAATTTCTCTGAGAGAGGAGCAACTCTCTCAAAGGGGTATATTTCCGGACGGAAAATAGTTGAAAGTTTTCCCGACAATTTCTCATAACCAATTCTAAGTTCACATATTCGTGTTGTAAAATGTATTGGCCCAGTTAGCATTTTTTGATTGGAGTATGTGTTTGTCATCTTCTTTCCAATGAGGTAATGCCGATGACTTCGAGGATTCCAATTGCCGAAATTGGGGTTCTAATGCCGATTACATACAATTAAATTTGTTCATAGAATAAACTCACGCAGCGGCTCTCTCATCTTATTGATGACCCAGCATTCACCAATTGGAATGGTAGCCATTTGTGACACAGACCAGGATGATGTACATACCCTCCAATAGGAATTGTTGGGGCAGGGGTTTCCGATGGTTTGTTCTATTATAGGCATATCAGAACAAGGTATAGGTTTTTCCCGTTCCTCCTGTATAAGGAAGAAAATTACACTAATACGGAACAGGTTATTGGCTTAGCTGATGGAGGTGGGGTCGCATCTGATTCATCCCTGCACTACGAGTAGTCAAGGACATTTTGCAAAATCTGCTTTTGACGCTTCGTTTTTTTTTTCTGCTGCTTGTCGTATGCATTCCGAGACCTATTATAAACGATGTGCTGAATGCAATTAACGATTTCTACCTTTAATCCTTGAAGGTAGATTAAAACTTATGGTTTAAGAATTATGCACATTATTTTATTATTATAAATTTAAGCCTTTATGACATTAATAATAGCTTTTACCTTTGATTACATTTTAAAATTTATTTGCTTAAGCAAGAACGTTGAAAACCCTAATGTGTATGCATGTATCCAGTAAAAAAAAAGTATATATTATTAAAAACGTAGGCATAAAACGAGGGCATAAAACCGGAAACATTTTAAATATGTTTATATCGTTGATTAAGGTGGTGGTCGAGCATCTTGTTCATTTTTATCAGGCTGTGGTTTTTCAGCATTTGTTGTCGACACTGGTTCGTCTATAAATTCTTCTTTGTATCGTGTCCATTTAATAAGCGTTTCCGGTGATCTGTAAAGAAATAATAGCTTACCATACAAATCTTCTTCCAAACGGTATTCTTTGTTCTCCCGAACCAAGTAGATATCGTTGCATAGCTTTAATATTCGGTCCACATACGGCAAATCCTCGAACATTATTCGCCGATGGTTGTTGGCTATTATAGACCGTATAAGACGGGACACTACATAAACACATGTCGTGTACAGACCAATTATCCTATATAAGATATGGTTTAAACATGAGTAACTGTTTTCTGCAGGCAGATTTTAATATTCTTATTCAGATCAGAGTATACAATTAAATATATATATTTATATAATAGAGGATGAACTTTACGATTAAAAAAAAAATGAAGAAATTTAAGGGATCATGGCGTAGAAGACAGTCGTGCTAAACTGAAAATCTCGATAGATGGCTAAAATGTATGCATTAGATATGAGTGATGTGAAGAAGGCCGCAACCATCTCAAAGAGGACATAATTTACGGTTTGAAAAAGGTTGACCCTAGTTTCCCATTACAATTTGTGGACATTTTTTTTTTTTTTTAAAGCGGTTTGTCGTTTTTAGATATTTTTTGGCGGGTTCTTCTAGTGATCTACTTTCCAAATTGTGTGCCGCTTGCTGAAACCCCGAGGAATATATAGAGTTTCTCGATTTTTTTTTAGGTTGGCGTGGCGGGGAAAAATGTTGCTTGATGTTGCAATTTCTTTTGATGAAGATAATTATACGCTTTATTTACAGTATATATGATTATACGATTTCCATAAAAACTTGTAAAGTTGCCAAGGTATATTCCTACCAAATAAGAAAGATGAAGGTAATCGATAAAGGTGAATCGAAGGAAGTAATCAGTCATATTAAAATGACTTCATCTGAGAACTTCCAAAATGGCTAGAGACTTCGCCTTGTAGTCTCTGAGATGGACAGATTTGGCTGTTAATAGCTATTTATAAATAATATATTTATTAACTTACCCAGTGGGGACTATGATCGAAGATCGAAGGTAGTCCATGAAGTTCGTTCAAAGCTAGACCTACTCGAGACTCACAACAGGCTTACCCTACGATGGGTCCCGGGTCACAGGGACATAGCGGGAAACGAGGCGGCTGACAAGCAAGCAAGAATGGGGGCAGGAAGGCCCCTAACAGGACCAGAACCGTATTGTGGCATAGGGAGACACACTATACGACTGAAACTTAGAAACGAGGAGAGGCAGAGACGGCAACAGAGCTGGTCGGAGGCAGCAGGACTCCGACAAGCCAGATGTCTCCTAGATGGTTGTAATCTTGTTCGATTTAAACAGATTATAACCATGGGAAAGAACAGCCTTAGGATACTTACCGGTCTATTGACAGGACACTGTAGACTAAGGAGTCACCTGACAAAATTGGGTATATATAGTAGCGATCTCTGCAGGTTTTGTGGAGGAGAGGAGGAATCACACATCCTGGCAGAATGTGTCGCCTTAGCTAGAAGAAGAAGCAGCATTCTAGGGGCGCACGTCTTGATTTGCGAAGACATAGAAGACCTCAACCCAACAAGAATCCTCGGGTTTGTGCGGGAGTTGGGGCTGATGGAAGAGCTTTAAGCTCAGATGGGGGCACAATAGATCAAATAGGTCGCGGTGCAGTTTCCCCAATAATAATAATAATAATAATAATAACTTACCCAGTTTTTTCTAGGAAACTCATCGTTGTTGGAAATGATTTATCATTAAAAATATAAAAAACAATGCCATCATCGCAGTCACTCAACGGTAGATTGCTAATAATATTCTTATAAAATTTGTCATCACAATAGTCATGCATTTCCCACCAAACCTTTCCTTCATCTTGTTTTTTTTTTAATATTATTGGCCGACGATAATTACCTGTCATAACAAAAATAATGTTCCAGACAAACATAATTTTCAATCAAGAATATTCTAATAGTTAACTAGGCAGATATAATGCTGCGGCATCATAAACGACTAATTTTTTCAAAATTAAATAATTAACATACGAACCATCGAAATCTCTGATAAATTTGACAAACACCTCCATTTTTTGAATCGTAATAAATTTGGGTAATATGTCTGGCACAACGACATTCACATTGCTATTCTCATCAGACAACGTTCTTATGAGCATTTCACGAGTTAATTCAATATTCTGAGTTAGCTTATAAGTAGTTTCGTACATTATTGGATTCATCATGGCACCGGAATTTAAAGACATCCTCATACGGATTTCCATTGGCTTACCTATAAAATATTGAGGCTATGATTGAATTTACGTAATTTTTCTTACGTACCCGTCTTCAAATCATTTAGCAAGCTCATAAGATTTGGTGGTGACATATTCCACAATGTCACAGAGTGGGAGTCAAATTTCACAGCTGTAACATCCTCGGGATCATAAATAGTAATATGATCGCTAGCAATTGTATCGTAGCTGAAGCTTTTAACTAGATGTTTATATTCATCCTCCGAGAACTGGTGTATACCCGAGTAACTTTGGGAAATATACAGTGGTTCATAATTGCCTATTTTAATAGATATATCAGCTCTGCGTGGAACGTTTGATTTTCCCACTGTTCCTATAAGTGCAAAGAGGAATAGTGGGCTCCATATAAGTGCTACCAATATTAATATAATAGTTCCACCTATTAAGCATTTAGTATAAAATTCCTTAGGTTCTCCCCGTATAACCGGGAAATCTGAATCCATTTGCCTGTAGCAACGCACAGTAAAAACCGATTGATAAATATCTTCCATTTTAATCCATTCCATAACTGTAAGCGTTGTATCGATACACAGCCAGTCGAGCATTGTTCGAAGAATATAGAGAAATGGAATTTCCATATATCTAAGTGTTTTTCAATTTCATAAATTATTATCGATTTTCCACAATTATTATCATTCGATATTTGCTTACACTTTAAACGCCACATAGTTAACCATAGAAAAACTTTTCGTAAACACATTCCCCAAAATACGCCTTGGGTAACCACAACGCATTTGATAGGCTGACAATAACATATGCAGGCATTTGATGAGGTAAAATGTAATTGGTGCAGTAGCTCCAAAACTGATCGATGTTACATATGGCACTAAAAAGAACATCCATATGTGTATTCCGAGAACAGTAATGAAATGAAACACAATCTTGACTCTTAACGCTTTTCGTAAATATATTACACGCTCTGCCACAATAGTGCCAAATTGTACTACGAGCATGAAAAAAAAACTGAAGGGCACCTTATTTCCTTGAATATAGGTTTGTAGAACGCTTGCGCTGTGCTTATGACGATTCTAAAATTAAATTAAAATGTTTGCAATAATAGTTGTGTTTTCTATCTATAATCAATTTAATTTAATTTCAATCATTAAATATATTCCGATTTATTTTAAATTACCTCATGACCTTGCCTTGAAATATTGTAAGATCATTCATTGTGTAAAGCTTAATATTTAATTCTAGACGATTTTTCCTGATTACACTTTTACACATACAACACTTAGACCCTTAAAAAACTAAATAAATAGACACATTTTGAACATAAAATAAATTTTTATACATCTAAATATGATTTGATAATTAAACTAAAGTCATCGCCTGCGACGACGACGATTGCTGTGAACGGAAGCGAAATTTCAAGCAGACCTAAAGAGCCGGACCGGTTGAAGCAGCAAATTGAAATTCACTCTACTACCTTGAAGGTATGAATTGGATACAATGAGGGGAGGTGACTCTGCAAGATAGTCGTGTAGGATCCAGCATTTGGAGATCGAAGCACCCGATGAGCCGGGATACGCGTCCGACACGTCCCCTATACGGAACTAGGGAGGAAATGTGTCGACAAGTTTACGAGGAAGACTTTCCGCTATCGTGATGACACGAGCAATTCATCAGTTGTTGGAGTAGAGTTTCCAGATTACTCTCAGACTTCTGTACCACTGTCCGCTGCCCTAATGCTTTGCTTTGCTGGTGACGCAAAGCGGAGGCAAGGTTTGCGGTCATACCGGACCAATCAGAATCAAGCATCTCCGTAAGTTCACAGACATAAATCTGTAAATATGCATAAAATGCAAAAGACGATACCAAATGACATGCTCAACAGCCTTTTCAATATAGAGAAATCGTAAAATAATATCCTTTGAAGGTCTCAATATAAGTTTAGTCTGACAGCCTGCCAAGGTGTTATTTAACCCTTCTGGATTTATGGGAGCCCCAGTTTCTTATGTATTGTTTTTATTTCTATTGTTTTCCATTAGAATCCTACGAGTGGTGGAGAAAAAAGTGGTCTACCTTTACAGAAATTTGCAGGTAAGGCTTGATAATAAGGGAGACCGGCAAAGATCCGCCCTCTGGCCAGGGGAACGGGTCAATTAATACCTTCGTGTGGCCATGACAGATTCCTTTGCAAAGTGCAAGGACTATTTAGAAGATCAGGTGTAGACCAAGATGTAGGGAACCAATGTGATGCTATTAACAGTCGGCACACTCGTGGCGAATTGATGTAGGTATTTTCGCTGACCAATAATAATTATTATTTTAAGAACAAGAAGAATATTTATAATAATATATAAATAGAATAGTCAACTTTAAAACTTACCACAAACTTAGGAAATCCAAATAACAAGACAAAGAAATTTATAAAATCGCATAAGAACAGCAATGTATAAACATCAGTTGATAGGCGAGCCTTGTGAAATAAAGCAAGAAAAAATTTCTTTATTTCAGATAAAGGTTCGCCCTTGTGCCTGTGGGTTATTGCATTTTGAATATTTTTAGTATTTTTATTCAATTTTATAGTTATACTTACTCTAAATGTTGCATACTTTGGCGATAGTAATCTGATTCAATGTTATTATACACATATTTATTTTCCACGCCAGGTCGTAGGAAATCGTCCATGTCTCGTTTAAATCCATGTATATCCCTTCGATCACTACCAGACTCTTCCCTTGAGTAAATATAAATAAAGGATGTCATCGATATTATATATGACTTTGCAATACTCTGTGCCCAATGCAATAACAATATAACAATAGAATATATGTGAACTTATGGATTATGTGGCTGGTGACTTCCACTAATCTAGGACAGAGTCGACCTTCAACCGTCCGAATCGAAAGTAGAAAAAGGGTGCAGTATTGCTTGAAATTTTGAGTATTTGGTTTCCACATTCTTTGATAATACCAAATTGCAAGCAACAACATGTTATGCATATTATATCAATAGGCATGAAGAAAGCAAATAAAAAGATTAAATACGAATAACCGATGGATTGTTGTATTGTCGAGTTGGAACAGTTTTAGCCAAAATATTCAAATATACACCTAAGTTTTGAATTAATCGGATTCTGGCCTGTATAAATTATTAAAAATTAAAAAATAAATTCTAAGCTGGATATGTTACCGTTATGAAAAGAAAACATAGGATTTTCTTTAGGAAGCTGTGTTCCAATTGAGAGGTCAATGAAGTTATGTAAGCTGGACAGGGTCGTCTGCGCAGCAGTAGCCCTGTCTATTGCAGGAAGGGTGGATACGCCCAATATACAGTAGCAAATAATAAATAATTTTAAATAAATAAAAAAAAAAATTAGAATCTTCGCATTTTTTTCTGAAGCGTTTGTGTCTGTATTACATGTATGTATAACATTTGCTTAATTTGCGTTACAGAGAGTTCGCACAAGCAGACAGTCAGACCGACATACACAAAGTTAAAAATCTTAGTTGCTCCTTAAGTAAATCATATAAATACCTTAGCCGCCTAACGATTTCACTTGGACGGTCCTTGTTGTGTGCTTTGCGATCTAAGGAAGAAGTTTTTAATATATGTACTATTGTTGAATGTATAAAAAAAACAATAAGTAAGCTCACATGATTTGTTTGATGAAACCGCATCATTTTCGGATCGTGGTAAGTTCCAAATTCCCTGCTTTTTTAGCATGTACCGATGCCAGAAAAGGACAACCAGGAGCAGAAGATCGTATACAGCCTTGCCATGTTTTACGAAAAACTCAAAGTCCGTTGTCTTTGCTAGTTTTGTAAGCTTAAGGTCAAGTACAATTTTTTGATGCAAAATGCATTTCAAGAAAATCATTGCCAATGTGTAAGTAATAAGAGTTACCCAAAATGATTTTGTTGGTCGAGGTAATGTTAGAGCACCCCAGTAAAGGACGAGAAATGGCAATGGTAATGAAATTAAAGAGGAGTTTGCTGCCTGATTGACGAATACAGCCAAGTAGCTAACCGCTTCCGTATTGGCTATAATCGCATGCCAAAAAGCAAACAGCATTTGTACAAACTCACTATGATCGAGAGTGCTAAAGTCTTCGTTTCTTGACACCAGACTAACCGACTGTAGTTTTGATCTATCACTAATGGCATCCAATTGTTTGCTAAATAAAAGAATCGAATCAAATTTAAAAACTGTATTGTAAGGTGTATCATATGTAAACTCACTAGTAGAGAGATTGATTTAAAAAACTAAACATTGCAGCAGTATTAACGAGTCCTAGTCGATTCATGGTACTTATATCCTGTAAAGTCTTTTTCTCTGCAGACAGTACTTTGTGTACAAAACGATAGTTACGGGATAACCGGTTTAGCCTAAGTGTCACAAGCATAATTAATTCACTTGTAAGTTTAACTATTGGATGCGTATCGAAGTCAATCTCAGAATCCGAGCTATTTTCTCCAATTCGCTTTGAGCCTAGTTGCTTTTGTGATTTGGACTGTCAATAAAAATGTAAGCGTTAATTTAAATTACAACTCAAGGATTTTACTGCTTTAATCGTTTGACGAGTGAGCTCATCCTCTTTCTCCAGAAAATCATATTCATCGTCTAAGAGCTGATCTTCAACTTCTTCCTGTTCAACAAACATATAATAATCTCCGGAACGTACGGCATGTGGATGAAGTTTTAAGTTCCGCTTTTTCGATGGTGTCGCACGTGTTAAACTTGTCTTCTTCGATTTTGAGCTTTTTGAATGTAAACTATCCTCCGATCTCGAACTGGTTGGCGAACTGGTTGGCGAACTGGTTGGCGAACTCGGTGTAACCTCATGTTCCTCTACAATGAAAAAATTAATTCAGAGCCGAGAAACCATCGCACTTACTTTTGTAGTTGTTCCTGTTGGCAATCCTGATTCGTTCCATTTTTGCTTTTACGCTAGCAAGTACGCTCTTTTCCGACTCTCTGCGATCATAAATTTGTTTATAGTGCAAGTTCTCAATAACAATGGCCCCACTGCGGAAATTCATTTGTAAATATTAGAGATTAATATTACTTTTTCAATAGCAACAGCAAGTCAGATAAGATTTTTGTTATAGAGGGAGCCCGAGTAGCCCGAGAACCCATCATATGGTGATGCGTAGCAAGAGGATAAGAAAAGTGAGATCTTCCAAAAAGGTATATCTGATGTGTGTTACAGATAGAGATTTTTCACTTACCGCGACGCTAGAATTGTGTTAGCTTGAGTATCCATTATAATGTGGCAAAAATAATATGATCGAAATATACGATGCTGAAAGATGGTGAAAGCAAAAATAATTGCATGCCAGATGAGGGTGTTATTGAAGATCAGGCTATTAGGTCCATAGTTGTAGTTACCCGACCTTTCGGATAGCTTATCTGTTTCACGATGGCTCAAAGTTTGGTCATATTCCATAACTGCGAACAAACTCTGATAATCTTGTTTATCCTTTATGTTCAGCATATTTCCGAATACAATAATGCTTGTTTTGATAATTATGTTGAACACATTAAGCGCTATAAGAAAATTCCAGCGACATATGATGTAATGAATATTTTGCAGATATACTTCCGATCCTTGTAGCAGAAATACTAAAGCGAATATCAGATATCCCAATGATAACATATCCATACTGCATACGCCACCCATAAATACAATTGCCAGTGTAACCCAGAGAGCGTTACAGAAAATTAATATTTTGAAAACATCGGAATAGTTACGCACAAAGGAACAAAAGTCATGTGTAGGATTTTTGAAATAAACAAGGCCGAGCTTAGCAATATTGTTGACAATATTCCTGTTATCACCACCGGGGTATGTGTAGTTTTTCGTTTGACTTAAGTCTGCTTTAAATGCGTTTCGCTGACGCGATATAAGTAGGAGCACAATAAAATCTAGCATGAGTTTGGACTTAACTGAATCACCTATAAGTTTCTCAACAGCTTTATTTTCCGGGATTTGATGCGACCTCAAGGGAATAACTAAAACAAATCAATGAAAGCATTTCATAACGGTTTGGATTCTTTGTAATACTTACTACGGCATAGATTTGGTGGAAAATGTATAATATACACGTATTGTACCAATATTGAAAGTACAAAATATAGTTGGATAATATACCATATGCGTGCACTCTGCATTCTATTGAGACAGAGTAACAGTATTAGCCAGATTAAATATGTCAGTGCTAGTAAATCACGTCTATGGACAATTGTAGAAGTCAGTGCAATGAGGGTGATTTCCAAACCAAACTTGAAGAATCCATAACTAAACAGATATTTTAAGAGCTCGGGAAAATTCCGTTCCGCATCCTGACGATTTGTATGAGGAAAGAGAATGTTCGGGTCACGTCTGCTACCCATTGGCATTCGTATTAAATGATCACGTAGCTTTACTACAGCATGCAATGTGGAGACGACCATGTATACAAGGTACGGTGCTATGTAGCGTAATAATGCACCAAAACGCTGATCAGCTTTGCGAAGACCCATCCAATCGGCAAAGTTGACTGTATTGTTTCTCTACAAATAGGCACTTCCTTAACTTTATGTTGAATAAGTATAAATGCACGCTTACACATGTATAATCGTAGGTTGTTTTGTCCAAATAGTCTATTTGATAGATCATTTTCATCAGTATTAAAACGGAAACCCAAAACGTCACTATTCGAAAAATTACACGTCGTATAGGGCGATTTACACAAACACTCAACAACGAGGATAGAAGAAGCAGAAGGTTAAAGCAGCAAATCTCTGAAATAGCACAAGTAAAGGTCGTCAATATGACCGCCTTAATCATGTGGATTTGAAGAAATCGCCAAGCCACTTCTTTGCCAGGTCGAAACCATCGTTTAATTTTGGAACGGAATCTCCTATACGATATAGGCAATATTGATTTCCATGACTTTTTGCGTATATTGGATTTGTGTGGATTGTTATTAAATTGCACTTGAGAGATTTTAGGTCTTTCGTTTGGAAATGGTTCACGAACTGATTGCATAAAGCGCCGATGAAAATAATGAAGTTGAACGACCGTGAAAATTACTGTTAATGTCGGAACAAGCAAGTGTAGACATAGATCTTTAGTTTGGTAGCGCCGCAACCCAATATCATTTTGCCTAAGGGAAAATATGGTTATTTAATGTGTTAGCAAATTCATAGATTTGACTTACAATTTGGGATGAACATGGAAATACTCCTCCCAATAATGGTCAAAGTAGTCGAATTGGTAAGTGTATATAATTGTTAATATAGTCATCGCATAGAATATGACAAACATCCAATAGCCGAACAAAAACTTTATCCAGAGGTGCAATGACATATGAAAAACCATTAGAAACAGAAGGAACAGTGACATATAGCAAATTCGAAATCCAGTCATGACTTGATCAAGCATAGCACAGAGAAATATTAAAAATATCAGCATCCACATCCAGATACGGGTAACAAAATTTGAAACACTTTCGAAAACAAATAAAATTGCACGAGGTGTCCTTGACTTCTCAAACAATGTGTGTTCAGATCGTGAATGTTTTGGACTAAAAATCTGAGATTGTATATCTTTTTTGTCCTCAGCTTTCTCTTTGAAATATTGGTGCGAAGTTATCCAGAATATACAAAGAAATGCAGTCTTAATAAATAATGGAATGCAGGGTTGCACGCCGCTATCCATTGGATGGACAAATCCAATTTGTGCAAGATTTAATCCGTATATCTATGGATATTAATTATTTAATTACTGTATCTTAATTCTTCATAAATACAAAAATTAATTTGAAAAATTTTGTATGGTAATAATTATAAATACATAGTGAGGAAGCTGTCATTAACAATTAACAGCAATAATATAGATTGTCAAATCACGAAAGTTATATATTGATGCATTAAGTTGTAATATAGCTATATGATTTTCTAAATTTAATATATATAAAATTAAGTTCTATAAATATGCATATATCACCTTGGTGGGGAGCTCCGTCTTACTTAAATTCATTCCATAAATATACTGTGCAATAAGAAGAAACTCAGCGTACATCACAACAAAGAAACTCGTACGCATCATTGATCGACGCTGGTTGGGTATCATCCACAAGATATTTGCCCAAATAAGCAGCACGAAAGTCAACCAGCTATGATAAACTATAGACCAGATCTGAAGTAGGAAAAGAGCACAGTTTAGTATAAGAAGCCTTAGTAAATGAGAACAAACGACTATGAGCCATACAAAAATTATATGTTGTGTATTACGCAAGTCGTGATTCAGAGGTGCCTAACGGTATTCACGCGATGCTTGATTAATGCTTTCAATATCAATAACAATAATCTATGTGAAGGGCTGCACTCGGGTTTTGGTGTTTGGAAGGTAGATTACTGGTACTTACTACCAGGATTACTGCTCGTCCACTCCAACTGAAAATCGCTTAAACCCGGTTAGTTTAGAGAGATACTTAACACATTTTAAAAGTAAATTACTGATAGTCTCACCAAAGATTTAAAAAAATTTAAGAGCAAATATATAACTTCACCAACATAGTGAAAATGAGTTAACTCTTAACATTAAAACTGGAACTAATGCTTACGATAAAATTAATAAATACCAATTGTTTTCTTTAGAACTGGAAAATTTCAAACTTATAATTCTTCTTAATCAATTGTATACAAAATAAAACTTTAAAGATCACCTCCTCCTGAGAAATCACCTCCTCTCCTGATTCGTTAAAATTATATTTTGTTTTTTTTTTCACTATCAAGAGCTCTACCAGAGATGCGTGGTTCTCTATAAAAAAAAACCAAATTGATGACGAAAAGTGGCAACATCCAGAATTCAACGAAAACAATTTAATTGGTCGCAACATGCTGATATAACTGTTTTTTGGTGCAGTTCACTTACGCTAAGTATTTGGTTTGACTTAGGTAAAGCCCGTATCTCCTTGGTGAGTATAAGCCTGGTTTGTTCGTTGATCAAGATTTTTGATTTACTTTAAATAGCATAGGACTTATTTGAGGATGCTCAGATTCCTCGAGACAGACAGTGCGTAATGCTGAATGAACTGCACAGCAGATTCATCGCCAAAATGAATCTTTGGATTGTCGCCTATTTGTGAAGCCATGGTCGATCGGAGGAGCTGCAGGTGGCAAGCATGGTTGGTGAGGAGCCGGCTGAAGGCTAGAGTGCCGAGCAGAGAAGTCGAAGGAGCCATAACCTATGTTCAATGTGCTCGAGGTGCACTTCCAACGGCTAGTTGGAGGATAGCGGAGATGGAGGACTCAGAAGACAGTTTATCCTCACCCTGAATGAAAATGCTCAAGTCAATGAACGGTGTGTGTGGCTTAGGGAACGTTGCCATTCGGGTATACAAGTAGAATGTCAGTGGCAGAAAAGATGGGAAGTTGTTCATTGACATGGAAGCATTCAACATCGCGGACGGTCCCGCAGGATTGTCCAAAGAGGAGAACATTCCAGAGGAGTACGTCTCCGAGGGGAACGACTTCTGGAGATGCCTTTGTTAGTTTGAGTTCGCGGATGTCTCTCTTTTGGAGGGTTGATTATCTAACTATCCTGCAGATCGAAGTACACGAAGTAAAAGCAGCTTCTGGTGTCCTTCCATTTTACCTTGGCGGAGGTGTCGATGTTGTCCTGATCAAAGGGCCAAAGATCTGCGAAAATGGGCTATTGGGCGCCCATTTTTTTTTTTAGCTAAAAAGCGATATTTATTTGTGTTGTGCAGTAGGCATAAAGTGTCAAGGCTGTTCTTTGAGGTCTATATGGTTCATGTCAAACTCAAGCTAATTTATCCCTTTATAATAAAGAACTGCGAAGGTCTATTCGATTTTCGTCGCAATCCTTCTGTTCTGATTGGTATAACTCCCCCAGACTAAACCACTCATTCCAACCATGCTTATTCAGGACGTCCTAAAAGTTGGATGGGGCTGCTGCACTGATGCTACAATGATAAAGATCGTGCAACACTCTCGCGCCTCAACCAAATGGACGAGGGTTCTACTAATGCGATCGTTTGGAGAAGTCACAAGGGGGTAGATCCTCATCGGCGGCGTTAATAAACTTGGTTGTAATTAAGAGGCTGTAGACTGATAGATGGGCTTGAATAACAGGAGCAGGCGCGCAAGGCAATGAGATGGGTTTCCACCAAAATTCAAATTTATCCGCCACGCCCACTCATAGCTGTTAAAAATGCGAATTTATGATTGAGTCACCAAATTTAAAGAGTACATTAATGATTGTTCAAAGATTGAGTGACACACACACACTGTCGCACCTCCCCCACCACCATAAGAGGGTTCTTTGATTAGCTGTTATAAATCTGGCGAAAGAGTAATCCACAGTCTGAAAACCAATATACTATGTTCCCTTCGGTATCAGAGTATGAATACTAGTATTGTTTAATAATACATAAATACAATTTTTTTTTAGATAAAGTCATAAATTATAATTGGTCTCCTATGTATTCAAATTGAGTTTGGTAGATAACAACTTGGGCATTTAATCGTCGAAATCTCTCGTGTTGGTTACGTTCTACTTGTGGTATGATGATTAAAGTATATGTATAAGATGAATATTTATAAATAAATAATATTAAATATTGTTAAGCGAAATTAAATTAATTTTGTACTTGCCATCATAATGATGTTGAGCAGTATATAGCAATTTTTATATATGAATGTTGTTACATCACAAATCATATAAAAAAATTGCTCCAGTAATGATGGTTCTTCAGTATCCGGACTTTGTTGTAAAGATTCTTGAGTAATTTGTGATTGTTCAGCGGGTTTTGGAATCACTTTCATTTGTATTGTTGTGAAAATCATGTAGCGGGCATTTTGTTTAATATTAAGCGTTATGACAAAATAGGATGCCATCAATGCAACAGGACTCAGATATGAATCTACACTTAATTCATCATTTAGCTTAAATATCATTCCATTCCAATTTTGCTGAAAAAGTATCATAATTGGTTCGAGTCCCATAATGCTAAGATTGCTTTATTAAGAATGTAACTATATTTAAAAACACTGAGCTTACCGCACCCATATTGAACCGCTATCCAGACAGACCTGTACTATTGGCAGTTGATATGCAACAAATCCAATGATTTGCACCGTTATGACTATGGCAATAACGATTAGTGGATAATACATACCGCTGCAAAAGTAAGTTAAAACACAGTTTTATTTTCTTCGGTGTCAGCTACAATTTATACCCAATCAGCATACCAAACAATTTAAATTAACTAATACTAAATAACAAAAAAAGCTTACAAAATTCAAATTTTTGACTTTAAATATATTATAAAAATTAAATACCGGCATTCTTTGGCAAGCTAAATATAAAACACCGGACCTAATTTACCGACATCTAAATTTTTGTACTTGTACAAATTTTAAAACAGTTGATCAATGTTTTGCATAAGTATGTATATTCAGAACAAATGATTGATATTTTTGATTTATTTGATTGCTATTTTGAATAAGAAACAAATTATGTCCATAGTTCTTATAGTCTCTGAGACCTACGGGTTTAATTTAGACGGACATATAGATGAACGGACATGGCTAGATTCATTCGGCTGATAAATTTCGAAATTGTTTCGCTAGGAAAATCGCACAGAGAATAATTTGTTCACGATGTTCAATGCTTTAAGGCTGGAGTACTAAATATGGTTGTCTGGATTCCGAAGTTTGACCCTCAAAACAAAAATCCAGATGTCATTTAGCCGTGAGGTCAATTAAACAATTTAGTGAAGAGGCAATTAAAAATTTGTATTTTATTAGTTTATGATGGTTTGATGTGGTTCATAAATAAATATTTATTATTTAAAACAGATACAGCTAAATATGTGATTGTTTTCTACCATAAAAGCAGATTACATTCTATTCAAACAAATTAAAATTACTTATATATTAAATGCGAACTAAATTAGTTTACAAATTGGAAAATTGTTTTTGAAAAATGCAAACTTAAAAATTTGATTTAAAATGAAAATTAAAGTTACAAATTAAACAATATACAATTTATATTAAAAAACTTTCAGCAGTTTAAGCAATAGAAATGTGAATATTTCTTTAAAAACTTTTTTATATTATATATTTATATATTTATGTAGTTATATATATATATATATATAACGACAAATAATTCATATATAAAATAATTATAATTAATTATTACTTAACTTAACTATAATCGGGTGGACCCCGATCTGAAAGGTTATTAAATCTTCGGCGTACCGAAGACAGCTTTTTGTTGTTATAAATACCCATATATCTGTCGGTATAGAGCCCAATATGTACCAGCCACCATGAACATAATGAAGTATAAGCTGCTGGGTAGTGATGGTCTTAAAGTGGAAGCAATGTATAGTATCATAAGGGAAAAAAGTGGAGCTGCAAAAAAGAAAATGTATTATTAGGGTAGAGTTTGTATTATTCCAAAATTATTACTTGTTTTTAGTATATATCGAATGTAGGCAATTATCATAAGACGGTTCATTTCAGAATATTTTTCAAATTCTGTTGGTTTTTTAATATTATGTTCTTCGGATTTTTTTGATTCCTCAAAGTGTTTTGATTGCGATTTTTTCTTACCAGATATTGTTATAAAAATGAGCAAAATCAAAGTCACAATTGTTACCATGATATCTGGACAAATCCAATATAACACTGAAATTACTCTATAGAAAAAGTTATAGTTAAGATTCATAATAGATTCGCAGTTTTGCTTACCGTACTCCCATAAAATTTACAAACCCAACTTGACGTAGGATAATCGATACTGATGGTTTTATTTTGACGTAAACCAACATTAAATGTATAAGGCTTACAGCAAGATGGCCTAAAGCTAATAATGCACTCAGTGAAAAAGCAAAAGCCAGAAATATTTTGAATGCCCTTTGTTTGGACAGCCAAGGTGAAACCAAAAACAATATTAGATATATCATCGATATTCCGGCGGGCCGCGATAGGGAAGCTGTGTGTATAGCGTTAGTGGTTGCTGTCTTTGTATCCTATATCGTATTGGACCTCTTACCAAACATTAATGAGAGTGGTAGTACCACCCGCACTAACGTATAAAACCCGTAATCAGGCATTTTGTTACTTCAAGAAAATTTTTCGTTATTTTACATTAATAAAAATATTTCACAAAATTACTAATTGACAAAATATATGCACATTACTTTGTTTTCTTGATGCTGAATTCAGATTCGCGTCAGTTGTTAAATTTTAACCTTATATTGTTAATTTAATTTTTTAAGTTTATATTTATGGAAAACTTATCTAGTTTTAAATCTTTAAATCTATTTTAAAGCGTTCATGAGCCTGTTTTGCAAAACAAAATAATTGATTTTAATTACCGATAGCTGAGATTCAGTCAGCGGCTTTCATAGCCAGGATTTAACTTTCCTCAAAGAACTGATTGAACAGTCTTATTTCTTTAGTAAAAACTAACTTAAGCAAACTGTTAGTTTTTTGCTTAATCAACGGAATCTTCTAAAATTTCTTCTAAAAACTACTCTATGCACTTCAAGATAGTTTTTTCAATTATTTTTTGGATATTTCAAATATATTCGCCATATTTAATAAGATACGCTCCTACGAGCGGCACTGTACAATTTAAATGTTAGTTTTCTTATGGATGAATTTCCTTCCTGTTTCAGTTTTTCGAGTCCAGAAACTATTTCAACTAAAATTTTTTGAAATCTCTTATGGTTACATACTTCTCAGAACATAGTGTTTTACAAAATGCGTGCAAATTTTGCGCATCTTGTCTACGAATAACCGATTTTTTAAAAAATGTATATTGTGTTTTGGATTTTTGGACCGACATTCAGATCATTAATGACAAAATTAAGCCTGTGACTGGCGCATTGAAATTAAGTCTCACAAACTTTTCAGGGTAAAAGTTAATTTCAAGTTTTAAGTTTTATCAGCTTATTGTCTCTGTGTCAAAACACATAAAATCCGTCAAATTCTTTACGAATTAATATTTGGATTTCATTAAAAAATCGAATACCTATTGACAGTTGCTCCTTATCAGAAATATCTACACTTTCGTCTACGAATGCCTTATAAGTCGAGGCTCCTATATATATGCGTTACAGTTTTTTACCTTCCATGTTCATCCTAAGCGGGCGAAGGATGATGAGAGATGTATGTGCTTAAAATCAACTGTCATCTATTTTAAAGCTTTATGACCAACAGAGTCGTGTGGGCTTCGTTTCGACACTACAAAATATGAAAGATCTATACACCGCTTTACAACACAATAATATTAACCGGAGTCACTGACATAAAGTGTGCTTGCTGTCATACTGAATCTCAGGTACGTTTGTATATTAATATTTTATTGATGGAATCTAACTCAGAAGCAAGTCAAAAATCAATATGTACTTTTAAAAAATGCACAGAAATGGATTTGACCGCTTTAGCGGTCCAAACACTATGCTTGATGGGGTCGAGCTGGTTAGTGGTGTTGACGTGGTTTTCCAAGCTTATTTTAGACATCAAATATATCATTCTCAATTTTCATTAACTTTTTCATAATAACAATATTCTGAAACTTATCACTAAAGTTTAATTTTTAATTTTTAACAAAAAAAGTGAAAATATATCATGTTTATAAAGTCTTTGAAGTCATTTATTTTGTGATTATGTATTTGTTTGAATTATTGATATGTATTTATTTTAACAAACGACAGTATATACGGATATTTCAACTTAAATTTTTATTGGTCTGCATTTATGAGGTATAGAAAGTGGTTGTTGTAGCTTTTATATATAAACTGTTAAATTTATTTAAAAATTCCACCCACACTAGGCCATATTAGGGGTGGCAAATAAAGCAAGAAAATGATTAGTGGCTGGTCTGGGAATATATGAATATGGTGAACGCAACTAGCCCGTTTATATTCATATTCATGCTGTTGGCAAAATAACCATATTTCAGGAGTTGAAATCAGCCATAATAATTATGTCGGCATACACCTTCTCTTATGTAGAATGGATATTATCGCCTTCCGCGATTTGACCAAATATGTGAATAGGCGTAGACAATATTTTTGTAATTTTATTCTTTTTATTTGTTCACAGCACAACTGTTTCAATTAGGCAAATGTGCATCTTGGGTACCATGACTTTGATATTTTTCTATTTTTTAAACTATCGAATATAACATGGAGCTCTAAGCGACATTCAGTTTGTATATGATTTTGGGAACGAGCAGTAACATCAACATTTATTTTGGTGCCCTAGCAAACTTAGTTGCTATGCACTTAAGATATTTCTTCTCTATAACAGCTTCAGTCACAAACTGAATGCGATGCATTTAATTTATAAGTGTTTCTAAAAATTGTTTTTTTTTTAAGGATAAATATAGATGCGGATTGCATCTACAAGTTGAATGGATTGAACTTGTTTGAAATAGCTCCAGATGATCACCAGACTTCGAGAAAATCAAGAAAATGGAATTTGAAATCGACGCCAGATTAAATGAAGGTATTTTATTGGGAATTTATAAACACATAAAGTTGCTGCATACTTTGCGGTGTATTTTTAAGTCGACTAGTTAACGTTTAGTTAACAAGTTTTTTTTTAAGTAAAGCAAATAATTTGATTATTGTCAAATCAATAATAAAAAAATTGTGTTGCACATTAAAAAAAATAATGCATTTTTAACAGCATCAGTAAAAAATAATTTGTTATTAAGATATAAAATGCCAAAGATATATTATAACTATAGTAGAAATAATCATAAGAATATACGTATTTTAATCGAAGTCTTATTTACATTCAAATATGTTAAATTCAATGAAAAGTGTTTGGAGGCAATACTTATCATTTACTAAAATCGTTGAAAATGAGTTCATGTATGTTATATGCATTTTTTTTTACATCTGTTATGAATGCCATAATGAGCATAACTTAACATATAGTAACGTTTAACATTTTTATGGCAAACGAAAAGAGGTACAACATGGCTGTTAAATTTGAATTTAATGTTTGATTTCTGACATTCATTGTCACATTAAAAAATGTATATAAAATAAAAGATTTATAATAAAATATATATTTATAATAATATTATATCAAGAATTGTAACTATTAACACTTGGCTAACTGGCAATCTTGCTAAATCATCGCTTCAGAAACGAACATTCTTATATTCTCAAAGCAGGTAATTAAATTTTAAATGCTGAACTTCGTTATTACATAATTTATTTTTATCAATTTTGAAAAAAATTTATTTAATAATATTTTAATAGATTTAATTTGCTATAAAATTTCATTTTTAAATTTAAGTAATTGAAACACAGGAAAATAACATCTTTTGTTTGCCAAAAGTGAGCTTCTTATTCTTGTTGTTATAATCCACTGGTCGCTGACTTTAAATAAATATAAGTATTGAAGCCAAATAATCAGCTCATTTTAATTAAACTGATTAAACAACTAAAATTAGCAACAATAAAAAACTGACTGGCAAAACTGGGACCAGCACCTTCATTTTTTTTTTGCAACGCATTGATACAAATTCAAGCCTCAATACCTGGAAGGAAACAAAAACATTGGCACGCTATACAGGTCCAAAAATAGGTATAACTGTAAGTAATTAGTATGCCAATTGAAAATCAAACAAACAGTTAAACGGTGGAATGGAATTTAAAATTATAAGCGCCGCAGTATTGAATTTCCCTTGGCCATTTACCATAATATTTTGACTATATATATGTATATATTTACATATATATATATACATTTTTGATCGGCGCCAAAAACCACGAGTCGAAATTCCACCTTTTGCTCTCTTACAAACGTGTCAAACGCTGCACTGGGCGAAGTGCCAAAATATATACGTATGTGTATGTGTTACTGTTATTCAATGATTTTCTGTCACTGGTAGTACAAATAATACATGTAATTATGTCAGTTACACAGTACCAGGTTATAATGTGTAGATTCGTAATTTTTATATGCTTACGAGTGTGTGAATAATAACTATAAAGTTACCTAAGCACAATACTTCTAAGACCGGGAAGGCGATCTGCATTGATTGTTAACTTACAGTTTCTTGGGCTCTGAATCATGACCACAGTCAACATGCCGCATACAATGCGCTTCAAAACTTACAACTTACATAGGTTAAGATCGCGACAGCAAGACAACAAAACAACACATGAAACAATACTTTTTTGGAGCATAGTCAGTCAAGCGACGCTCTTCAGCGTCGAAAAAAAATTTCTCCAAACCAGTTAAACAACTCAAAGAGCCGAAAAAGTGACTGAAATCCGCATGCTTGGACTCGAGCCACCTCAGTATTGTTTTAAAGCTGTTGGATGGTGCACGAAATTCAATTTCTTTAAATAAAACTAAACAAAACATATGAGTTAAATTGTGAAAGGCTTTTACTTGTCAGCAGCCACAAGTTTGTGATTTAAACTTACTTAAAGAACCGCGGCTCACACCTTAGGTGATAACGTAAAGACGAGTCATAGATTGCAGCAAAAACTTTAAGACTTGCTAATTTGCTACATTTATGTGAGTAACTCATTTTTGTGAGTAACTTCTTTTAGTATCCATTTACTCAAGTTGTACATATGTATTCAAAAGCTTGAAGTCGCAGTTCCACAACAATAAATATATCTGCATATGTACATAATTACTGCTATGTATTCACTGAATTCACAAAGACATATATGTGTATATCCACGCTTATGTGCATGGTGGTTGCTATATAAGTGTATTGAGTAGTGCATAAAGGTGAAAGTTAGACAATGAAAGTTCATATATCTGCGTATTTGTGTATCTATATAATGTGTTAATTCTACGTAATACGTATATACATTGGAAATAAAAATTTGTTCATATTAGGGATAATATTTTAAATCACTTTATGGTGTCGGAGGTGCTACCTTCTGTCTGTTAAATATACAACAATGTCTTTTTATGGTGATCATAGTTCTTTTTTTTAACTATTTACATTTTTTGACTGTAGATAAAGCACACATAAAATTACAATATTGATTATCAGTGATTAAAAAAGAACAATTCCAAGAATGAAAAAAAAGGGATTGAGATCCAGACGGGCTTTCCACAAAAGAATGTGGAAATAACATCACTAAACCAGCACTCTCATTTTCTCTTTTCGAACAGAGTATAAAATATGTACATATTTACCAGTTTGCTTATTAAGTGTCGTCTTTAGAAATTTAGACTGGTTCTGGTTCAGCATAACTTAAATTTTTCTTATACCCTTGCAGATGGTATTATAATTTTTTTTTTAAGTTCATAACGCACTAAAGTAGACATTACTGATAAATATTTTTCATTAGCGTTACAAGCAATGCTTTAAAGCTTTAATTATATCCAACTTTCTGTTGCAGCCATGGAAATTATTATCAAATAATTATCATGCGCCTAACATTTTGCAGAAAAATTATTATTATCTTAAGTTAATCATTAAATTGGTATGTGGAATTGTAAGGGAATGCAATCGTCGGCGTGACAGTTGGTTTTTAACGTGTTTTTATATTAAACCAGTTCTCTTATTTCCAAAATAAAACCGTTGAAAATACGAATTTAAGAAGTTCGCTTAACTAATAATCGCGAGCATCACTTAACAATACATATTTCATGTTCATGTTATTATTGATACATACTGAACTAAATCTACGCAATACGTATTAAGATGTCATGCCGTGATTTCATTGGCCGATTTATATCCAAAAAAAAAAAAAAACAATGTATACATGTAAATATGTTCAGCTTATATAAATAAAATTTCCGGGATCAGAAAAACATGTTTGCGGAAGTAAAAGTGTGAAATGTATTTTCGTAGTCCTCTTTCGAAAATGTCATAATCGATGATCAAATGATTCAATAAGTCGAAGTTGGTGAATCCACTTTTTCCGGTCAACGGATTGAATTGAATTTTGGTATGAAGTAATCTGAATCTTAATCCGTTTTATGCTTTTTTTTAGCCATCCTGCGTGGGTGGAAGCTGAGTGGCTGACTGATGCCAAAAAGCATTTTAATATTGATTTTTATAAACATACTATGCCCATAAAAGATGAATAGAAAGGGTATAAGAAAGTTGTGCGATGTGTGCAACAGGCAGATATATAACCCAATAAGATATATATATATATATATATATATATATATATATATATATATATATTCATGATCAGCATTAATAGCACAGTGGACTTAGCCCTATCTGCCTTACTGTTCGTCTGATTTCAGAGATTAAATAAGGCATATTTACCAGACGCAGCTCAATTTTATTTATTAAATTAATAACACATAATATAAATCAACTTTTGAATTCTTTAATTCAGGATATCGTCTAGTTTAGGTTAGGTTAGGTTTGACAGTTGCCGACCAAGGTCGACACAGATGGGCCATTTTTGGTCCGTTGTGGTACCGTGTGGATCTCACGACATTTTTATGGCAATTATTTTAGCATGAATCAGGGGGTATATCAGCCAGTTGTATTTAAAATTTCGCAATTCTGGTTGGTCCTATATTCTCTTACTGTGTTAGCCGTTATAGAAAGTGTTTTCCTAGTGTAGCGCAGAAGCAGAGGAAGTGTTCCGGAGATTCTACCTCCTCTTCGTGTATTCAGCTTCTGCAGAAATCATTGTAGAGTGCTTTGAGCCTATTGGCATGGATACCCACTAATCAATGTAGAGTAATGTGTGCGACTTAAACTACAAAGTTCTTTAGTGCGTTCACTATTTAAATTTGAAATTAGACCAGGTTTGGCGTGCAATGCGACCACAGTTAGCATTTAGCCGTTTGTCATTTGACCTGAGTCTATTCTCTTCTCTGATTTTACGCCAGAGGCATACATATATCTGAGAGATGGGGTAATAGAGAGCCCTTTCTAGCTAGCTCATCAGCTTTGCAGTTGCTTTCTACATAATGGTGCCCAGGCGCACAGATTAGGCCTATAACACGCTGATTGGCCATCTCGAGTAGAAATTTGCAACAGCTTTTTACGGAAATCGAGTTTGACGATATTGCGCTGATAGATTTGATCGCCTCCTGGCCATATATACATTATATATTTACGGTACATGGATAAACCTTAGACCTCTTTAGGCAATTAAGTGCTTCGCTTATGGCTGAATATAGCTTTATCGCTGAATGTTAGGCTGTGTTGAATAAACGCCTCCGCCAAGGCTATTTTCAAGCTTTGGGCCGTCTTTGTATAATGCTACGGTTGCCTGTAGTCCGGGCATACCGTGAGTTCATTCCTCCCTCGGGTGGAAGTATGTACAAAGGCATGTATTGAGTTGTACTACTGGCAATTCACCTAATTTACTTCTGTCGACTTATGTAATATTATATTAGATATTAAAATTATGATACTTATCTCTCCTTTTTTAGGTGATGCCACAAGAATACCATCTCATGCAGAATTCAAGAACGTGTCTTTTTTTCTGCCTAGTTATCTCATGCCTAGTTTACTTCGGCGATGCCCATGGAAGACTTATTGAGCCACCAAGTAGGGCATCAGCCTGGCGTTATGGGTTCCAAACACCGCCAGATTACAATGATCACGAACTTTATTGCGGTGGTTTTACTCGACAGTGGAAACGCAACGGTGGCAAATGTGGAGAGTGTGGCGATGCCTGGGACTTGTCCGAGCCACGGCCCCATGAGAATGGTGGTCAATGGGGCCAGGGTGTAGTTGTACGAAGTTATTTGCCCGGCTCGGAGATGACAATTCGGGTGGAGTTGACTGCTAGTCATATGGGGTAAAAGGAAAATACAGGTTTGCCTCAGTAGATTTCAAGCCAAATTTATTCTCTTCACAGATATTTTGAGTTTAGATTATGCGAAAAGCCAGCCGCTAAACAGTTTTGCCTTGATAAAAATGTCCTGCATTTAATTCGCGGCTCCCCCTCGCAGCATCATCCAACAGACTTGGACACTCGGTTCTATCCCCGTAATGGGAGCCGCATTTATGAAATCACCGCACGCTTGCCTGGTAAATGGATTTTTGATTTTAACACTTTCTAATAGAGTTTCTATATAAATGTTAACTTGATTTACTTCAGATCTTCTATGCAATCAATGTGTGCTACAGTGGCGTTACATTGCCGGAAATAATTGGGGGCTATGTGAGGATGGCAGCGGTGCAGTTGGTTGTGGTCCACAGGAGGAGTTTCGCGCATGCTCAGACATAGCAATAACTACAGATGCCCGTATTCCTAATCGTCCCGTTCGACCAGTGCATCGTACTACAACACCACCTACGACTCCGAAGAGCGACCAAGTAGAATTGGATGACGAACAAAACTTCACTTGGTTAATAATTTTGATCGTCGTTATCTTATTATTGATGATCTCTGCCATAGGCATATGTGTTGTGTATAAGCTTTACAAGCCTACCAAGTTAACCGAATGGAAGGACACATTTTCAAACAAATTCTGCCAAAAACAAAAAAATGCCTCTTTAGTAAATTTATCACAGAGCAAAGTCCTTAAGCCCATTATGTCAACCAATGAGCTTGTGAAAAGTGCAGAGAGCAACAATGGCAGCCAATTGCCAAGTTTGCAGAGCACACCACCTAATCCACCTAATCCATCTAATCCATCTAATCCACCTATTCCACCACCTAGAACAAAACGAGACACTCGTATACAGACAATTTCCATTATTTCCTAAAAGTTCTTTTCCACTGCCGGTATTGATTCAAGTAAATTTAATTACTTCATTTGCTTAATATATTGTGTTCGAAAACAAAACAAACTGATACTTATTAATTACATTTAAACAATAGTATTGTTGAGATATGTAAAAGTGCGTCTGCATAGACTACAAGCTAGTTTAATTAAAAAGTTTATTTTTGACTGCCTTATTGTAGACTAAGTATTTTAAGATCAATTATATTTATGTGATAGTTATATATTTATCTTCCTGTTTACAAAAATATGTTTTCATATATTAATTAGCTGTCCTCAAAAAATTCCAAAAACAATATAAATATACTTAAGCATTTATTGCTTAACTATTTGGGAAGTTGAGCTGAAGAATATTTTTTATCAAAGCAAAAGTTCTATATTTTTTCACAATGTTTTTCTCGGGTACAGCCTCCAGCTTCAAACCTTTAATATAAGACACTCCATCCAATTATATAAAATTAACCTATGCTAATTTAGAATTGTATTTAGAATGCATTTTATCTCTTATACGATTTGCAATATTCCATTCCAATGTATTACTAAAGTCAAGGATCTTTCAAGCGCGACTTGATTTTCAACTGAAGTTCCATTTTCACTTTTCCACTTTTATTACTTGTTTTTAATATCCACTTACTCTTATTCATACAGATATAAACACAAAAATGCAGAGTACAGCAAAATACGAATGTTAGCAGTAAAAACATTTTTATGTCAGGATCGCAGGATTAATTTAAAATTAAAACTTAACTTGCTTTAATGCTCTGATTATAAAGAAAGAAACTATATTGAAAACTCGATAACATATCGGCAAATCTCGAAACAGGATCTGGAAGTGGATTATAATTAACCTTTTTCAAAGATCGGTCTATAAAACTCCAAGCCGTCTCAGAGAATATCGTAAGCCGATAGATCCCACAATTTTAGACGTACACCTTTAGAAAACGGAAATAATTTTTTCTCATAAAATTGTGTAAAAATCTTCCACAATTATAATGCTAAAGTCTATCCCCACTCCATCCATACAAATCGCGAAAATCTCTCAGAATCTTGGAGACAGTGTTTCCAAATTGGTAAGGTACATCGGCTTAAAGATTGAGCTGTACTCACTGAGAAACTCTCCAACCCTTTAAAACGATTATTTTTTCACATTCTTTCAGCTGGATATACGCCTTTATCAGAGTATTACGCAGTCAGTTTATCCAACTGTAACTTTTTCACTAATTATTTGGTTTGGTATAATTATAATTAAGTGTGGCTGATCTTCTTGCACTGTACACAAAATTGATATATTTTAATTTCCTTTGATAAAAATAGCAGAGAAACATATCAATTGCTAGGAAATATGAAATGAATTGGAGTAGCCGTCTCCGACCTCAAACAGTTTTCATCACAGAGACAAAAGAGTCGATACAACTACATTCAACTAGTGATTTAGTATTTTTGGGTGTTTATATTTTGGCTGCATCCGCATTTTTAATGTGCGAAGCATTTGCGTTAAATAAATATTTTTATAAACAATATTTCGAAATGATAGAGCTGTCCAAAATGGACTTTTCTTGGTGGAGATTGTGTGTCAAATTTCTCATAAATGAAGACTTGCCTCTACAAAATTTTTCCACATTTTATTTTAGAGTTAATTTATGAACAATGAGTTGTATATGATATATGTATATGTATATATACATATGTATATGATATATGTATAAGTACATATTTACACTTTTATATGTATATGTAAATATGCATATGTCGGCACACGTCAATATACATATACAAATAATATATCGTATTAAAAAAGCCAAATTCCGTGTACATTTAAAAAATTCTCATAAAATTAAATATATTTTTCTTTAATTTGCAATGGAGAGAAAAAACTACACTATCTCTAATAATTTCAATGATATTTTTTTCGCAGAGCACGTAAATTTTTTTTATTGTGATCACTGGAGTCTATTGCGAATAGTGATTTTGGTTCTCTGTCTCCTCTTAGCATAAGCAGAAAAGTAATAATTTTTCTTTATTTTAAAGTTCTCATTTATAACGATGTAATATAAAATTGGTGGAAAATAAAATAATAAAAAAAATTTGATAGTTTTATAAATATATGTGTAAAAAACAAGAAATTAATAAATCTATAATGACGTATATGTTCGATTAAAATTGGAAATGGTTCTATCAACTCATTACACAATTCGTGACATAACAATAATACCAGATGTGAGGGTATAGTATGCCAACCGACTAGTTCACAGTCTCTTTCGTTAGTCAACTGTCAGTATTGGTTCCTAGCAGACGTGTGTGCTGTGTGACTCAACGTTATACATATGCATATATATATATAGAGGAACTATTTATACATTACGGATTGTAAAAATATACACGTATATTTTGAAACGAATTTTTCAATGGCCTCGGAGCATGAGATACCATCTGTTGTGCAAAATGCTGAGCACAATGGAAGTTCGGACACCGATTCAGAAAATATTCCATACCATGCTCGGGAGAATGCACTTCCGTTTACTTACGGCAATATTCCCGTGGGCTTTAATACCAGCGAATTGAATCATGTCGGTGACACCAGCAATCATTTGGAGATATTGGATACTAAACTTGGGCATAACATTTCCTCGGGATCCCAGAGCAATACCATAGCTCGCAAAACTGTTAGACCGAGTATATCTGCTTCATGTCCATTGGTGCGGAAGACACCTTCACGGAAGGAGTTCGAAGATATGCTAATGGAACGAAAGGTGCAAGCCATTGAAGCAAACAAAGACTCTGCCAGAGAGTTATTTCAGGATGAAACAATTCAGAGGGATTTGGATGAGCTGCATAGGAAGTTAAACAGACCATTACTTGCCGCCAAAGAAGTTAAGGACAGACAGATTGAGTCCATAGACCTGCCTGATGTCGAAACACGTTCTTTAACTAAATATAAAAAACCGGACTTAGTGTTGGAGGAAAAGAGTCGATCAAAAACGCCGACCTTTCCATATGTTCAAAACATCGGGAACTCTGATCGCTGTGTCAGTCCTTATCCAGTTGCAAAACCATTCAATAATCTGATGATCGACGAGAATGGTGCAGCAACACAGCAAACTAAACAGAATATCCAACATTTTGATAACATCAGCAACACTAAAGAAGTTGATCCGCATTTAGTCAAATTTGCAAAGGATTTGTCAGAGTTCTGGTATAAGCCGAACATGTCTCGCGAAGAAGCCGTCGATTTATTGCGTGATGCGGTGCCCGGCACATTTATTATTCGAAACTCGACAACCTATCAAAATGCATTTGGTTTGGTGCTGCGTGTCGCCAAGCCTCCTCCCGGCGTAGTCACAGGACCGGGATATGGAAACCAGCTTGTCCGCCATTTTCTATTGGAGCCGACAACGCGTGGTGTTTGTCTTATGGGATGCGTCAATGAACCAATATTTACATCCTTATCCGCATTCGTCTTTGAGCATTCAATTAATCAAATGTCACTACCGTGCACCCTTATATTACCAGATCGGGATCATTTGTATGTCTCCAATAACGAAGAGTTGATCCACAACCAAAAACAGATGCTTGCACAGGGTGCGGCCTGCAATGTACTTTACTTGTTTCAAGGTGATATGGAGTCCCTTACCGGTGACGATGCGGTTCGGAAGGCGGTATTCGAAATGCTCACTGAGCATAAGCGTCCAGTTCCGTTGGAGGTACACTTTAAGGTATCTAATCAGGGCATTACTTTAACCGACAATACCCGCACAAAGTTCTTCAGACGGCACTATCCAACAAAAAACATTTCACATTTTTGTATGGATCCAAACAATCACTTCTGGAGTGTTCCCGCATCTGACGAAGGATTGCATCGCTCAGTCAAAAAGTCAATATTTGCGTTTATTGCGCGTCCACTGACCGGATCGAAAGATAACCAATGCCATATCTTTTGTGATCTGTCTTCTGCGCAACCTGCATCCGCCATTGTTTCGTTTGCCCACAAAGTTCTATCACTTGATAATTCCAGTTGTAAAATATTATGAAAATGTTGTATAATCTGTTCCAATAAATATATATTTAATAAAGCTTGCAAATATGAGCTTGAAAAAAGTAAAAACAAATTGAACATAAACAGATGAGTTAATCTAGTCACTTGCAGTTATCTCATCTTGTTATTTAGTACTTCTGAGAAGAGGCAAAGCTTATTTCTTTATACTTGTATTTTCGTTCAGTGCACATTTCTCATACACTGTTCAAGTTTCAAATATTTCATAAATATTGAGGAAGTAATACAATTCGACGATATATATACAGGACTATTTTTAAAATGTTCTGATTTCTCTTCATTTCTTTATAAGCGATTTAAATATTTGAAGTTTACCCAGTAGAAGAATAAATAAAATAATGTTGGCAACATGTAATTAAGAATTCTAAAATAAATAAATTTGAGTTTTAGCCAAGCCAATGCGAACTGGTTGTTTCCAGCCTCGAACAAAACTTTATCAGTATAAGGATCAGTAATCGACTCATTTATCATATATAACAAACGGAATTTAATTAATCGGTCGAAAATCAAGTTCATGAATAAAATACATTTTGTGATTTTAGAAATTTTAAATTTTAATCAATTGGAAAAATTATTAGATCCCAGTTTTTCTATAACTTTTAATACTAATATTTTCATTCCTTAGATTCGGTCGAGGAGCCGGTTATTCCAGATATTAGTTGCTTTGTAAATTTACGTAGTTCCAAAGGATCCTCGTTGTTAAAATCATCCATAACCGACTGCATTTGTTCCTTAAGTCCATCGGCAATTGATGTTGTGATTAGATCCTTGAACAGGTTTGTAATAGGACTTAAAATAAGCCCTGTAAACTCGCGAATTAAACGGGCTTGATCCAATTGTACTTGAATATTGCTGTCATGTAAAATACGCTCATTATTATAAGTTTATAAATAAATGTGATAGCGCAGTACCTGAATTCAATTATACGAAAGTCGTGAAGATGAAGTTTTGAATTAATTACATTCACAGCGAGCTCAGCGTAAACAATCGTGTCATCTAATGTGCCAAGCACTTTTCCATAACCCTCGATGGCCATTAACTTGAGCAAAAAGTTATATTCAAACTATAAAAGAAACCACTACCATGTAATGAAAATATGTATATACTATGATATCTAAATTTAAATTTAAGTTTGGGTGTATGCATATATTCCTTTATCCCATACTTGATTCTAGACAGCAAACAAAGGTTATTCCTTTATGTCTGTATATTCTGAATTAGCTACACTTGCCTAGCAAACTAGTCTCTAACGCGTAAAATTTGCTCAAAAAATTATGATACATTTTTTGTTGCTGCTTGCGTTAAAATTTTTGTTATAATTTTTTTTAATATTCGTGAAATTGACAGGACAGTGTTTTGCATATATATATATCGTCGAATGCGTATGTCTGTCCGTTGTGAATACATATAATATATGCTCACTGAGAACCTTACTTACCTGAAGCTTATTAATTTTTAAATAAAATTTACTTAAGAACGATTTGCCTTCATATGTCATGAATGCATTGTTGTGTCTGTGTATGCCTGCAAGATTGTAGACAATACCATTACTTAGGTGCAGACCAGCCTCATAGGTGATGAAGAAAGGTTTCTAATGAATTTAAGATTTGTATAGTTTGGACATTATCTCATTGAACGGAAAACTTACAATAGATAAACTTTCTTTAATATCCGGAAGGTCTAAATGCTCTATTCCCAGCTTTTGAAGATGTGCAATTACCATAGGCGTCACCACATCAACTTCGGCATTGATATTAGACCAGCCTACGTCTTCTTTTTCAAAACTGCTCTCGGGTTTGGTGTCGTTTTGCGCATCTCGGCGATATCTAATAATAAAGAAGGAAAATCTCAATATTAATCGTACTCGTCATAAATTATCAATCCCCAATATACGATTTCTTAACGTTATTTCTAAAGTTAACCAAAATATATATAATGAAAAGGGATTGGGCAACTGAATTGGAAGATTACATCTTTAAAGTTGTGAAATCGGGAAGAGTTATCAATAAAATTAATCAGTCTTGATCTGCGTTCATACAGACGGACAGATAATTCGAACTTATTATTTAAAAATGTGTCACAATAATAATAATATAATTAAAATATAAGGAGAACATATTAACTTATTTAGTTTACATGCTTTAACCAGCCGAGACAATTCTGCTTGTGACACTAACGAGTACGAGTTGAAAACTAATAAAATATGATTTTATTTTCAAATGCGATCGACAAACTCAGATAAAATGTTCAAACTGTTCTCACATTATTTAACTGGACACATTATTTGACTGGGAAAAATAGCAATGTGGCACTTACAAATCCCTAATTTTCTTACTATATGTATCTAATCTAATGGGAAATTCTGAAAAAATCAATAGAATATGTGAGAACGTTTTTGTAATGCCTAACCAACTGCGAAGTACTGTGATACCAGTGTAATCCAAATATAGAATTTAGCGCTTCTTGGGGCTGGATTAGACGATGACAAAAAGTTCTTACCAAACTTAAGAGGCGGTTCTCAGTAATCTACCTACCCAGTTTGAATTTAAGTTGTGGAAAATGTAAAATTTTTGGAGGCCGATTTTTGAAGAAGTTTAATTTTCCTTCGAAATTTCATCTGGGCATTATGAGCTATCTCATATGAAGCAAAAATTAAAGTGTAATACAAATGTTTGTAAAATAAAATTGCATAGTGGTAAAATAGGCTTACAATAATTTTAAAATAATGGAAGCAATTAAGATGAGTTTGACCGTAAAACCATTTGGCTCTCTAAAATTATTTATGTACACAAGAGAATATATACGAAACTCCCACCTCCCAAGGCGATCAATGTTCTTGAT
Source organism: Drosophila glabriapex (assembly GCA_035042305.1). Classification (NCBI taxonomy): domain Eukaryota; kingdom Metazoa; phylum Arthropoda; class Insecta; order Diptera; family Drosophilidae; genus Drosophila; species Drosophila glabriapex. The sequence continues at coordinate 75,246 of JAWNLN010000069.1, forward strand.
AGGTATGACAACGAATAAGACTCGATACATTGTACCGGTATATTTTTGGTTCATAGAATTTTGATTAATATATATTTTGATTCCAAATGTAGAAGAGTTTATTGGTTCTCCGCAAAGTCTTTTTGGCTATCCGCACCCATAAACTCAACCTTTTTCGACGCAGTTGAAGTTGGATACATATGTACAAATGAATACATACTTTGTCAAGTATGCGTCAGACAAAGTGTTAATTCGCTGCTCACACATTGAGCGATGTGGAACGCGATTCACATACCCAACAGATAAACTCTTTTACAGCTGTGAATTGGATTTGGGAAGCAATCGGTAGTTGTTTTATGTATTTTACAACCACAACAACAAAAATGTATTAGAATAGATTTGTGAGTCCCAATGACCAATAAACCAGACAGTAAAGCTCTCTGAGGATCGCCAAAATCACATACTTTACAGACCGGAGGACACTTTGTTACATCTTTAAATATTCTTTTAAAATAGAATTTAATTAATGAGCACAGTAATTAACACAGCAATACTAACGAGTAAGACATGTACACAAAATCCTACAGTCTTCACTAGCCTTGAATTACACAACTTATCGTCCTTTTTAATAAAAGTTTTATTCATAAATATCATGCCCATCAAAATATGAGATTCCCTTTGGGCTATTAATGTAGACACGCACATTTACTCTTTTCAAGCTAAGCCTTAAGTCGTTGGGAGACTGAAAGCGGGACCAGCTCCCATTGAGAACTCTTCAGCCTACAAATTGTAATTGAATCTTCCCTAACTGAACGTTATCGACTTCTCGATTTCGGGCAAGTTGTCTTTACTAATGATCCGCATCCTTGACATCCTCCGTAGCATCACTTTCTAGATGATAATAGAGAAATTTAGATGTGACCAGGTGCACTCTGATCATTAAGAACTAGTGAACCTCAACATGACTACACTCAGAAAAAAGTCATGCTGAATTTTAGAAAATTCTCAAAGTTTTTCGAGTAGGATAACTGACTTTATTATTCAAAACGTATATTTCTCAAAACAGAATGTTGTGTCTTTTTTCTATTTTCTTAATTCCAGAGTATATTTTTGAAAAATTTTAAAAACTTGGTACTTTTACGTAACTTTTATATTAGCTTTTTAAAAACTAATAATGATAATATTAATTGATATTAAATTAACCACCTATTATATTTTCAAGTGTTCGTCCAAGTGAATCATTCTTGATATTCAGTTTTATTACATTTTAGTAACTATTTGAAACTCATTTCTACTTTTCTATTTATTTTTACTAAAAAATGTTATGAAATTTTTGTTTTATTTATGTATTTTTTGTTTTGGTATATTAATTCAATTATGTATTATTTAAATTGTAAAAGACAAGCACATTGTAAATTCAGTGAGTCTGAAGTTTCTGACGTCGACTTCTGTCTAAAATATTTATTCATATACTGTAAATGAATTAAAAGCAAAATTATATTCTTATGCATTTAAATCTCAAATATGAAGGCTATTTACAAATGCAATTGCAGCCGACATTTTTATTAATAAAAACTTATTATCAAAAATGATATTTACTTTTGGCAAAAATACACACACTTATGTATACACTCCTTGAATAGGACACATTTTACACAGTCTTTATAATTGCTCATGACTCGTATTTCAGCATGATAAAAATAACCAAAATAACCATTTCTTCACTATATTGTGCACCTCTTCGATTTTCGCTGCGAAAAATTACTAGTTCTAGAAAATTACTGTTATATGTTTATTTACTCATAATGTTCGAGTTCCTTGATATTGTGACCAAATTTCTTCACCACTTGAACGGAGCATGCATTTACACACAGAAAGAATCACACTGTCTTCAAAAATTCGCAAGAATTTTTCTAAAAAGAATATTTCTAAAAATTATGAATTTTCTTTTCGCAATTTCAGGGTAAAATTTAGTAAATTGTAATATTAATACACGTTAGTATTTTAAGATTTACAAGTTAAGATAAACAAACATTATAAATAGTTCATAAGTTAATTGAATTTAATTTTTAAAAAACTAACAATTTTACGGCGGATCTCTTAGACCGACAACAGCCGAACTTTAATATAAAGCCGAGCCAATAAATTTCATTACTAGTTTCTGAATTTTAGAAATAATTTTTTTACTTTTCGGAAATGCATTTCTTAATAAGAGCAAATATTCAAAAAATAAAAATAAATAAACATATTTCTGCGATTGTTAATTTTGCGGATGACTTTCTTATATTTCTAAAATTATTTCTAAAAACAATGAAAATTTTCTAGCTTCCAGAGCGATTTTCATTTTGGACCGATTTACTAAAAATTAGGGCGATTTTCTAAGTTTAGTTTCATCGTTATCTGGGGCACGTAGAACCATTTTATTCGGTCATATGATCGTTCTTCTTTTATTTTCAAAAGTATTTAAAAAATCTAACTTACGGGTCGAGGAAAATATTAAATGCAAAACACTGTGTTTACTAAGAAGGAAATCGGTTTTTGTAAAAGCCATCCATTAAATGTGCCTACCGATCAAAATAAGACAGTTACATATATTTTAACTTGAAACAAAAATTAAGTATCTCTCTCTTTCTCTTTAGTTGAGAACAGTAGACGACAGAAATCAGATTTAAAGGCAAGAAGTGTATAAGCAGAAGTACGTATTTACAAGAAAACAATTTAATAATACTTACACATCTTCTTCGACTTTTTCCTTTTTTTTTTGCTTTATATTTTTATTAACTTTACTTCTTAAGCTCTGATACCGAAGGTTGTGTGCAATGCTCGAAACTTCTTGACACCCTTGAGTATCAGAGTATTGTGTAGTCGGTTATGCTCTACTACAACGTTCGCACTTGTTCTATTAAATTGCTCTGTACTTTACTTTATTGCAGTAATCGTCAAAAGAGTAAACACGAATGTGCGTCATCGTTAATTTGCAGCTTGGTTTGATGCACGAACCCTTAATTAATACTTCTTGATTTTGATTTGATACCTGTCAGGCTGATTACATTTTGGATTCAAGTTTTACTCTTATGGTATGGATGTATTACATCTTTATTCATATAATCATATTTAATCATAAGTCATAATTTAAAATATGTTTATAAAAATGAATTAAATAAATAAATACCTGATTGATTCCACTTGAAGCTCGCCGTTTGCAGGCAATACGACGAACAGTATTGCAATTAAGTAATAACTCATTGTACCTCTAGTCACATACAAAATCATTTATTGACATGTGTGTGTACGTGGATTACTTGTTACTAATGTCTTTGTAGTGTTTCAAGTTATTTTTATGTGTAATTTGATATGTCGGGTTCGCTTCGAATTTTGGCGTTTTTGGGAAATACCGGTTAACTACGCATTTAGTTTTCAACTAAAAATTAATGATAAAATTTAAAAATTTTTTTTTTTTTTGTATTTGATTTAAATGTTTTCTTTGTACATTTATAAACTTTGCTTAGCTTCTGCGTTTATTAAAGAATTCGATCAAATAATTTATAGTTATTATTTTCATTTCCTATATATTATATGTTTTATAAACAAACAACTTTTGCTCTTACGTTGTTGAATAAGTAAAAAAAAATAAAGCTAGAAACTAACTAAGAGTACTATTGGTATTTAAATGTGTAAATATACAAAAATTGATCGATCTTTTTAAGCAATACGAATACATAATATCAAATATTAATGTAGATTGCCTTTCCACATAACGCAGATCGAAAATATATGAAATTTCGCAAATTTATTACACCCATTTTTAGTAAGTACTGGGTATAATAACTTTTGTAAATGCCTAGATTACTTAGAACTATACAGTCATCACAACAGTGTATATAAATTAAAAAAATGAATCAGTGAAAGTATTATTATGTATTTGTATTGAGTAACATTGAAAACAAATTTAATTAGTTTTTGTCAATTTATATTGTTAATACATTTTGTATAATGTATGTCTATACGAGGGTTAGTATTCATAAATGCATAGATTAACACTTTATTGATTTTATTTGCATTCTACACACGAATTAATCGTAGTCATAAATGAAATGGCTACACTCCGCGAAATTCAATTAACGGCACATGATTTTATGCTTGACAATCAATTGTTTATGTTTCTTGTTTCACATTAGTTTTGTATATTAAATACGCGTTGAATACAAAAAGATTTACTTTTTTAGAAAAACATAAATGACTCGTTTCAATTTAAAAAAAAAATGGAAAAAATTCCCAGAAGATGGAATATGAGACTAATCTCTCACTACAACAGCTCCTAGAAGTGTAGGACACCTCTGCCACCACCGTAATTCTGATGAGAACGGTTTTGCCATATATTCTCTTCAGAATTTTAGACCGATGAATGTGCAGCACTTCTTGACACATGCAGCATTTTAAAAAATTGCGTTTTAAATTTTATTAGCAGAGAGCAGGTGCCTTTAATTGAATTTCGCGGAGTGTATGAATGGGTATATACATACATAAGTATGTAATCAATTAAATTTGTGTGCATGGACATGATTATGTATACATATGCACAAATTTCGTATGTACAAGACCTATTTTATATGTACATAGTTGTGGACACTACATGCATATATGTATGTAATTACAGGTGTACATATATACAACACTAAGTAAATCCATATTCATATGCGGAATAATCATTATTATGATATGTACATTCACAACTATTTCATAACAGTTCATTTCAGTACAATGCACAACATTTAGCACAAAATTCAGCATTTTCCACATTTCGTTTCACTATTTTATGCACACCGCGTACATTCATTGGCCCTAGCCTGATCAAAGTAATTACTTCCTTCCTATTTAGTTATTACTAACAAGCTTTTACAGAGATCAGAGATCGAATGCCCACCCGTTGACGCACTCGTGGGAGCGGCTGGAATCAAACTACTGCTGAGCGTCGCAACGTGAGCGAATCGCGGCTGAGACTGAGACTGAAACATAAACTGAGTCTGAAACTGAGATTGAGCCTCGTCAAATATTTAAGCACTACAGCCTTGATCTTGTTGAGCTTTTGAGCGGGGGGTGTGATTTAAAGTAAAGCTTGCCTATTCATTTTCAGACAGAACTAGCTAATGCAATGATGTGTTAATACCCTATAACTAGAATGAGAAATTTTGAATTTTACATCTTTAAATCTACAATATATATTTATATATATATATATATATTTCACTTATTTATTTAATAAAGTAAATTATGCTAGGGTAAAATTGACATTTGTTTTCGTATATGCGTACCTTAACTGTAATGAAAATGGGTAATGAAAGTAATCCATAATAAGTTAAAACTTCTAAATTTTAGATTATATTATTTATGATTTATTTGTTTCTCTTAAAGATGTAATTATTTTACAAATGTTGTCTTTCGCGAGTCTAAAAAGTTCGGTTTCTGTTTTGCTTAATACTATGTACTTGGTAAAAGAAATATTAGAATGTTTTAATGGATGTCTTGTCTGTCTGTTATATCTTTTACGCTAAAAAATATATCTTTTTCATTACTACAGCAAATTATGCTGGTGGTAAATTTGACATCTAATTCTTATACGCGCATTTTATAGGTAATGAAAATAGGTGATCAAATTTATTTATGATAAGTTGGATATTTATAGATTTTCGATTTTTTTTTGTGGTTAATTTGATTTCTATAAAAATTTGAATATTTCACAAATGTTGTCTTTTGCAAATTTAGTAAATTCGGTTGTAGTATTTCTGTTTTAAAATGATTTTTGCTTGTGTATATATTTAAGAATGATGATTCAATAGCTTACAAGCTTTTGTGCTTGACTGAATTAGGTCAGGATAATGTTTTAAACGGTTTGAGGCAATGTGACTGAGTAGATTTGGTGTGTCCAAATTATGGTATTCAACATTTTTGTCTTAATTATTTCTACTACGCTTTATTTGTGTGTTATTTTTAAAGTGAAAGTGTAGTGTTTTTTAGAGAAAGAGGTGTTATATAACTCAATTTTTTTATATCGTTCCAAATAAGTAGTTTGTAACTATGTCCAAAATTACAATTTTCATAATATTAAATAATTTTAAAAATGCAGACTTTTTAAGCGACTTAAAAACACGCTGTTATCTTATATACATATTTATTATAATTTGATTTATTTAGGATTGCTTTGAATGTATCGCACATGAGTTAATGCCTTGCCATGTTCAGCTTTATTATGATTTTACTTGCTTAAGATTGCTTCAATGAACAGAACTCAAAATGAGTTACAAACGCTTTATTCCAAGAAGGGCATCGCGCCTCCTCGTTGGTATGATTAGAACTGATTTACAAAAATGAGTATTAAGAATCTCGTAACAAAGGGGAACCGCTCCATGCAGCAAAAGTACATTAGGCGGGCAAAAGTTTCCGCATATGCGTTTGGGATATATATTTGTCAATTTCATACCACTTTTATCGGAGCTTATCCTTGTATATTTTATTCTACTCGGTTTTTTATTGGTGACGGAGTGCACCGACTTATTGTACTTCACCGTGGCCTAAATGACTGCACATCGTTATTTCTAACTCATCGTTTGACTTTATGTGGACGCAAAAATTATTCAGCAATAAGTCTCATTGCAGGCTCATTATCGCAGTATAAAACATTCATCGGCACCAAAAGAGGTGTTTTCACATGCTCAATGGTTCGCGACGATATCAGATGTGTTACTCAAAAAATAGAGAATTTATCTATGCATGTTAAAAATAATTTCTTATTTGTGGAAAGAATATCAATGTGTAGCATTTATCCTGTGTGTGTTTAACAAAGTTCCTGTTTTGTTTGGTGTATGTCGTATTTTGTTTCAGAGCAAATCTTACTGTTCAGGACTACCTCAATTGCACGTCTTGTCCTTTTTGGAAAGTAGTGATCCGGCATGATCTGTTTTGTGTTTTCATGAGTAGCTCTATGATTGCGATAATGTTTCGCTGTTACAATTTCTCTTCTCTCAGTACAATCGAAGATGTCAGTACCAAGGGATCTATCTCCCCTTAACGTCATCACTCTCACAGTCGGGCTCCGTTTGGGCCTCAAGTTCAGCAACTGCTTCAGCGGACGACACGTTGTAAGTCTCCGCAGCCTGGTCTGGGCTTGCAGTAAAATGGTATACCTTCTGTCTTCTCGGCCCAGCAATTTGGTCCGAATTGCTTATTCTCTTGTTTTTCTGGCTGGAGTTTGCGTTGAATCTGCCTGAACCTGAGCATTACTGATAGTATGTTTTCTACCTAAGCTTGGATGAGGACGGATCCACATCCATAGGTTCAGATTGTTAGCCGTTAAAGGACTTGGCTTGTAACGTTGCCCTGTTTGCAGAACGGACTTTTACCTTGATCTGCTTGGCCGTTCTGTTCACTGTATGTTTTCCTTTTTGCTCTGATATTCTGGCTGTCGTGACTTTTCTTCTGTGCTTCTAATATAGTTTGCAATGAAATTGTATCTTTTGTGGTTTGCTTCCTAAGCAAACGCTAGAGCTGAGGGCAAATCAGGTAGATGTGCGGCAAATAGTACGTCAGTCACATGCCCTTCGCCAAGCATTTGTCGTATGTCATGTTCAACTTGTTAGTTAACAAGGTGTCTGTCAGACACTTTCAGGCCCTCGACACCTCTCACTAGACGAAGGTATATGATATCGTCACTTTCTTCGTTGTCAGAGTAACTAACTGAAATTTAAGGGTTTGCAGGAGAATGGGATTTCTGTTATGTACTATTCTATAGTTTTTATACGTATTACGACGATCGTTGTTTCTGGTGCTCCCTCGATACGTCCTTGCTTAAGCACACCTCCAGTCTCCAGTTCCTTTTTGTTCTCGTTTAAGTCTTTTTGGGTTTTTTCTTCTCACTTGTATTTCCGTTCAAGTTTTTTTGCAGTTACTTTTGTATTTTGTTTACTTTTTTCTCTTTCGAGTTTTGCTGTTACTTTTTTTTGTTCAAGCCTTGATGTGTTTTTTTTCACTTTTCAGTGATGAGTTTAATTGAGATTAGCTTTACTATAATTGCATTTATTTAGGATTGCTTCGAATGCATCGCACACGAGTTAATTCCTTGCTATGTTCAGCTTTATTAAACCTCTACTTGCTTAAGATTGCTTCAATGAACAGAACTCAAAACGAGTTACAAATGCTGTGTTACTCGAAGGGTATCTCGCCTCTTCGTTGGTATGATTAGAACTGATTTACAAAAATGGATATTAAGAATCTCATAACCTAGGGGAACCGCACCGCTGTCGCGGCTGACCCGGGAAAGTGCAGCACAAGTACTTCAGGCGGGCGCTCAAAATACCAGACGAATATTGTGCAATAAAGTATTGCTTATCGCTGGGTTGTTACACTTGACAATTTCATTTCAACATATTTGGTCGTCCGATCCCGATTAGTGTAACATATGTAACATATGCATGAATATTCTGCAATAAATTGTCGTATGTCGCTGGGTTTGTCACACTTGACAAGAGTTGCATCACCGAGGAAAAATTGCTTAAGATATTTAGTTATATAGCGAAGCGATTCTTGCTGGAAAAATACAGATATATTATAAGCTAAGCAACTAGTTCGAAATGAAGCGTGCTTGGATTTAAAGAGGAATAGAGATACACATATGCCATGTGCTTACGTTATAAAAGTTACTCAGAATGGGAAAAAAATTGGAAACATTGTTCGAACTATTCCCATTGCGAAAATCTACTCACTTCTTAATTCTGGCATAAATAAAAAAAATCGATATTGCAGCGACAGGAAACTTTATATAGATATAGTACACCGATGTTGATAAAATTGTACATGACAAGCTTGCGATTAGTGAGTTTGCGTAAAGTAATACAACTGCCTGTACATATTTGATATTGCTGTCTGATGCAACCGAATCTGGCATATTTATTGTATATACTGCCTGCAGAAAAGATAAATAGAGTGAGCTATTGAAGCTTATCGAGAATATTGATAACTAATGAGATCATAGACATCACCTTCAATATGTTTCTCACGTCATATTAAAATATATTGCAGAATCATTGAATTTTCATGGGCGTAGTTAAGTTGTAGTTTATTGCAGATTGTGTTAATTTTTCCGTTTTTTCGTTTATCCTCAAATACCTACAAAATCGAATTCAAAACTTTTTTTGCATGCAAAACAAATTTAAATTTAAAAAATATGACAGGAAATCCATTTTTATGGTTCAGCGAAATAGAAAATGCATAAAAGGAATTTTTCTGCAAATAAGCGCGAAAAAACTTAAGCCGTCTAAAAACAGTATTTGGACAAAAAAGAAATAAACAGTATTTTTGAAGTAGCCCCAAATCAATGTATCAGAAAAATGTATTCTGAATTTTCAATGCAGAATTTATATACATTAAGAAAATTCTGTACCATTGGATTGGAAGTTTGAATCATATTTTATCAGAGATATTTGAGTGACAATTTAAACTTTTATAAGGAACACTATGAATTAGAAAATTATATTTTCAAGTTTAACGGACAATTATAGTAAGCATAAGCATATGGAATATGTATTTTAACTTGTGTAAAAAACGTTCAGCGCCCGATTTTCTTCGAAATATATCAGAAAAATGTACTTTCAAATTTTAATGCAGAATTCAAACAGATAAAATAGCCCTGCACAACAGTAAGAATACTTTGCAACATTATTGTCAAAGATAAAGCAGACAGAATTTTAACTTTTAAGCAATTGGGCAGCATATCGTCGACTACACCAGGTGCTACAATTGAGCAAAGCAGACAGTACATTTAGGAGCAGAACCACTATTACTGCGGATACAACAGGATACGATACACTTTGTATTTCACACCAATTACGGTTTTTATGATTTATTTGTTGTGGTTTTGAAGTCGCCTGGTTGATTCGAGTTCAGGCAAGCAGCTTTCTGATTGGAAATAACTTAAAACAATTTAACGACATCATGTGTACAGGAAAATGTTGTCTAGTTAGCGCCTTGTGAAATTGGATCGATTTTGACATCGGGAAACTTAAATTCGGGAAATTTAAGCATATCGGTTTTGCCATCGCTGCCATATTGCTTGGCAACCCGCTCCAGCTCGTTCTTCAACTCGCGCTCGATTTCCGGATTCGAATCGACCATTTTGCCACCGCTGCAAATGCAAATTTTCTTGTTTATAAATAATTTAAAATAATTATTTTTTGTTACTCACGCGCTCTTCTGCTTGTATTCGCGAACCTTGTCCAGGAACAGCTGCTGGATGGGATCGGAGGCCTTGTTGAGAGCGGGTGCAGCAATGGCAATATTGCGACGCATCTCCGTCCTGAGCACACGGACGCCGGATAGAATTGATTGCGTCAACATCTGTAAAAATTTTAGTAATTTTAACACTTGTTTTGTCTTCGGCGTAACAATTTTTGGTAACCTTAAAAGGTTATGTAATACATGTTGTTTTTCTAGCACTTTTAGTTGCCAATAAAATCGGTTTAGTTACTTTAGGTTTTTTGTGTGGTACCTCAATTATTTTGGCAACTTTAAAGTTAATTTTGGTTCATTATTTTACCTTATTTCCCTTTTGAAATGCTCCTTAAGTGCGAATATGGAAAATTGTCGAGTGCACAACAAAGTGGCAGCGTCTTAGCAACTGAACAATACCTAAGATCTAAAATGAAAAATACTAGTTGTGCCAAAAAAAACTGACAAATATATCGATAAGTTCATATAAAAATAATATAAATATACCAATTACTAAGTATATAAAATAATAAAATATATTTTTACTATAAATAAAAGAAATACAAGAAAATAAATATTTATTTATACTTATAATTTATAATCGATGTTACGAAAATTGTACCAGAAAGTAGCTAAAAGAGATAAGAAATACAAGAAAATATATTTAGTCATGTTGTGATTTAATATCGATAGTGTCTACGCATCGATAGGGCACTTTAAATTAAATCGTCTATCGAAAGCGGCTAGTTTTCCACGTCAAACGCTTGCAAGCCGGAGAATTACATTTTGTTGATTTCATTGATTTGACGTAAGCAACTTGCACTCAAAATGGTCAGCTTGCTGCAGGAGATCGACACCGAACATGAGGACATGGTCCACCATGCCGCCCTGGACTTCTACGGACTGCTGCTTGCCACCTGTTCGTCAGATGGCAGCGTTCGCATTTTCCACTCGCGCAAAAACAATAAAGCACTAGCGGAACTCAAAGGACACCAAGGACCTGTGTGGCAGGTAGCATGGGCACATCCCAAATTCGGCAACATTCTGGCATCGTGCTCCTACGATCGCAAAGTGATCATATGGAAGTCGACAACACCCAGAGATTGGAGCAAATTGTGAGTGTTCTCTTTGTATCTGTGTGCAAGTATTTACAGTTAAGGTCAAAATAATAGTAGCACTCAATGTTTTCATAGCTGCTCTTAGCATGTACATATTTGATTCCTCCCCAGACCCTTTGTTTTATTTCGAATTTTGTATTGCCTTTATTTATCTTCTGTTTTGCACCCAAAATAATATTTAATACTGATCGACCTTAATAAGAGTTTTTTGAGTAATATAATGCAATAATATCTTATTTGCTTATCTAAAAAGCATTCCATAAGAATATGGCTCACTTTATGGTGAAAAAATGGGGCGTGGCGAACATCGCATAGCTGAAAATTGAAACAAAAAATAGTATGTTTTCCATCTGGGATTGATTTCAAATAATATTATAGAAACTTCGCTGGAAAATCTTTAAAGACTCTAATAATGTCAAAAATATCTGTTGCTGTTTTAGAGATAATAAAAGTAACGGCTGAAATGATGGTTCCATTTGGATTTGCACATTCCAAGAGGACACCGACTCCAAGTATCCCAATAAAATCTCTACAAGACCAATGGGGGCAAAGGGATGGGGTATCATTATAAAGATTGTTTCTTTCTAACGTTAATCCAGCATAAAATTTCCAGTTTTGCAAAGAGATGGACCAGCTATGTGAAAGTTATTTCTTATGACGGTTGTGCAACCAAATACACAACGTAGTAATTTCAGAAATATTATTTAACCCCATGGAAAACCAATAATACTTCACAATTATTCCACTGCTATTTATAATTATATGTAATCATAATTATATATTTTCTGATAGCTATTTGATGTTTACGTATCTTCAGTACAGATAGCAGTGTTCAAATAAAAGTTTGATAAGTTTTAAACCTTATTTTAAGTATTTCTTTTTACATTTTCCAAACTTGCGTGTGGACTACAATTATTTTGACCGCAGCTGTATATATTTGTGAATGTGTACGTGTATGTATGTGTGATGCCATTATTATTGTTATCAGCAACAGCAGCGCAGCATAATTTTCCTAATGTTTTCCCCTTTTCAGATACGAATACATCAATCACGATTCCTCGGTGAACTCGGTGGACTTTGCGCCGGCTGAGTATGGCCTGGTTTTGGCATGTGCCAGCTCAGATGGTTCCATTTCCGTGCTGACCTGCAACACAGAGTATGGTGTTTGGGATGCCAAGAAAATACCCAATGCGCACACGATTGGAGTGAATGCTATTTCGTGGTGTTCGGCTCAGGCACCGGACCCGGCCTTTGATCAGCGTGTCACGTCACGCAATCCGGCCGTAAAGCGTTTAGTCAGCGGCGGATGCGACAATCTCGTTAAGATTTGGCGTGAGGACAATGATCGCTGGATCGAGGAGCATCGTCTCGAAGCACACTCGGATTGGGTACGCGATGTGGCATGGGCCCCCTCAATTGGATTACCACGCATGCAGATAGCTTCAGCCTCACAGGATCGACATGTGATCATTTGGAGCAGCAACGCTGATCTGTCGCAGTGGACATCGAATGTATTACACACATTCGATGATGCCGTGTGGAGCATCTCCTGGTCCACCACGGGCAACGTACTCGCCGTCACCGGCGGGGACAACAACGTCTCGCTGTGGAAGGAGAACAGCGAAGGTCAATGGATACGCATCAATTACGAGTCGGGCAATGCCATCCAATCGAAGCAAGCGCATCAGCTACACAATCCCCATCCGCAGCAGACGCAGCAGCCATTAAATCTGCCACAGTCGTCGGACTCTGAGCATAGCTCGAACCTATCCAATTCGAACTTGTCAAACTCACAGCTGTCAAACTAGAAAAATATTCAATAAATTCAATGTTTGTACGCCTTAATCCAACCAATTTAACCAACTTGTGGTCAATATATCTTACAAATGAAAAATACATTTAATATAGAGAAAGTACTTGCTACATGCTTTTTTTAATTCTAAGACTAACTGGTCTGGCAATATTTCGTTAATTTGCTTAATTATGTTATCTCAAAATCAAACCATGCCAACAGTAAGTTCAAATATATTTTACTTACATTCCCAACAATAATTAGTCTTGGCAATGTCTCCACCCTGATAATTAGCCGACCCACAAAGCATTGATTCATCTCATTCCTAAGAAAGGTAGTAACTCATTTTGAATAAAGCTAAAACACGTGCCAGAATAAAGCCGAACAGAACCAAACAATACACACGATATACCCTACAATTTTCATCCTTTTGCGTACACATGCAGAAAACGCTTTTTATACAAAGATGGGAATTATTTTTTAGTAATTTATTAACAATTACAACTGCCTTTTCTATCTTTTTAAATATTTGTTTAATGTTTTTCATAACAATAAATTTGAAAGAAAAGTTTCCTTCGCGCAGTAAAATTGCAACTATATCTGTCATTCCCTATATCGTTCATGGGACAGCCGTTTTTACTTGTCTCTTTTAGTGTATTCACAAAAAGAAGAGCAGACAAAGATGATCCATTAGAGACAAGTCCGTTGAATAAGCATTTTCTTCAGAAATTTCTGTACACAAAAATACATATGATATATAATTCTTGGTATAAGTTCTTGCAATTATACATAACTCCAATTTTGTTATCACTTTGATTTTTAAGTAAACACAATATTGGCGTTAAATTAAGTTTGACTGAAATTAATATATATTGTTAAGAAGAACTTAGTAAGCTGCAAGCCTATGCGAATGTTCGATTTAACATTAGTTAAGACCACGATTGAGATGCTTATGCTATTTTTTTAGAAATGTGGGCTACTCTAATTATATTTGATTAGTAGTAAAACCTATTTTTAGTGTGACAGCTTGGGTACTGATGCAAACCCCCATTTCTACATTTAATTTCTGGATTTTCTTCCGTTTTGAATACGAACTGCACATAAAAATAGGCTGTCCATATACGAGTTTGGCGAAGCTAAGAGATCTAGCTCTTATAAGCTCAGAGATCGGAGAGTTAATGCAGACAGACAGACATGGTTATGTTGACTTGGATGTTGGCGCAAATCAGAAATATATACTCCTTATGGTATGTTCACACATGCTTCCTTCTGATAATGATGAAGGCAATAATGAAGCAATGCGGAACAAAAGGGAATGTTGCTGCAGCGAGAGCATGAAGGAAAGATAATTATGCCATTGTGAAGGGTATTTTATTATGTCGTGAAGAGTGTAACACATTGAAGGAGACGCCTCCGACCCCATAGAGTATATATATTCTTGATTAGTAACAATAGCTGAGTCTATATAGCCATGTCCATCTGTCTGCCTTTTTCTATCCAAACTAGCCTCTCATTTTGAAAGCTATCTGCATTAAATGAACTTGCACCCTTTTTTTTGCCACAAGCAATAGATATGTCGGAACTGGCTGGATCGGATTACTTTGTTTTATAGGATCCATACGAGCGATCGATCGAAAATGGAGTTATTAGCCAGAGTGTACAGCGTAATGGAAACCTCTTTATATTTACTTACTTACTACTTCATTTCTAATTGGCTCACAATCATTAGAATATTTGGTTTCTCCATGTGGGAGCTTTGCTTAAATTAGTTATCATTATTACCCAGGATATATTTCTCCCAAAACTTGCCAAGCCGTTTATAATAATACAATTATGATGGTATTACTGAAATCATTTTTTTCAGAACAATTCACATATATACTTACATTACATACTTGTACCGTTTATGATTATTTAATGATTTAAATCATGTCCAGAAAAAAATTTGGTTTCCTATTTGTTTGTAATATCATTATTACAAATTATAGTTTGAAATCCATTTATCATTTAATAACTGCTGCAAATTTTAGATGCTATATATGTGCCCGTGTGGATACCATTTTACATCTAGGGAAAAATATAATCTTTTTTCACCAGATGTTGCACTGCGTGATTATCCAAATTCTAGTGATGATTTATAATTATATGATTTATATTGTTAAAATCCAATCTCTATCAATCTTCTCCTAAATTAAGAGTTCTCTTTGGATGCCTACCTAATCGAATAATGCATAAGAGTCATAATGTCAAGTCAAAGAATTACAAATATTTTAGAGGAAATACTTCATGTTTCTTTTCATGATAAGAAAAACTGGTCTTGTAATGTTTCGCTAATTTTCATTATGCTTTGCCCTAATTCCTTGTGGTCAAACTGTAATTAATGCTTCAGCAAAAATAATTTTCGTAAACCAAACCATGCCAACAGTCGATTGAAATATATTTTACTTACATTCCCAACAATAATTAGTCTTTGCAAAGTCTTCACTCTGATAATTAGCAGACCAACAAATTTTGGATTAGCCATGGTAGGAAACTTTGCGCCTCCTTCATTTCCCGTCTGCCTGAAGTTAATTTCATTTCATTCCTAAGAAAGGAAGTTACTCATTTTGAGTTAAGTTGCAACACGTGCCGGAATAAAGCCGAGCAGAACCAAACAGTCGAAAATAAGATATACCCTACACTTTTCCTACTAAGAACAAGTAAATGTAGAAATTTTTTGGAGACATTGATGCTATAGTATTACATTACAATAAAGCTCAATCGTTAGTGGTCTTAGGGCAGCGGGGCTGAAGATATGTCGCTTTATCTCTCTTATCGATTTCCTAGACCCCTAGTTTTTGTCTGACACGAACACAGACCAGTACATGTTCAAACCTTCAAGTTTCTTTCTCTAAGGGTGTCGAAAATAGTTGCGTTCAGACAGACGGACGGACAGCATGACGTACATTGCACAAAACCAATTTTATCTGAGTATAAAAAAACCCTAACTCATATCAAGTGAAAAAAAAAACAAAAAACCGATTTCGATCAAACTTTGTACATGACAATTTAACTATTTGAAGCTTTCGAAATAAAAAGTTTATATGAATTCTCATTTTTAAATGAAATTCGGACGGAGCCAAAGCCAATAATAAAAAGATATGCCCGTCTAATCAGACCCCGTCACATGCATAGGTTGTCAGGGTCAATAACCCCAAAAGACGTTAAAGCTGCCAACTGAGCCGAGAATAGCGCGCGATCTCAACTAATGCTGACCCAAGCTTCAACAGATTTCTAAATACGACTTACTTTTAACCCCTTGACTTATAAAGCAGTGAGAAATGTATTCTTAACTAGGTATTAATTATAATTTTTAAATAATTATGTTAAAATATCGAAAATCGAACTGGTAAAGGGAAAATACAAATTTTCAATTTGCAGTGATATCTCCAGATATGACTTAATATTTATAAAATACATTAGCGAAACTTATTAGCAAAATGAGTATTTAAAGTTCGTAATATCTGGCAAAGTTCTTCCTAATATAAGGAGTATATATCTTTATAGTCTATTAATCTTCTTTTTCCCTTTGCTTGAGCCGACTGATATCCTTACTAAAGGTGGCATTGATTGATTTCGAATTAAAACTTAAATAAGAAACTTGATGCTTCAAATTGGAAGAGTTCTTTATTATTAAAATCCAATTTAGAATGCGAGGCCACGCAATTAAAATTACAATTAGAATTCTGCATGGCCCCTTTAAGGACGACTGGCTATATGCGAGGCAATCAATTTTATATTATGTAAATAATTTAATTAGCAATTTGCTAAAATGAATGCCGAAGAGTGAAAGTAGTTTTCTAAAATTGCTTATCGACCAATAAGAAGTATATTTCGGATATATAGAATATCGAATAGTGCATGATAATGCCAGGGCACATAACAATGGCCCGCACTTAAGCATTATTATCAATGTGAATAAGTTATTAAAATGTTTAGGGCTGACTTGTACACAAAGTGAATAAATGAGAAATAATAATCTCTTCAGAGCGATTAAGCGAGCATTAACATACATTTAAATAGTTTTTAATTGAATATAAGCAGTATTTTTTATATATTGAACCCTTAGTGCCAATTTATATAAAGCATCTCCGACTCCATAAGGTATATGATCAGGATCAAAAGCCGAGTCGATATATCCATGTTCGACTTTCCGGCCGTCCGTCCGTCTGTATGAAAATGCGAATCTCAGAGTCCAGAAACTTCAAATTGGGAATATAGGTTTTCATATGCCCCACATAAATCATGTTTATTTCATTTAATCGATAACTGCATCCTTTTCGAAATTATTTCGATTTCCGATAGCAATAAAAAGCTGGTGCCTAATCTTTTACCTAACAGCTGGGTCCAACTTGTCTTCTAATTAAGGTCTGGATCATTGTTACTTATTTTAAAAGAGTTAATTGAATTTTTTTTTGATTAATACTAATGATGGGTCTATTTTGAACAAGAAGGCACGTTACAGATAGACGTAACCGACTGCAAATTCCCCTAATCCCACTATATATATAGAACGGCTATAAAAACTGGAAAAGAAGAAGGTCATTAGTAATACAATTTGGAAAAGTTACGCGATTCTCCTTTTAACAGGGTCAATAAAAATTTGGCGTAGCGCAAAACGAATATTCTCTCTCATTTGGTTTTTGCTTCAGGATCAGAGTATAAAAATCCATTCTTTGAGCGTGAGAGGGTGTAGTCAAATTGTTGCACTCAGTGCCGAGCTATGTAAAGTAAAGTAAAAAAAAAGTAATTACTGGCATACAAATGAGCTTGGATGCCCTCACAGAGGGGGCTTAGCACCTGCTAAGCGAGCCACATAAATACATATGTGCATGTTTATACATGAGTAAGTAATTGTGCTAGGCTTTAAATGCGTCTTAGGAACTCAGCATTTGAACTAATTGTTGGTGTACAGTACGCGTCCATCGTGCAACTGAACGGGGTGGACAATGCTGATGTCATGGATTGCGTGCACCTCAGCCGTCACCAATATTACGGAGTCAACAACCAAGGCGCCCGACCAACGCCCCAGAACACAGGGGTGCACTCGGAAAAAAAAATCACCTTGAATTTTAGAAACTCGACATACTTTTGGCGCCAAGGGCTTCTCACCTTATTGTTCAGAAAGCACACTTCTAAAATTGGATATTGCTGCTTTCTTTAAACCGGGATGGATTGGGTTCGCGATTAGAAAGTCTTCTTGAGCTACGTGGGCTCTGAAGAAGAGCAGTTAAATTCTAACATAGGATTCCAAAGAGCTAATTTCAAAACATTTTTCTGAATTTCAGGAAGCATACTTTTACATATTAAACATTTTTTAATGATAGAAAATATTTCTAAAAAAAATATAAATAATAACATCATATTTTTGGAATTGTCAATTTATGACCTAATTCGTTCTAATTTTTTGAATATTATTTCTAAAATGAAAACAAAAACTTTTCAAGTTTAGTGAGGTTTTCAAAATTTCTGAACGGTTTTTATTCTGAGTGCAGTGGTGCTCATGATACTGCATAGGAGTTTCGTTCTTGGCCAAAACGGACTTCGAAATGAACTGGTAACCCGCAATCAACGGGGTTTAATCGCGTTTTCGCCTACCACCCTAACTCACACACTCCGTGAAGCCCAACTGACCGCAATATTTGGTATTGTTGCAAAAGCTTTCTTAGTATTCGGCATTGATTTTATTTTTTTCGAATTTTAGGGTTTCTGGGCGGTTTTTGTTTTAGCTCTTCTAGGACTGTTTTGTACGCACTAAGAAATTTGCATATTATATGGCTTACAGGGTGCCTGCTTTGAACTTTTGCATGTTGGGGTGAAAGGTTATCAGTAATATGCCAGCGGGACTTGCAAATTGTATATATTATTTGATGACGGAATTGACTGACTTTTAACCCTTTTTATCTATAGAGGTATATATAACTTCCGCCCTTAAGTTTTAGTAAAAAGATTAGTGAGGTTGCGCATATGTAAGTGAAAAGGAGACAGTCATATCTCTGACCATATTTGTATATAGTAACCTTTTTCCATGTTTTTATTTCGCAGTGTGCAGTTAAAGGGCGCGGCGAAACGAGCTAATAGCATTTTATTGTTGTATGCACAGTTAAGGTGAGAACTTAAGAAAATTTTGAAATTCAATTTTTTAATGGGCTGCAAGTTTTTTACGACTTGAATACAATCTTTTTTATGTATGTATCAAGGGATCAAAAAAGTTCAAGACTTATGTATATAAAATTTGTTGTTGAACGTACGATGAAAAATTCGAGGGAACTGCCAAAAACATTCGAAATTGTTCTCTCTAGTCTAAAGCTTCCGACTAGTAGAGGCAAATAGGCAGGAAGAAATTTTTATTTGCTGGGCCGGATATGCTTCCGTCTGGGAAAATACATTTCACTGAGTGACAATTTGCAAGTTTCACGAATTGTGTACAGCCAATTATTTCAGTGTAGCCCGTGTTGAGGTGTCCTAGTTGTTCAAAACAAATAAAGTCTGCTTAATCATGTAGATCTGACATAAAGACTTATGGCTAAGACCAACTACTTGGAGGCGATTTATATTACCAACACTCGTCTAACCGCTTATGACTATTATGTGCTATTGATTACACCACCACGCAGGTGTTATTAAATGTATTCCGTGAGCATTTTGAACATTAAGTTGAATATTGTCGACTATTTTGGTAAACATAAAGGTCAAATGCCAATGCTGCGAATACGTAATAAAACGAGAAATCAGCAGAATCAGCTCAATACACACTGGTTGGAATTGCCATGTTTTTGCCACAAAATCTCTCAAAATTATCGTAGTTACAGTTAGTAATTGAAACTAGTTATTTTTGATATTAATATGCTGCCAGCAACATTTTATTTATTGTTTTCTAACTTTCACTATACTCAGAAAAAAATCTCCATGAACATTACAAATTCGCTATACTCTTGGCGGAGTATTATTCAGAAAGTATGTTTCTAAGATTTAGACAATATGTATAATTTTCAGTGTTTTTTCCTATGTGTAAAAATTATCTTTTCTCTTGCTTATATTATCAATAAGCATTATTGTTTTATGCAAATATATATGTGAAAATACCAATATTTTAAATAGTTTATAAATTTTTATAATTTAATTTTTATAAAATATACTTAAGATTTTACGGCGGTTCTCTAAGGTACACAAGAGATAAACTCAAATTTAAAAATATAAAATTAAAATTAATAAATTTAATAAAATTATAAGAAATCGACCATTTGTGAATTATGAAAGATACATGAACTAGTCGTCTAATGTTGACGATTCTTTTGTTCGAACTGAAGTCAATTAATATTACGCAAATTAAATGAGTTTGGGTTATCCCTGTGTTGTATCTCTCACTCACACGTACAAAATACAGAGAGCTCATAGACCATTAATAATAAACCGATCACAAAACATTGCAGCCTTAATACAAATTCAGTGGTGCAGGTATCAAAAACATTCATTTCATACACACCCGAATAAACTAGATTTCGGGCTCAAACTATCAAATTATTCAATTTGATTGGTTTTAAATTATTCAAACCATTCGTTTTTTGTTGACGCTCTGATAAGAATCAACTCATATGAGTTTATTCATGCGCTGAGACATTTCTGCTGACAGAGATCCAGAAAAGTTGGGAGCCAAAAAAATCATATAGATAAATTGATTTATGGTTCCTTACAAATGTCAATAACTATCGAAATGATTTTTATTTCTGTGCTCAGAAAAAAATTGTTCTCAATTTTAGAAAATCGAGCTGAAAACTAAACATTTTTACTTGTTTTTCGAAATATTTTGTAAATATAAAAGTTATAAAGACATGCCATAAATCGACAATCTCAATGATTTCTATCGAACTATGTTTTTTTTCAAATTAAATTATATGAATTTATAAAATATTTAAAATGCTCGAATAAGATAAATTTTACAACTTTACTTACTAAAAGCATCTTCAAGATTAAACATATTTTTTTCTAAGTCATCGAAAAATTTACCCTCAAATTAAGAAATTTACCCTGAAATTATGGTTTAAAATTTTACTTTCTAACTAAAAAGATGAATTAAGCTTGACGAAGTATGGCGGATTTCCAAAATTCAAGCCAATATTTTTTTCTAAGTGTGCTTATATCCCATTTAGCAAATGCAATTGCAATTGCAAATACTAACCGTATGCAAATTGGGAAACGCATCCTACCGCGTTCTGCCGAAATCAAATTTCATTGGCAAATACTTTATGTACAACAATTCATGTAGCGAGGTGTAATTTCGCTTGGAACTAAATACAACTGGGTGGTCATAAGGGCACATATGTGGAAGTTCATAAGTACATAAAATAAGTTTTTCTTTTTCGTCACAACACTTTTCCCTTGACCTCAAGCGACGTTGGCTAGCGTGTCGTATGCGCAACGTTGTTAAAGGTGTTAAAAATGAACTTGAAACCTTCGGTAGAATGCGTACACAAGAGTAATATATGTGCATACTTATTTATAAAATAAACATATAATTTGTACTCAAAATCACACGTTCAACAAGCAAGAAAGTTGCAGTCAAAGTTTATTTCTGATACGAGTGTAATAAAAGCTAAGAAAATGCCATGCTTTTAGACGTATGAAACATCAAAGTTGATGAAGGAGATTATTAGTATTCCTTCTTATCGTTTTACTTTCCTTATTAATAGTTTCAAACAATATTGGGTCTGATTGGCTATTGTTTGGTTTACCCCTATCCTTGCAATAAATGGTGGACAATATTACATTTGAATGCGTCCTGACTTATTATATCCCTTAATTTTTAAACCAAAAATTATTCAGTCCACAGTAATTTTCATCCCTAAACATTTAAGTTTTTACTTAACATCACTTCCAAAGTAAATGGCCGCTATTAGTTTATAATGACATTAGTACAACAAATAAAAATAAAAAACTTTTATTATATCTCTTTTTCTAAACGTTTATTAAACGTTATTATTATAATTATTATTGGGATTGTCGCCTCTGTACGTAAATACAAATACAAAAAACATTTTGATATATATCGAGTTCTTATCAATTGCTCAGGGGGTGACACTTTGATTAAGTTTAAAATCATATCCATACCTACACATTTGAATACAATTTTTAGTAGCAAGAACTACTTCGAAGCGAATAAATATATATAGAGAGTTCGACAATTATTTTTCATAGCTTATCTGGCAATTGATCTAAAATATGTATGATTGTACTTATTTGGTGTGCATGCAGAAACGCACAACCGACTTGCATGTTGGAAATGGCAATGAAGGAGAATGTGTCCAGGTGCAATTAGACCGGGCGATAATATGAAACTAAAGTAACTAAATTGACTTTCACTGAGGAGTTAATGGGCTGCTTTCGGGCTTTACAGCATTTACAGCGGCATGATGACCTTTAAGCATGCTCATCGCCAGTTTCCCAGATTTCGTGAGCAAATTATATATTCGCTTATTTGGGCAGTTGGCATTTGCTGGCGACTTTCGCACTAATTAATCATCAGTTAAGAATAATATGCCAGGCAGATTGTGAGTAAAGAAATTGTATCCTTTTATTTTGGGGTAGAGCTCTACGTGTAGCTGCAGCACCTTAATTTTGTGAATTTCAGTTTGGCACTTGCCAAAGTTCGTGATATTTCTATATAATTTTCCACGGATTTGGGCCAGAACATTTATCAATAATGTCAAGAAAAAAAACAGAAAAATAACTATGTCTGCAGAAATATACTTGTACAGTCAAATAAATATATATATACTTATACTTACTTACAAAAATAATTCGTAGGTACTTAATTAGGTATGCCATGCAAGAATTTATACATTTCGCAATTCGTCTGGTCGAGGATTTACGTAGTACCTGCACATTGGCACAAAAGTGCGCAATTTACAATATGTATTATTAATATTGGGCTATAATAATAATAATACAATATGAAAATGCACTAATATTATTTAAAAATAAAACCAGATATTAATGCGATCGTGGTTCATTGTTATTTTAAAATCAAACATTAGTTTAAGATATTTTCGATTTAAAG
Source organism: Drosophila glabriapex (assembly GCA_035042305.1). NCBI lineage: Eukaryota > Metazoa > Arthropoda > Insecta > Diptera > Drosophilidae > Drosophila > Drosophila glabriapex. The sequence continues at coordinate 98,488 of JAWNLN010000069.1, forward strand.
TATCCAAACCTTAGGTTATCTCTAAACCATATTAATGAAGATCATGTGTACTCATGATAAAGGCTTATAAAAATATACATATGTTCTTTTTTCAGTATACATTAATACGCTAATGTACTAAGATTCGTTAATTATGTTTAGTGTGCGTGTTAAATTAATTTTTTCTGCGTGGTCTAAGAGAACCAAAATAGATTTAAATGGTACACGTTTAGTAAAGGGCAAATGGATTTGCTGTAAGACCGGTCAAAACAATCGTTCTTATTCATGTTTACGCTCTGATAAAGTCCACATTGACATATTTCAAAGCCTATTGCTGAAAAATAACATAGGCTCCGGTTTGTCAAAGGTGTATATTGCAAATGTCAAACAAAATAACACTAGACTAGACTGAAGTACATACCCATATGAGTGTTCTACAAACGGTTCTTATTTTTCTATTTCCTTTCTATCTTGCTCGTGCCTGAAATCCAATGGATCGATAGGGAAATGCTGATTTGTAAAATTGCCAATTTTTTTTTACGTTTTGGGCGTGGCGTGCAACCTTTTTTGAGAGTTTCGCTACAAAAGCAACAAGCGCCCACTCAACATTAATGGTAGTGCAAGTAAAACGTAATTAGAAACCCTGCACAAACCGTCCACAAGTCAAGTAACCCAAAAAAAAAAAAAAAAATAATGGGCAAAATGAGAATTTGCTGTTGCTGTTTTAGCAAAAGCAGTTGTTATTGTTGTTGTTGTTGAAGTTGTAAGTGTAGTTCTTGTGCGTGCTAATACTACACGTTAGTGTTACACATGTATGTTTGTGGCTTGTGCACGTTTTAGTTGGAGGCTCCGAAACTAGGCTATGCAATGACTCTAATGACTTCGCCGTTATTATAATACACACATAGAGTTAGGCCAGGACGAGGACGAGACGAGGCCGCCCTTACTTTAACGCAACAACAATAAAAATTGCACGAAGGTAAAACTACAAAAAATAAAAAAAAAACTACAAAAAAAAACATCTTCGTTAACGAAAGTAACACGAAGTCGCTAAAAGTGCGTATATTTAGGTACAATAATGCATACCCTGAAAATCCAACTTTGGGATGCAAGCAAATTTCAAAACATTTTTCATTGCCACTTGTATTATTTATAATAATGCAACAAGTATATTTAAAAAAGTGCACACAAAAAAAATTAAATGTATTTTTTCAATAAATGATACACAGATTTTATTTATTTCATTTCTGTTATTATAGAAAAATTTAAAAAAAAAATTATTAAAAATCATATAGAATAAAATAAGAATAAAACTATATATAACATTTAACACAGACTTAATCTATTTATTTAATTTTTTTAATTTCAGTCGGTACAATAAAATATATATAAATAATAAAATAAAATAAATAATAAAATTAAAAAAAAACAAAAATTTGAATAAAATAATACATTTTCATTTCAAAACTAAATTTAAAAAATAAAGGATTTAATAAAATATCTCAATACATATTTGATTGTAAATTGTAAAAAGTAGTTTTTGACTTTTAAAATCCTTAAACTTATGCTATAAATCAAACTCGAACTCATAAGATTATTATTTTTTTAATCTCTCAAGCTCTTAGAAGATCTGACAAGTTTTAATGAAAATTACTTTAAGGACCCTGAAAACCATGTAATGAATCACACTCATTTGATTTTTTTGTTTTTATACATATTCTCTATATATTTCGAGGAGAGTATGCAAAGTTCGTTATCAAGACTACTACTTAATTTGGGTGTTGCTTGACATTGGATAAGGCTCAGAGCTAGAGGGTAGGGTAGGCCTGTTGTAGACTGGCGTGAGCGAGCCGTAAGTAACCCTCAGCAGGGCTGTTGGTGTACAAAACTTAAGCTACGTGTGCGCTAGGAAATTCATCACTTGAATTTCGAACGCGCTGGCGACTGGTTCGTTTTTTCGCTGTTGACTTGGGCCTAGATAGTATCAAGGATTAAATTGTGAAATACAAGGTGTAAAGTTCGAAATCAGTTAATTTTTAGAATCTGCGTCAATTTGATTAAGTGACTGCCTAATTGCATGAAAATTGATATTAAACTGCCTGTTAAAGCCTAGTTTGTGAGAATTTACTGTTTACATAACAGTTCATTTTTGGCGCCTTTATTTCGCCCACACAAGCTTTATAATAGTGCGCCAATATGCAGCCCTTAAAGCGCTTCACACAATGCGGCAGCCTGACAATGCTCTTCGGCGTCTTCATCATACTCTTTGGGGTGAGCTCCACAGCATTGACTACATTCGGAAAGACCAATAATCAACCGCCGCCCACTCAGGGACCTATTAGTAAGTTGCATTCCACAGAGAATTAAATAAAATATTTATATGGCTTCAAATTTGTCTGTAAATTAGAAAAAAAAGTTCTTAATATTAACTTGAAAACTGATTTACATAATATTAAATTAATAAAATTTGCCTAACACACATTTGCAATCGAAGACAATTATTGAAAAAGGAATGCATTGAAAATACTAACTCTTTTTTGGCCTGATTGGGCTTCTTCTGGGTTTCCCCAGATCATCTAGAAAACAAAAAAAAAAATGATAATTTAGCTTTTAATTCGTTTAATTTGTTTTATTTTATGTGGCGACTGATCTTAGACGGCGTAAAATAAATAATAGCCATATACTTTACAAATTATAGTCTTAAATAAAAGATGTAAATGCTGCGACTTTTAGTAATTCCAGTTTTCCTAACTTTTGAAAGATAACCTGAATCGCTAAAGTCCCATAACTCACTTAAATTTTTACTGGCTGAACCAAATGAAAATGAAAAGGTTACCGGTTTTTTAATATCAGGTATTAGAAATAGAACGAATTAATCCATATACTATGTGAACTATGTATACTACTGTTCATATGTAGTATAGGGCTGGCATCTTTATCTTATCTATATCTTCGTGATTAAAAATAGACTGTTTAACTTACTAACAAATTAACAATTGATTTCTCTGGTTATTCATTTTAATTTACTAATTAACAAATTGATAATTGATTACAAATTTACATATAATTTTATACCTGTTTTTTTTTTCTTAATAATATTTCATAAATATAATAGTGAGATTGAGGATTTTACCCTTGTTCAGATTCAAATTCCAATTCACAGAGATTACATTGTTCTCATAATTATATATTCTCGCATTGCATTGCATATTAAGCTATTTTTTTATTTTTTCATATAAGTAAGCCTTGTATAGAATTTTTACTATATTATTGATATTATTAGAATTTGAATTATTAAGGATTGAATGGATGAGCTATTTGATAAGTGTTTAGAGTGTAAACAACTTAGGAGTGGATATAAACAGCCCATATTTAAATAGGTAAGTTATTTTGCCTAAAGATATGGGCTGTATGTTTCTTTGATTACTTCTATGAAATCATTGAGATAGCTATCTGGAATTTTTTGGTCTTATTTCATAGAATGAGTTTTTTTGTCTGTTCTACCAATTTTTTGAAAAAAAAAATCCAGCTTTAATCCGCAAATCCCAAAGATCCCAGAGCAGAGAAGCTAATGATATGTTTTATCAAAGAAAATATATTTTATCTAGATTAATTTAGTAACAAGTAACATTTGAAATAAAGTATTTGGTTGCAAATTAGTAAGAAAACGGCTCCACGGATTTTAAAAGTTTTATGAAACAGGTTAAACAAGTTTTTGTAATTGACTCATGACTGTAATAATTATAGTGTGGATATTTTACGTTAGACTCGCAAATGTTTTTTATTAGGTGCAATATAATATACTTATATTAAAAATAATAATTTTCAGCAAATTAATATTTTGTTTAAGCTTCTTTAATTATAATATAAACTAAAATTATAGTTGTATAGTTACGCGTAGTCTAAACGCATAAAATGTGTACCCAATGATTGTGCTCTGGTCGAGAACACCCGAATGGAAGGTATTTAAAATAGTTTACTATTATTACTAATGGTATATATTTATTGGAATATTTTATTGCATTAGCACCCTCAACTCAATCAAAAGTTGAAACTGTTATAACTGATGTAGTAAAATAATCAAATTTAATAAATTTGTTAAAATATTAAGTTCTGCTCATGCGGCTCTTATCCCAAGACAAATTAAGTACTAAGTACTACTAAGCATCTACTCATATGTATATATGTAAATGACCGAGTAGCCTAATGACATGCCATGACTGTCAATCACACTACCTGCCTACACAAATAACTAAACCGTTTGTCTAGTCTTTTGCTCCAGCATAAATCAAAAATTGATCAAACAAGTCAAACAAATCACATGCAATGACAACAACGCTAATGGCAAGTCAGAACGGTAAACTCAAATTATGGGCATATCACGAGCATTGTCATTCAACTCGAAATGTGTGGGCGGTACTATATACATATAATGATGAGGTTGCCGACTAGCCAGAATTATACGGGTGTATCTATGCTAATTGCTAAGACGCTGTCAGCCAATTATACACTCAGAAAAAGCGCCGCGAATTTTAAAAATCGCCTTGTTTTTAGAACTAAAATTTAAAAAATCCTTTCTAAAATTCAGCAACAAGTAATGAATTTTACCGGTTCGGCTTTTATGCTAGATTTTAGCGTAAAAACTTTAGTTATTGCAAACTATCTAAAACGTTTGTATCTGTAAAATCTAAAATTTCTAATGCTTATTAATGACACAAGCAACAAAAAATCAAATGTTTAGAGTTCTTTTGGGAACAGCACCCTAGAAATTAGATTTAAGAATATTGCATCCTGAAATTAAAAACTGATAAACCTTGATCTTTAGATATTTACTTTCTGAATAATAAGGAGAGCTACCCTTGGCATTGGATTGTTTTTTTTCTCTGAGTGTACGAAATATTTTCGAATTTGTTGAATCAATTATTTGGTGTGTCTTTTATTTTCAGTTAAGGGTCGCGAGTGTAGCACAAACGACGACTGCTCGATGGCAGAGCGTACCAGCTGTGTCAAGGATACCAATGACTACAAGATGCGTTGCCTATGCGGAAATGATTCGCCGCCCTCAAATGGACTCTGCCCTGATGTGCTAAAAGGTAAAAGCCAAGCCCATCAGCTAACTGAATTGGGGCACCCAGAAATAGAATGTTTTAGTTGGCGCGAACCTAATTGGTAGACTTGCATATCACATTTATAATTCAAGAGGCCACCTTCTTTGTTTGCCTGTAGCTCAAGTGCCAGCTGCAGCAAGTGCAAGCTGTAAATGATAACTAAACAAAGCTTTATTATATAGACTGCAGCTCACTTGAATAGTACCCACTTATGCGAATGTTTTCCAAGCACGTTTTCACCTAAATGCACGCAGCGACGTTTTCTTTATTTTTCCCATATATGTATGCAGTTTAATTTCAATTTATTATAATAATGAAAAACAGATTATCAGAATAAATACTATATGTAGTATAAGTCATTTGCAGAAGATCTAATTATGACAGGTTTACTTGCTGGACTACCAAAACATTGTCAATAATTTCATAATTCTCAGCAATATTAATGACGCATTTTGAGAAGTATTTGAATTTACTACTCCATTGAAAATCTACAAAAAAGCGCAACATTCTCAATCACTGAATTTAAGTGTCAATCCGAAGAAATGCTCATTTAGCTTTCCACATAGCCCTCTTGTTTTTGAAAGTTCTTTTCTCGACTCTGAAAGAAATTGCATTCTTTTGTATGTATTAAAACGCATAAGGACAGCAAAAGATGAAGGTGTTTCTAAAAACAAAAGTTTTATTTTGAATCTGTCTAATATAATAATATATTGCATAAAATGCAATTTGCCTGTGGCAAATGTCTTCATTATTTTTCAAAAAAAACTCTTAAATGCTGGAAAACTGCTGCACGCACTTTTTTTTTAAGAGAGCTAAAAGCTGTGGAAAAGTTTCTTTTTGGGTTCCCTATTATTGATCAAGTACATATATCGACCTCCAATATTGCTTTGCAATAAAAAAGAAAAGAAAAAGGCTGTTAGGGCAGATGGCAAATGGCATCTAGCAAGCAATAGTTGTCCACAAGAGTATAGAGAAATCGATAACAAGTCGTTACATATTGATGTGCAAACCAATAAACCATTTGTTAATATAACTCGCCCATAAAAATCAGAGAACTCAATTTGATACGCTGATTTTCGATCAGGAATCACCAATTATCATACAGCTAATAAATTGTTATATTCCTCTTCCTCTCACAATTTGTGAGCGCGTGTCTCCAGTTTTCACAGACAGCTTATTGGCACATCCCAACCATAACTGCAACGTTCTTACTTGTTATTAATTATTTTTTATATTTTCATTCAATGAGAAAGAAAAACTGTTTTTCTCAAGTAAAATAAAAAGATTTCAGGATGTATAATTATTTCAAATTTATAATTAACAAGTTTAATTTAAACGAACATAGTTAATAGATTTGATTGTTTTAAACATAAAAACACAATTTTATAATTTCCAAAGGTGATGGAAAAATCGGAATATTCACCATATACGGTTTTAATATTTTAATTGATGTTGCAGGACTACGGCATAGGTGCAACAGCAATCATGAGTGTGAGGATGGAATGGTGTGTCAATTTGAGAACAACAATCGAACCATTGGCGTATCCAAGTTCATAACGAGTAAAACCAAACTGTGTCTGTGTGACAACGATAATGGTTATGTCGAGGATATATTGCATGATATTTGCAGTGGTGGTGAGTTCAATCATATTCGCCGAATCATTATTGATAAATAATTATAATGTAATTAATCGACATTTTAGCAAATCATCGATTTCTGGTAAACATTTTGGTATCACTTTGCTCACTGATGGCGCCGTTCTTCTTCTCTGCTCACATGAGCATGAGAAAGCATTTCTAGAAGGATTATTGAGCCAAGGCAAACGAATCCCAATTCAATTATTATGTCTATGTCGTCATCTCCAAGTGATCTATCGAATGTGCCTCAATAAATAAAAACAACTAAACCATTGTTCGAAATAAATGCTCCAATAATGCTCTCAAAATTCAGTAAGCTATTCAATTGGCTATTCAAATCGTAAAATGCCCGTTTCGGTAGTCATTAGCCTAAATGTCGTTATATTGAATAAGTTTCATAAGTACCACCGTCAATTTTATTCGCTTCTCACACAGGTCGCGTTACACATATATACTTATTATCTAATAAACGTTTTATATAAATCCAATTCACGAACACTAGTCGGTACCTTATATATATATATACATATATATTTAAATATATACATATACATACTATATATATATATAGTGAATAGCTGTTGCGTAATATGCAATTTAATTAATTCAATATATAGAAAATATTCGCACATTTGTATCAAATATTTGTTTACATTTAAATCTGTTGTGTTGTACGTTCAGCATTAACCTTAAAACCAGTATACAAAATAAAATATATATTCTTTCATTCTAGGTAACCGTACCTTAACTAACTATGAAAATAGTATCTCAAGATGCACACCAGAGAACTGCAACGATTACATACACCATTTCTACTATATTAGAATCAGGGGAATTCGAGTTCGAAATCGAGGCGGGTTGATTTGCTTCGCTGTTCATGTATCATTTTGATCGTTTCCTTTTGCTCGAACGTCGACACAAGCATGAAGCAAACAGTCATATCCCAAACCCGAATCCTAAAATCAACTGCATTCGTAAGCGAACAAATATCTGCCGATCGCTAAATAGCCCATGATCGATGCAGTTCTCTGGTGCATACAAATAAAAAGCTATACCCTGTAGATCAATCTCTAAACAGAAATTATTTCAAAATCGGATTTGCTTAAAGCATTACATTGTTGCTTCCAAATTAATTTTGTATGTTACAGTTAAGAATCATTCCGATTAAAAATATTTTTTCCGTAGCAGTTAAATTTTATTAAATAAAATTCTACAAACTTAAACGTCGTTTTATTACTTAGACTACTTTTCGAATTCCATTCGAATTTGTTCATTTGTTTTGGATGTAAAGCTACAAATTACAAACAAAAAAATATAAAAAAGCTTTTCGCCCAACGTGGGGCTCGAACCCACGACCCTGAGATTAAGAGTCTCATGCTCTACCGACTGAGCTAGCCGGGCAGTTGACTTGTCTGTGCCAAATACAAATAAGAAATTACTTATGATTTTAATGGAAGTGTTTTATTTGATTGTTTGCTTAGATATTATAGATTTATGTATTTTATTCTGACAATAAACATGCCTAAATGAGGTAAGACACTAACAGTTTTTGCTTGCCCCTAAACAGCGAATATTGAATATTTATAATAACGCTTCACTTTAAGTAAGTCAAGTTAAAAGCTTTCTTCAAAACCAAGTCCAACACATAATAAAAGCTCTGGACGGAAGGCTACAGCTGCCAGCAATCTTTTATTTTATTTTTAAGTTTAAGAAATGTCACCTAAAATATATATTTATGAACTTTTGATATGATTTTAAATTTGGTAAGGTAAAAAAACGACAAATTAATTAACAAAACTATAAACGATGTGAGAATTAGTGAGAATTTTGAACATTAAGTGCAGAAAAGCAAAGAATCTGTAAGGTACACACAATGTAATATTCACAAAATTAAAATTAAATAGACATTTAATATCAAAACATTAAAGCCAACTAAAAACAAAAAAAAATTACATTTTTCATAAACATAATTTAGCATTATTATGAGGTATTACGCCATATTTTGTTCCTTCTCTAAAAATCGAATTGATAAACCTTGAGATGATATATAATAGATAATCCACACAAATATGCAGATGTATATACAAGTTTGGTAATAGTAATTTCTAAAAATTTAAAAAATTTAAAAAAAAATTGTTAATGGCCTAGCGTCTGTGAAATTGGTACACAGCTTTTGGTGTTATTTAAGGTTTAAATTACAAAATTCATAAGCGCAACACGCAATATTTGAAATTTTAATATAAAAAAATTATGTATCAAAAGCATTACTTTTAACAATTTTACTGTACAATAGAATATATTTTTAATAATGTAATAAAATGCAACAATAATGCATCGATTCCGAGAAAAGTTTTTTTTTTTTTTGTATAGCATTTATATATTAAACATTAATCAACCTATTCAAAGGCTATAAAACACTGATTTGTAACAGAATGAATAATAACAGTGAATTACAATCTATAACATAAAAATAGAACAGGTTTTAGCAGTTAATAAATAACATCAAAAGTTACATTTGTGGCACATTTATTTAACGCCATACAGTCCAGAGGTCGTTGGTGTGGAGGCGCTTCAACCTCCTGCGTGTTGTATTCGACCCAAGTGAGCAGGCCAAAGGGTTGACATGGTTGTGTAAACGGTCATTATACCGACTTGTATGTCTGTTAATTTGTTGACTGACTGTCAGTAATCCGAAGTCGTGTGCAGCGTTCTGTTGGTCACATATGGTGGAGCACCAGAGATGTCTCTGATCACCTTGTTCTGCAAGACTTGAATTTTATTAATCCAAGATTTTGCAGCTGTGCCCCAGAATGGAATTCCATATGTCCATGTAGGCACGATGATGCTCCTGTAAACCAGCAGCTTGTTGCTTAAGCTAAGTTTGCTTGATGGCTTCAGCAACCAGTTGAATTAAGTTTTTTTATCTACACGCTGCTGCAGTGATCTGGATGTGTTTGCGCCAGGTAAGTTAATGGATTTTTTTAAATAATAATCATAGTATTTTATTTAAGAAAAAAAACATTGAACTTTTAAATGCAAAATATATTTACAAGATCATTTTTAAATCAAGACACAGCCGCATTTGAATCAAAAACAATAACCATATTAAAAATAAAAAAATCTATTGAGCCTGTTGGTCAAAACTATTTCATTATAATATCGAGCAAAATGTATCCTTACTTAATAAAATCATTTTGAACCCAACCGCATGCAACATAATAATACATTTTATAGAAAATAAAATACTTGTACCTTTCACATGTCAGCTATTTTAAACTTTTCTGATATTGATGTTGATCAAACTTATTTGAATTTAGCAGATTTTTGAATTATTTGTAAATTCTGAAAATTTGTCGTTTTTTAACATAAATTCTGTTAATTTTTGCACTGGTCATCCGAGATGAATGTGCGTTTTCGCATCTACTCAAATACATATATTGTTAATGAAATTTGTATACAACTCTAATACTTGAAAGCGTTAAGCATTGCGAAAAAAAGAAACATGTATCGAACAGATATACACCCAATACAAATTAGTACAATTATTTATTTTATAATAAATCAAAACAAAACTAAGCATGTAGAGAAACAATCATAATAACATAATGTTAACGCAAATGGAGCAAACTGTGCATATCGGGGCGAAGATATCGAGGACAGATATCGGTGTTAAAAATTGCGTCGTTATCGAGCACTGCAATCGCAGCGTGTGCTGCTAAGTTATTTTTTAGTACTATTTTGAAGAACACATTTTTTATATTGTGCCGCGTTCATACATTTTTACAGTTAAACATAATGAAACGATTAACGGACGAACGTACAAAAATTCTCTTCGAGAAGCTTGCCAAATAGTAAGTGCCGAGGACAACAATAAATCGATTATTATTAATGAGTTTTTGCTCCCATTCAGCATTGGGCCAAATGTGCAACAATTAATTGATCGCCCCGATGGAACATATTGTTTCCGCGAGCATCGAGACCGCATTTACTATGTCTCCGAGCGCATCTTGAAGCTTAGCGAGTGCTTCGGCTACAAGCAGCTCGTCTGCGTCGGGACCTGCTTCGGCAAGTTCTCCAAGACGAACAAGCTGAAGTTCCACATTACGGCCCTCTATTATTTGGCACCCTATGCGCAGTACAAGATTTGGGTGAAGCCCTCCTACGAGCAGCAGTTCCTCTACGGCAATCACATCCCCAAATCGGGACTGGGTCGCATCACGGAGAACGCTGGTCAATATCAGGGCGTCGTTGTGTTCTCCATGAGTGATCTGGCACTGGGATTTGGGGTCCTCGCACGCTCCACAACTGAGTGCAAAACTGCTGATCCTCTGACCACGGTTTGTTTTCATCAATCGGACATTGGGGAGTATATTCGAGCCGAGGATTCGCTTTTTTAGCAAAGTTGAATTAATTAATTAGCCTTTAGACCTATTAATTATTAACGACTAACATTAAATATTGTCTAGAATTTTAAAATCCAAATACAAAATCAAACTCAAAAATAAGCGAAATAATAAACAAATCACGCCGACTGTGAAAGAATCGATAGTTTTACCACAAGGAAAGCATCGATAACATCGACAGTGACATATAATTTTTTCAGTACGAGGAACGACTCATTTCGTGCATGAATATTTGCTTCGATTATTCCACTTTTAGAAATTTCTCTTTTTTTATGTATTTATCTAAAGTAAAACTTATGTATATATCACAGGTAAGAATTGAAAGGAGATTGAACAATTAATGTCATCAGAATTTAATTATTGATATTGGTTGACTCCCTATACTTCATATATATGATTTTTCATAGCGAAGATTATTAAAATGTTCTCAACTTGGGTATAATATATAAACGCTAATTCGAATCCATATATATAGCAAAAACAATTGAAAATACAAATTTCTTCGATTTCACTCAATTAGGGATATCGTAGAATATCGTTAAAATTGTTAAACAACTGTGGCTTGCGGCCGGCAGTGAGAAAGTCGTGACACGTAACGCGTACGAGAAAATACCGCACAAAAGTATCACTCATCCATATGTGCAGTTAGTTCATTGTTGTCGTTTGCAGACGGGCATAAATAATAATAATAGAGTCTAGTTTAATGGCGCCACAAAAGAAAGCAGCTGCGATATGGCTGCTGTTGTTTCTGCAAAGCACTGCCACTGGTAAGTATCAAAAAGAATTCAATACAAAAAAAAAAAACACAATCCCTTTGCTGACTCAACTTATTCTTTTTTTTATTTTACTTGTGCCTTGCAGTTTTCAGCGAACGAACGCGCGATAAAATGTACGAGCCAATTTTAGGTGCCAGCTGCTTTCGACGCTTGAACGGCACACATCAAACTGGCTGCTCCTGTGAGTATATGGTGGGTGGGGAGGGTATCCACGGCCAAAAGAATAATCATTTGCCTTTGCACCACAGCCACCTACTCGGGTTCAGTTGGCGTGCTGCATTTGGTTAACGTCGATGCGGATTTGGAATTCTTGCTCAATAGTCCCCCGTCGCCGCCATATGCGCCTCTCATCCCCCCACATCTGTTTACGCGCGCGAATCTGCTTCGCCTAAAGGAGGCCGGTCCAAAGATCATATCCGTTGTGCTGCTCATAAATCGCACCGATAAAATGAAACAATTCTCGCATGAGCTCAATTGTCCCAATCAGTATAGTGGCCTCAAATTGAACCGGAGCATGAGCGAGACGGCAACATGTGATGCCAGTGGCAATGTGGCCAACACCTGGAATCGTTGGGGCACTGGCCTGCTGCACGAGGATTTCCCCTTTCCCATCTACTACATCGGTGAGTTCAAGGACATTCTCAAGTTGGAGGATTGCTTCGAGAAGTTCAACAATTTCAATTATGAGTCGCATGCGCTGCGCAGCCTTTGTGCCGTCGAAGTCAAGGCGTTTATGTCGGCCGCCGTTAATTCGGAGGTGTGCATACGGCGGACGAACTTCATCAATAATCTTGGCGGCAGCCGCTACTGTGATCCCATGGAGGGTCGCAATGTATATGCCACATTGTACCCTCGTAATGCGCCCGAGAATGTTGAAGTCAATGTTGCACGCAGCGAGAAGTTCATCATTGTCTCCTGTCGTCTGGACACGACCAGCATGTTCGATGGATTGGGTGCGTAGGCAAGGCAAGCAATAATTAGCAATTACTCACAGTGAATCTCTTCTAGGCATGGGTGCGATGGGTTCGCTTGTTGGCCTGGCAATTCTGACGCAGGTGGCGCATATGCTGCGCCTGCTTCTGCTCTCACCGGGGGCACTGAGTGATCGCCAGAGAAATGTACTGTTTGTGGCATTTGATGGCGAATCTTATGATTACATTGGCTCGCAACGATTCGTTTACGATATGGAACATTTGGCGTTTCCCTCGCCCTCCACACACACTGCTCCTATTTCGTTGGAGAACATTGAGTTTATTCTCGATATTGGTGCGCTCGACGATATAGCAAACATAAAGCTGCATACGCTGACCTCAACACCGCTGGCCAATCAATTGCTGCAACAGCTCAATCGATATGCGAAGAGTCCACGCTACAATTTCACCGTCAACATTGAGTCCAATGTCGGCTATCATATTCCGCCGACATCGGCGCAATCTTTTTTGCGTTACGATCCCAAGTTACCGGTGCTAATCCTAAACTCAGTGCCTAGCAATAGGTACTATCATTCCATCTACGATGATCTGGAGAATGTGGAATTTACGTATGCCAATACCAGCAAGGATTATACAACTCTGGCCGATATCGGCGACACAGCGAAGATCTTCAACAACAGTGCCCTGCAAATGAGGGTTCGCAATGTCTCCTCGATTGTGGCGATGACACTATATGAGATCTTATCGGGCAAGCAGTACCAGGGCAGCTTGGTGGCCAATCCATTGTTGGCCGATGAGTTCTTCTACTGTTTCCTGCAGTCCTCCGACTGCCCGCTGTTCAAAGCTGCCTCCTCTCCAAATAGTCCAGCAGGTCCACAGCAGCCCCCCATGCGGTGAGAATTTCAATTATTTAAAATGTATAAACGTGTATTAATCGTCTGCTCGTTATTTAGCTACATAAGTGTGCAAGGTGGTTCGCAGGAGTCGTCGGGTTGGACATATCGCATGCTTGGCTATTTGCTCTCGCATCCTCAGCCAGCTGTGTCCAAGGAAAATTGTACTCAATTGCCACTGTTTTTTTTTGCCGGATTTAATGGCACCGGCGAGTGTCGACTGACAACGCAGAATTACACACATGCCCTGAGTCCGGCATTTCTGATTGACAGTAAGACGACCAAAATACTCACTGGCTGCAATTTAACGTTGATCTTTGATCTTTGTTTTGCAGACTATGATTGGCGTTCAGGTGATTACTCAACGTGGACTGAATCAACGTGGTCGCTGCTCAGCGCACGCATCTTTTTACGTCCGTCCAATGTGCACGAGATAACCACTCTAAGCATTGGCATTGTCGTCTTCATAATATCCTTCTGCTTGATATATATTATCAATTCGCGTTGGGAGGTCCTTTTCGAGGATGTGCCGGCAAGCAACGCGGCGTAAGTTTCTCTCTCTATATTCATCATTCATATATATCTTCATGTATACAAAGTGGTTTCTCCTTGGACATGGTCGTTGTTCCAAATTAATGCTATCTGCCCTCTTTTCATTCCTTATTTGTTAATCTTCAATTTATTTTATATTATTTTTAGATTATTTAATTGATGTTTTTCAACTGTTTGGCCCTTCAACAAAAAAAAAAAACAAAATAAAAAACAAGCTGTGCATGCAAATCTCACTTCAAAATACTAAGAGCAGTCCGATTAGCTCATAATTAATTTATTTATAAATATTAACATCGTTTGACTTGCAATTCTAGTTTGCCAACGCCAACGCCTTGTTAGTGGCAGGACAAGACAAACACAGAAGCACATGAATTATTTCATGGGAGTGAAAGCTGCAAGAGAGCAAGTAAAATTAATCGAAAACAGACAGGAAGAATGTGCGCTTGATTCTGAAATAACTATTGTAATTACCCTGTCCAGAAAGACACACAAGAAGATAGGTTTTGTTTTTTTTTTTATATATATTCTTGATCTTGTATGATATAGACTAAACTACGCATATACAAGCCAAATGCCCACGATATCGTAAAACCTCTAACGAAAAGACACTACATTGATATTCCAATTAGTTACGTTAAGAACGCGTAAATAAAGATTTATTTATATGTATTTTTGTATTTTTAAAACGCAACTAGCAACTAATCTGATTTATTTGTATTATCGTTAATAATTAACGGTAGAATTAAGTCTGTATTTAATGCATACAGCAGTTAGGTTCTAAATACTTTTTCAATTTAAATTAATATTACAGCAAAAGGGACGCATTTCCTGAGATCGAAATTTGTTCGTGTATAACATAATATATATATAATAATAATAAATAAATAAAAAGTATACGCCAATTTCAATTTTTTATTCTTAAAGACTGTATTTAATGCTAATATGGAATTGGCGTACAGGAGCTTGGTTTTAGATTGACACTGAAAATAATAATTAATTGAAATTAATATAAAATGAAAATTAACGCATTTCCTGCTATCTAAATTTATTCGTGTATTGAAAAGATCTTATCTAGACAATTAAAGTGAAATACGTTTAAGCCAATCTCTATTATTTATTCTTAGTTAGCAATTCATCACAGCGCACAGTGCTCCTTATTTAAGGAGAAATCGTTCTAACAAAGACCAAAATTTGCATGTTAATAAGTTAAGTTAAGGTACACATAGCCAGCCCTGCCTCTGAAGATTAACAATCGAGTCAGCTATGACACGCTTAGAGCACTTCATATAGCCACCGCTGAGGAGCATGACGACAGGTATGTTCAAAGAACGAAATGTGCTAAAGACTAAGCGATCTCGCTCGATGACGCCCTCGGCAGTTAGGGCTAAATTGCCAAGGGGATCTCCCTTGAGAACATCGGTGCCGGCATTATATATGACAATGTCTGGCTTGAATTCAGTTAGCGCTTGCAGCAGGCATCGGCTCAGTTGCCTCAAATAGTAGGCATCCTCGGTTAGATGCTTTAGCTCGACACCGCAGCGTATGCTCAGTTTGGCCTCGTGATCCATTGGGTAGACGAATGCATTGTACATGTCCAGGATGTATACAGAGTCCGTGTTCATAAAATCTCGCTCATGACCATTGCCCTGATGAGCATCCAGATCCACGATCATTGCGTTGCGCACCCTAGTCGGCTCCAGATCGAAGAGGCGGACGAGCAGCAATGTTATATCAGCATAGGGACAAAAGCCGCCACCTTTGTAAGAGCAGCAGTGATGGAATCCACCGCCTAAATTGATAGCCCAGCCATATTCCAAAGCCAGTTTACCAGCCAATATTGAGCCGGATGCCTGATAACGCATCGGACGCAAATATCCGCTTTGCACCGTGAAATTGGGCATAAAGATCATAACGGGCACCTCGGCAATGCAGGCGACCTTGGCACTCCATTTGAGGGACTTTAAATATTTTCGAGTGTGCACTCGACGCAGTTGCTCCTTGGTTATCTCGACGGGGTCGTAGAATTGGCCGGCATTTAGCGACAACTCATCGCAGAGCAGCTGAAAGTAGTATAAATAAGAATGTGTTTTATCTATCTGTGCACATAATATTTGTATTGACCTGTTGTATATGCTTGCCCTTGGCTGCATCGAAGGGATGAAGCTTCTCCAGGCCAGCGAAGCGCACGGAATAATTCTTGGAGTAAACTATGGGAAGCTTATCACTTTCCCCGACATCCTCGCACTTCATCCTCCAATCTTGTGCTCTCTTTTATGAGTTGTTTATTAATTTTGTGACACATCGGTGTATTTATTATAGTGGAATGACACGTTACATATTTTGAGACGCTTATACGAAATCATCTTCCAAGCGTAATTCGTTTTTGCTTTAATTGGTTATCGCTGCTTTACGTGTGCTTGGGTCTTGAGTGGATAAATATTGCATTCATTGGTTTTCTTTTTTCACTGAGACAACTCACGATTTTTTTTGTCAACCTAGAAAATTGGATTTTAGGTTTCGAGCTTTCGTAAAATATACTGTTGCAATAATCGAGTCCTTATGACTGCAGTGCAGGAACTATTATCGATAACACAATGTGTTTAATGAGGTTGCGATGCAATGTAATAAGTCGATAACTATCGATGCAACTGGCTGTAAGCGCTAACAGATGCATTTGAATATTGTTTGTCCACTGTTAAGTAGCATTTTCGGTTCTATAATATACTGTACGATTGTTGAGGCTTTGCAAAACACGATAATTGTTTCTCAAAGGCTTGCCACGGTCGTCTGCCAACAACCAGAGGTTTTGTAGCTATAATAATGTTTTTATTAACGGTTAAAAATATTTTTTAAGGACTTGCAGCTTACATTTGTTTTTAATACTTCTACAGGCTTTGGGAACACATACCAATTGACGACCTCTGCGCATGGTGGTGCTGTCAGTGATCCTAAAATGTAAAGTGCAATTACGGCATCTATTTGGGAACTCGATTTGACTCGCAAACCTTTGTAGGTAAAAAATTCGGTGCATTTTACTCCAGCTAAAATATCACTTAATGAAAATGTTCCTTCAATTGTTGAAGTTTTATTGAAATTCCTGACAAAACTCGATTTATTAAAGACTTCGTTTAGGACCCGTGGCTTTATTGTGGGACACTAAATAACATAAATACATACGTATATTTATTTTAATACTAGTATTTTTACATGTTGTTTTATTGTTTTAGTATATACAGACCTAAAATTTATATTTTATTATAATATTAAATAAAAATACACAAAATTCTGAATTAAAATAAAATAAAAAAAACTAAATAAAAAAAACCCACCAAGACTGAATAAGGAATAGTAAATAACATTTCCATAAATTTAAACATATAAAACAAAACAAAAATTCCATAAATATTCCATAAAAAATAAAACAATAAGGCGGAAAAAGTTAAGAACATTTTTGGCAGGGGTGTATTAAAATGCAACATTTAAGAATATAGAGAAATGAGTACCTCCGACCAATAGTGAAAAAAGTTATATTTAGGGTTGTAGAAATAGTATACAGAGACAGAAAAATGAAGACATCATAAAACAAAGAAGAATTCTGCGATAGAAAAAAAATAATAAATTTGAAAAACCTCAATTCGACGTTGCTATTTTTATATGAAGAAGACCATTTACGCTTATACATTTGCATAAAGCAACGATATCAGCTAACATTATATACATATCCCTATTTTATATTATTGATTACATCGTAATATTAAAGAAAAGAAAAATACAAATTAAATGAACAGTATTCAAAAACACGACCGACGGAAGATATATAGAAAAGTTTGGCGATGAAAAGGTCGTAAAACAGCACTCTATGAAGCGGAGTTAATTCTGGGATACCACTGGATAGTGGTATCAATTGTGGTACCGAAAAGAACTCCAAGGCCTTTTAAACTTAAAGTGACATAGTAGTACTACACTAAGAGTCATAAATATATATATTGAAGACAGGCTTACCTCAACAATATTGACCATTATTGCCAGTACAACAAACCCGTCCGGGGAGCACAGGGCATTCTCTTTGAGAGCGTATGCAATATTTTGATGAAGAATATGCAGTTCAGCATCATATCGCGTGTAGTTTATCGAATGTTCAGATCCCTTCCTCTCTGGTGAACCCCAATGAAAATGAAGCTGCACAGCCTTGTAGATACTTTTGAGTTTACATCCGTAAACCGCTGGTTGACTACAGTCTTCTGCGCAGGGTATTGACAACTTCAGGGTATGCCCATTGTTGGTTAGTTTTAGGGGACGGGACAAGGCCTTGTTGTAGTTAATGAAGATTAACTCTGACGCCGTTGACCTGACCGCCTAATATTTAAATTACTTTTGCAATTTAAAGAAGGTAACTATTGTGTGAAGCACTTACTTTGGCTGTAACTAGAGAAACGGGCGATTGTTGTCTGCCAGCGTTTACATTCCAGTCCTTTCCGTTTTGATCGTAGTTAAAATGGCTTAACCTTGCAAAATTTCCAAATACACCATTCATTTCGAAATGTGTACCGACTAATCTAAATGAATATGTATGTAGTTTTAATTGGGTTTTGCTAAGAAACAAATAAAAAATATGTTAAACTCAATTTTGAAATTTTAGCTACACATGTCAAATTTATTTGGTTGGTATTTTTTATTCGATTTTTTTTTTATATTTTTTTTTGCCATATTAATAGTAGTCGATAATTTTGTATATTCAGTGAAATCCGTTTTTTAAATTTATCTCAGAGTTCTCTGGAAGATTGGCCGTTCATTTATTTCCTGTGGACTACGGTAGTTGTTTATCAAAGGAAGACCGCGTTCGTCTAACAAATCCCAAAATTTGGCGATCTGTCGTCTAGGTAGTCTCACAGAATCCGAGAACACTGTCCAAGTAACAGATTCGGCGCAGTCAGGTGTAGTCAGTGAGCCTGTATTACAATATAGAATATTTAAATATATATGCATAATAGTGAGAGTGAAAAATCTTCGTTGAGTGCATACCATTATATGAGTAAAACCTTCCAGTAGAAATGTCTCCCAACAGTTCGTTCATCGTTAATCGCCCAGCTATCGTTGTACTAGATTGGTATTCAATAACTTGAGGCAATCGATCTAAGATTCGGTACAGCCTGAAGCATGACTCCCAAAACGGCAAGACCATCTGAACGCAAACTTGCTTCGGCAAACGTGTCATATCGAACATTCTTATGAACAATGTGCATCTCGACGTCGTAGCGTTGACCATTGATGAGATGCTCGGATCCACGACTGTTTTCCGAGCCCCAATGGAAGTGCACGCTCTGCGCTTCAAAGGTGCCTGGCAACAGGCCACCCTCGATGAAAGCACGCTGTCCGTTATTTGTGGGCGGCAAAACAATGTTCGCTGAAGTACAGTTTAATACTGTAATTAAGGCACTGATAAATCAAAATAATACACACCTGTATGTCCATTGTTTGTCATCATCAGCGGTGACTGCAAGGCCCGATTGTAGTTCGTGAATCGTATTCGCGGAATGGGTTTGCGAATTGCCTGTGAAAAGGTAACTTTTCTAAAAATCGTCCAGTGTTGTGAAGGCTAATGCTACTCACAGTGTTCTCCGCCAATCTAATTGGAGATTGATTTTGGCCAGTTTCGCATGTTCCCTCCCAATCGCTGCCTTGTTGGTCGTAGTTGAATTGTCCACTCGCCTGTTTGGCTGCCAACAGTAAGAACTGCAGCAAGACTACAAGTCCCCGACGGCTTAAGATACACATTTTCTGTATTGATGCGTATGTAAAAGTTACAGCTAATTTCTGACGATTTGCACTGAATAACCCTTGCAGGAAGACTGTAGTAATTGTGCAATGGGACGCAGCAATTTATAGGCGCAGAGACTGCTTGGCTGGAGCTTCTTCAGAGATAAGAATGCCGTTTCTTGCTTAGCTCTCCTCAAACCCGGTTGCAAATTTGCATAGAGATTGCAACGTGTTCGACATGTTTGAATTTTGTCCTCATCACTGCCTCAGTTAGCTACATTAGTGCCCCTGACACTGGTGCATCAAACTTATTTCCAATAAAAGAAAGAGATGTAAAATCTGGTTCTAGCTGAGTGCACTTGGAAAAGTTATCTTTCAATTGGTTTAGCCATTATTTATATAATTATTATTAATGGTCATTTAAACTTTTATATATGTATACATATCTTGCAGCCTAAAATAATCGAAGTAAATGAATAAAATAAATTAAAAATTTAATATTATCAGTAGAGCAAGTACCGTTGTGCAAAAAATTATTATGCCATGAAAATTCAACTTTCAATGAACAATCTTCAACAGTTATTTCAAAAATTGAATGCATTTTAAAATAAAGTCGTGTACAAATTGGATCGGCTTACAAACAAAACAGTTTCCGAAAAGGGTTTCTCCAATTTTTCCAACTTTAAGATCGAAGTTTTTAATATCATCTCTCCTGTGATCACTTTCACATTTCAGATTTCTTTTAATGATATATAGATATATATATATATTCGCTACTACTAGTAGTTCGTTTTCACATTATAGATAATTTATTGAATTCTGTACTTAAAAAGTCGTTAAGTGTAATTAACAGATACTTGCCCGACATTGAGTTCTTGCCTATAGGCTTACCCTCTCGCTGATAAATCAAATGAGTTGTGATATAGACTATCTTAGGCAAGCTAGAACGGCTGTCAACAAACGTTATGGTATATTTTCAATGTTCCTAAATAAAATCTTATGGCAAAAATACACTATGTGTAAGTGTAATTTGTGTAGTTTATCATATATATTGTTTATCTAGTTTATCATATATATTGTTTATCTAGGGCAGACATATTTTTAATATTCCCTTGCGTATGTCAAGGCATGTGGTGAAAAAGTAAACCACACTTTCTATCGGTACATACATAATTTATTATATAAAAAACTTCTTTTTTTACCAATAGTTGCACTCCGATAATTTTTATATAAATTATTAAAATTCGACTACTTATATGACTAAAGTATATACTATATCATAAAACAATCTCGAACAAACTCACCCGCTACGTTAGTTAAAATGTTTCTTACATTTCTATGTCGAACTATTTATTATATATAATCTATTTTTTGTACAATTTTCGATAGTTTCCATTATTCAGTTTGCATAATTTTCAGTTAGTTATTTTGATGCCCGTTTAATACATTCGAAATTACACTGGCCGATGCCGATGTCTGTACCTGTATTCAAACTGGTATTTGAGAACTTGTATTCCAAATTTGAAGTCGCTAGCTCCTAATGTCTCTGATATCCGCTTGTTCATACAGACGGACAGACAGATGGACATGGTTAGATCGACTCGGCTGTTTATCCTGATCCTGAATATATATAAAACATATGGAGTCGGACATTCTTTCTTCTACAAGTCACTTTAGATTGCACAACTTCATTATACATTTTTTCTTTTATAAATTTATAATTTTTAACCGTAGCACACATCAGCCCACCTGCTGACACCTCAATTGTATTTAAAAACATGACCGAGCAATATGACATATTTATGTATCCAAAGTTAGTCTTTTTTTACAAAATGATAACAGGTACCGGAACGGGAAATGGAATTTTAATTCGTTTTGGTTTGACACCCTGTTGGCGACCTATCCCTTATGAATATTATGTTGCAATGTTCTTCAAGATATGGCTATTCTATGGGTGGGTTTTCTACTAATGCTACCACTAATAACTACTAATGCCATGATTAAATGGATGCCTTCGAAAGACTGTCTTTAATGTCTTCCGATGTAATCGAATGAGCAAACTACAATGAATACAAAAGATACATATTGTAGTGCGCTTGTCTAAGTTGCTAAAATATTTTGCCTAAGGTTATGCTGTGGTTTTTCGTATACCAAGCCGAGATTTTGCCGACACCCTCTATGAGATAAAGTAGTACAAAGTCGAGCCGTTTTTGTTAGGTTTCTTATAATTTTACTTATCGACAATTTTTACCGATTCTGTCTGCCGAAAGTACTGGGTTTGCAAGTTCCATCGACTTGGACTTTGTATTTTGTATCCTCTGAACCCATTAAAAATGGTAAAAATTGGTATAACGGTTTTGTGCAAATGAATGTAACACGCAGAAGGAAGCATCTCCGACCCCACAAAGTACATATATTCTTGATCAGGGTCAACAGCCGATGTAGCCATGTCTGTCTGTCTTTATGAACACGCAGAGCTCAGATCTGTAAGAGCTAGATACTTCAAATTTAGAATGTAGGCTCTCGTATACCCTGCGCAGATCAAGTTTGCTTTATTTTATCGATAACTGCCTTCGTTTCTCGAATATCGATACATTTAAATTTCCGATAGCAAGAATCTTCTAATTAATACATAATATGCGCACATGCATATTATTATTGATCAACTGCCCAAATTTCATCGCATAAGAAAGACCCAAGTTATAGTCGAAAATATTATCATATTGATCTAATTTTGATCAGCAGCCGCAATTATTTTCTGTATGCATAAATATGCGAGCACATGTGTGAAAGGAATGGCATGATAATCGACGCGAGCGTAAATATATTTTTGTGAGTATTCTACAGCGCCCTGTCACCTACGCATCCCGCAAAAATAAAATAAAAAGCCTTGAGAAATGAATATTAAATTTTTTTGTTAAGACATGCAACGCATAATGGATAGAGAATGAATTAAATAGTTGTCGTCCTACGGATCATCAAATGCTATTATTTTTAGATGCGTGATGATCTTGGTGGGGTGGGCATCTGCTGTGGAAATTAGATCTGCCCAGCTCAACCAACGACATTCCTTGAGTGTCGCCTCCATAATATATAATCCTTTTTCTTTTCTTTTCCCTTCCCAGCAATTTTGTTCGAGCTACCGCCGCACGCGATATCTTTTAATTAGTATTGTGCACAGCGAGCACGTAGCGCAACCGAACTTCAACTATAGAGTTTGTGCAAAACACCTGACACTTGCTTCGATTAATTATCCTCGCTCTCTTCCTTCTCTTAATTGACCCCATTTGTTTGTTTCCTAGTTAGTATGTCTACCCCTTGAAAAATTTTGAAGTACACAATTCATTTCTAAACTATAAACTTAATTTCAAATTGTAAGCTGCATATGTCAAATTTATTTGGTTGGTATTTTGTTTTTTTTTTCTAATATTTTTTTTTTTGCCAGTAGTAATAGTAGTCGATAATTTTGTATATTCAGTGAAATCCGTTTTTTAAATTTATATCAGAGTTCTCTGGAAGATTGGCCGTTCATTTATTTCCTGTGGACTACGGTAGTTGTTTATCAAAGGAAGACCGCGTTCGTCTAACAAATCCCAAAATTTGGCGATCTGTCGTCTAGGTAGTCTCACAGAATCCGAGAACACTGTCCAAGTAACAGATTCGGCGCAGTCAGGTGTAGTCAGTGAGCCTGTATTACAATATAGAATATTTAAATATATATGCATAATAGTGAGAGTGAAAAATCTTCGTTGAATGCATACCATTATATGAGTAAAACCTTCCAGTAGAAATGTCTCCCAACAGTTCGTTCATCGTTAATCGCCCAGCTATCGTTGTACTAGATTGGTATTCAATAACTTGAGGCAATCGATCTAAGATTCGGTTAAGGCCAAAATGCGTCGAGATCAGTGAAGGTACAGCCTGAAGCATGACTCCCAAAACGGCAAGACCATCTGAACGCAAACTTGCTTCGGCTACCGAGGCATAACGAACATTCTTATGAACAATGTGCATTTCGACGTCGTAGCGTTGACCATTGATGAGATGCTCGGATCCACGACTGTTTTCCGAGCCCCAATGGAAGTGCACGCTCTGCGCTTCAAAGGTGCCTGGCAACAGGCCACCCTCGATGAAAGCACGCTGTCCGTTATTTGTGGGCGGCAAAACAATGTTCGCTGAAGTACAGTTTAATACTGTAATTAAGGCACTGATAAATCAAAATAATACACACCTGTATGTCCATTGTTTGTCATCATCAGCGGTGACTGCAAGGCCCGATTGTAGTTCGTGAATCGTATTCGCGGAATGGGTTTGCGAATTGCCTGTGAAAAGGTAACTTTTCTAAAAATCGTCCAGTGTTGTGAAGGCTAATGCTACTCACAGTGTTCTCCGCCAATCTAATTGGAGATTGATTTTGGCCAGTTTCGCATGTTCCCTCCCAATCGCTGCCTTGTTGGTCGTAGTTGAATTGTCCACTCGCCTGTTTGGCTGCCAACAGTAAGAACTGCAGCAAGACTACAAGTCCCCGACGGCTTAAGATACACATTTTCTGTATTGATGCGTATGTAGAAGTTACAGCTAATTTCTGACGATTTGCACTGAATAACCCTTGCAGGAAGACTGTAGTAATTGTGCAATGGGACGCAGCAATTTATAGGCGCAGAGACTGCTTGGCTGGAGCTTCTTCAGAGATAAGAATGCCGTTTCTTGCTTAGCTCTCCTCAAACCCGGTTGCAAATTTGCATAGAGATTGCAACGTGTTCGACATGTTTGAATTTTGTCCTCATCACTGCCTCAGTTAGCTACATTAGTGCCCCTGACACTGGTGCATCAAACTTATTTCCAATAAAAGAAAGAGATGTAAAATCTGGTTCTAGCTGAGTGCACTTGGAAAAGTTATCTTTCAATTGGTTTAGCCATTATTTATATAATTATTATTAATGGTCATTTAAACTTTTATATATGTATACATATCTTGCAGCCTAAAATAATCGAAGTAAATGAATAAAATAAATTAAAAATTTAATATTATCAGTAGAACAAGTACCGTTGTGCAAAAAATTATTATGCCATGAAAATTCAACTTTCAATGAACAATCTTCAACAGTTATTTTAAAAATTGAATGCATTTTAAAATAAAGTCGTGTACAAATTGGATCGGCTTACAAACAAAACAGTTTCCGAAAAGGGTTTCTCCAATTTTTCCAACTTTAAGATCGAAGTTTTTAATATCATCTCTCCTGTGATCACTTTCACATTTCACATTTCAGATTTCTTTTAATGATATATAGATATATATATATATATTCGCTACTACTAGTAGTTCGTTTTCACATTATAGATAATTTATTGAATTCTGTACTTAAAAAGTCGTTAAGTGTAATTAACAGATACTTGCCCGACATTGAGTTCTTGCCTATAGGCTTACCCTCTCGCTGATAAATCAAATGAGTTGTGATATAGACTATCTTAGGCAAGCTAGAACGGCTGTCAACAAACGTTATGGTATATTTTCAATGTTCCTAAATAAAATCTTAAGGCAAAAATACACTATGTGCAAGTGTAATTTGTGTAGTTTATCATATATATTGTTTATCTAGTTTATCATATATATTGTTTATCTAGGGCAGACATATTTTTAATATTCCCTTGCGTATGTCAAGGCATGTGGTGAAAAAGTAAACCACACTTTCTATCGGTACATACATAATTTATTATATAAAAAACTTCTTTTTTTTACCAATAGTTGCACTCCGATAATTTTTATATAAATTATTAAAATTCGACTACTTATATGACTAAAGTATATACTATATCATAAAACAATCTCGAACAAACTCACCCGCTACGTTAGTTAAAATGTTTCTTACATTTCTATGTCGAACTATTTATTATATATAATCTATTTTTTGTACAATTTTCGATAGTTTCCATTATTCAGTTTGCATAATTTTCAGTTAGTTATTTTGATGCCCGTTTAATACATTCGAAATTACACTGGCTGATGCCGATGTCTGTACCTGTATTCAAACTGGTATTTGAGAACTTGTATTCCAAATTTGAAGTCGCTAGCTCCTAATGTCTCTGATATCCGCTTGTTCATACAGACGGACAGACAGATGGACATGGTTAGATCGACTCGGCTGTTTATCCTGATCCTGAATATATATAAAACATATGGAGTCGGACATTCTTTCTTCTACAAGTCACTTTAGATTGCACAACTTCATTATACATTTTTTCTTTTATAAATTTATAATTTTTAACCGTAGCACACATCAGCCCACCTGCTGACACCTCAATTGTATTTAAAAACATGACCGAGCAATATGACATATTTATGTGTCCAAAGTTAGTCTTTTTTTACAAAATGATAACAGGTACCGGAACGGGAAATGGAATTTTAATTCGTTTTGGTTTGACACCCTGTTGGCGACCTATCCCTTATAAATATTATGTTGCAATGTTCTTCAAGATATGGCTATTCTATGGGTGGGTTTTCTACTAATGCTACCACTAATAACTACTAATGCCATGATTAAATGGATGCCTCCGAAAGACTGTCTTTAATGTCTTCCGATGTAATCGAATGAGCAAACTACAATGAATACAAAATATACATATTGTAGTGCGCTTGTCTAAGTTGCTAAAATATTATGCCTAAGGTTATGCTGTGGTTTTTCGTATACCAAGCCGATATTTTGCCGACACCCTCTATGAGATAAAGTAGTACAAAGTCGAGCCGTTTTTGTTAGGTTTCTTATAATTTTACTTATCGACAATTTTTACCGATTCTGTTTGCCGAAAGTACTGGGTTTGCAAGTTCCATCGACTTGGACTTTGTATTTTGTATCCTCTGAACCCATTAAAAATGGGTAAAATTTGTATAACGGTTTTGTGCAAATGAATGTAACACGCAGAAGGAAGCATCTCCGACCCCACAAAGTATATATATTCTTTATCAGGGTCAACAGCCGATGTAGCCATTTCTGTCTGTCTTTATGAACACGCAGAGCTCAGATCTGTAAGAGCTAGATACTTCAAATTTAGAATGTAGGCTCTCGTATACCCTGCGCATCAAGTTTGCTTTTTTTTATCGATAACTGCCTTCGTTTCTCGAATATTGATACATTTAAATTTCCGATAGCAAGAATCTTCTAATTAATACATAATATGCGCACACGCATATTATTATTGATCAACTGCCCAAATTTCATCGCATAAGAAAGACCCAAGTTATAGTCGAAAATATTATCATATTGATCTAATTTTGATCAGCAGCCGCAATTATTTTCTGTATGCATAAATATGCGAGCACATGTGTGAAAGGAATGGCATGATAATCGACGCGAGCGTAAATATATTTTTGTGTGTATTCTGCAGCGCCCTGTCACCTACGCATCCCGCAAAAATAAAATAAAAAGCCTTGAGAAATGAATATTAAATTTTTTTTTTAAGACATGCAACGCATAATGGATGGAGAATGAATTAAATAGTTGTCGTCCTACGGATCATCAAATGCTATTATTTTTAGATGCGTGATGATCTTGGTGGAGTGGGCATCCGCTATGGAAATTAGATCTGCACAGCTTAACCAACGACATTCATTAAGTGTCGCCTCCATATTATATTATCATTTTCATTTTCTTTTCCCTTCCCAGCAATTTTGTTCGAACTACCGCCGCACGCAATATCTATTAATTAGTATTGTGCACAGCGAGCACGTAGCGCAAGGAACTTTAAGGAACCCCGAACTGATCGGACCGAACTTCAACTATAGAGTTTGTGCAAAAACCTGACACTTAACTTGCTTCGATTAATTATCCTCGCTCTCATCCTTCTCTTAATTGACCCCTTTTCCTTGTTATTGAGTATATGATATGGATCCAAGACAATTCATTAGATTTCATGGCTTAGCATTATAATCCTCATAGATAGTGGATACAGACTTTGACTTACTGGATGTGTTATAACTTTTAATGTATATAGCTCTGTTGTCAAATAATAGTTTATACCTTTTACTCCTTGTTTAATTATTATTCCGAGGGTTTTATAGATAGTTTATTGGATTTGTGGAGTAATCAGCTGCAGCCTTCCCTATAATTTCATACTGGTACGACTGTTTTACACAAATTCCGGAGTCCCTTTCGCCTTTTATCCATTTTAGAAGCTTTAAGGAATTTCGCTTGACGAGGATTAGTCACTTTTCAACTCGCAATCCGCCGCTAAGTGACAGATAAATCTTGATTCACTTTATAATTTCTTTCCTGTTTCATCTCAACATATAACCAAATGTAATTTTATTGTAGTTTACAGTCAAATACATGACTCCCTTGGTATTATCTATGTCGTGATTACATACAAATTTTTATTTTAAACTTTTCTTTTGCTCCATATCTATCAACATTAATTGCATATATTAAATAATGATTAACTATTTTTACTTAATCAATTTTCTCGAATCATTTACCGAGTTGGTTCTCTGACTTGAACTACTGACACAGGCAAACATTGTTTCATTTGTTCGGAAATAATAAGTTTACCAGGCTCAGTTAGTACCAACTTCTTGTGGTCATTACTTCCACCGACCGTGCTTTAATTCCATAGCCGACAAAAAGGAGGTGAGCTTAGTTTGCAATTAGAAGTTGACACAACTAACTTCTTCTTCAATTGAAAACCTTAGTCACACTGGACCATCTACTTCAAATTCAATAAGGCCCTCAAATTTCAGTGCAGACAAGAGATAAGGCGTGTTACAAATCCCGATCTGGTTGAAATGCGCAAAATTGAAATTATGCCAAAAATGGAATCGATACAACAATCAATGGCCGAAAACAGTTTGGCCGACCAAACGAAGCCCTTTCAGAAGGTTTTAGAGTTAGTCCAACTGCCAAGCGTTAAAAGCGAGAATGGTAGATCGCAAGGTATTTCATCATGGCTTCGGAAAAGCAGCCACCTACAAGATCAGTTGCAGAAACTGCAGTGCAGGCGCTTTAAAAAACTACAACGCGCGTGCACTACAGACAACAACAATTGGCCAACAAAGCTATATTGATAAATCGTGTCAATCCTTTCAACTAGACTTACATTTAAACAATCATGTTGACCTACCAGTCATACAAAATAACCGTTCAAACGTCGTAGATATGATTTTAAAAATTTCAAAAAGAAAAAAAATGGAAGTATTAATATTTCGCCCTCATGCCCAGGTAGTGCTTCTTGGCAAAACAATAATATGGACACTGGAACAACGGGAGATCTAAATTATAACTCAATGAACTCTAAAGTAAAGACGGCTGACGGAAAAAGTCAAAATATTGTTGGCAAAGTATTTTCAAGGGTAACTTGCAGGAGAGAGAGACTAAAAATTTGTCGTCCTATTTAGTTTCTTCTCTAGCTGCAGATCTTTACATTGGAAATGAATTTTGGATAGTTTTTGATTTATTATCTTTGCATTAAATGACACAAAGCTTGAATATTTCGTCACTAGATGATTCGACAATGCGAGAATTGACTAAAATACAACAAAAATTGGTGCTCAAAATAATAAACTTGTTCCCTTAATCTTCTAAGAAAGGATTGGGTAGGACAAAATTAATTTCACGTGTAATTGATGTGGCAGATGCTAAACCTATTAAGCAGCGTCACTGTGCAGTGTCGCCTGCTACTGAGAACCTGATGTATTAGATCAGATGCTTCAACTTAGAGTGATTCAGACATCAAAAAACTCCTGGACGTCCCGAGTCGTATTAGTGAAAAAGCTGGAAAAGTTAGGTTATGCATTGATAGCAGAAAGGTGAATGAAGTAATTGTAAAAGATGCATACCCTATGCCGAAATCGATATGATTTTAAATAGATTGCCGAAAGTAAAGTTTATTACAAGCTTTTACCTTAACGAAGCCTTCGTTTCAGATTCCTTCGATCGCCATCTCGAAGTCCTGCCGATAGTTGCCTCACATTTAACTCGTGATAATCTTTATACTTTTAAGTGAAAGTTTGAATGGACTGAAGAAGCCCAGCAGGCATTCGAGTCCTTAAATATTGGCATGTGTTCAGCTTCAGTATTGCATAGTCCAAACTTTGCTGAGCCTTTCTCAATACATTGTGACGCTGGTCATACTAAAGTTGGAGCTGTGCTGATGCAGACCAATAGTGAGGGTGACGAAGTGCCGATTGAAGTTATATAAAAAAAAACTTTATCGGTGCAAAGGCAGTAAACGGTCACAGAGAAAGAGTGATTTGCGTCTCTTTCGGCAGTAAGTATACTGAAAATTTGGCTTCCGTTATACTTCACAGCTTAATAGTCGACTTAGAGTTACCAGAATCTAAGTCCTCAGCCTACGAGTTCATAAAAACCAGATTCACACAACCCAGTCTTTGCCAGACCTAAACATTGAAAATGAATTCATTTATCATCGATCCGAGCATGCGTTATATTCCAAGGTTGCAGATGATTTTTGCTGGAAACTTTGGGTGTCACAACCTCCAATATTATCGGTTTTTAAAGCGGCCCATGATGATCCCTTGCATGCTCAGGGGGAATAAAAAAAAAACGTTAAAAAGACTCAGAAGATATTATTACTGGATTATCATAATAACAAATGTAAAAAAATCTATATAAATGCTAGCGATATTTGTAAGGCCACGAAGCATCGCAATCAGACTTTGACCATATTGGTCAACCACTGAGCTTTTCTCAAAAGTCGATTGTTGTTTTTCTGGGACCTATCCACACAGCAAATCTGCAAATAGAGTCATTTTCGTTGTGCTGTTCCGCTTCTCTCTCTGCTGCTGCTGCTGCTGTTAGGGAGGTTGGCTCACTGCCGCTCTTTTTGACATCCTCGCGTTCCATTGACAACTGTGTGGATGTCTTCTTGTTGGACACCATATTCCCGGTGGCCGAGGACACGTCCTTGTAGCGTTCCTGATGCTCGGCGATGAAGAAGCGATTGATGCGCGAGAATTTATCCATACACTTCCTGCCGGCCTTGGGCTTCTCGGTGGACAATGTGCGCACCACATCGATGACCTCCGAGCGGGTCGGGTGAATCACTTCTCATTCAGTGTGACACAAAATTGTCATGCGAAATCAAAACCCCATAAGGCATCACTTTCGATGTTGTTCTTCGGCACTATTAGGATTCTTTGCTGTACTTCGATTCCATCAACACGTACGTTGCCAACAAATGCACATGGCGGCTGCGTTTTACTACGTTTACTGGAGGGAAACTTTTCCAGGAAAACGTTGACCAGTTTTTTGAGTAACGCAAAATTATCGCGTCTGTTCAACTTCGCAAATTTGATTCGCTTAATGTCTTTCACCACTTGCACGCCTTGAATTGTTTGTGGACCATTTTTGGTTATATGTGAAGGCAAGGGGCCTTCGCATTTAAAACATTTTATCCTAATATGATCAGCGGAGCCACAATTAAAACAATTTCCATTAATTTTTAATACTTAAGCCGATAACTAAATAGCTAATCACAAATTCTGTGTATATTTGTCCCAGCGCAGAAATTTTTTTTCTTTCGTCTTTCTTCCTCTTTCTCTTTTCAAGCTTTGAATGTATGTCGGCACTTCAACCCATTATCAGACAAGTCGACTATACCCACTGAATTATCTACTCTTTAGCTAATTAAGCCATACCATGTGCAAGTTCGGCAGTACGAGAAGCGTAAGTCAGAAATATTTAACGCTGACGAATTATAAATCTTGTAAATCTCGTTCCTCTTTGCGTATGCGAAAATTTTGGCAACGCAAGCGAGCACTAAATGTATCATTTAATGTATTGTCCATAAAAACAATGATATTTAGCCTTTTATCAATGTCGACATTTTTGGTCAGGACTACCTAGATTTCTTATGTTATTCGCGGATATCCTGCCAAACGAATTATGTCAGAAAACTTCAATATCGACAAAATGAAAGGCGTTGTTCGTACGGCCGATGGCGAAACTCAATCTGTTGCTGGTCCAATCACCATATCCCTGACTAATAATTCATCCCAAAGTCAGCTTGACTTTGAGTTTCTGATGGATTTCTGGAACACATTTGGTATATCTATTACATCTTTTGGCGATGTCAATATTTCGGCAATATAAACGGAAAAGCGTGACGAAGATTCCACTAAATTTGAATTATTCTCATTCCAGAAAAGGCAGTTATTGACAGACGTGAGTGATTGACGAACATGCAATGACACTGTCGAGGCAAAACCCATCAAACAAAGATTTTATCCTCTTTCTCCTGCAAAAGAAGAACTCTTATGCCTTTTGGAGATGCATAATGATTCAAATGGATGTTATAGAAGAAGCTCCAAGTTCTCCCTGGTCATCTCCTATTACCTTGCACATAAAACCTGGCAGAATGCGCTTCTGTCTTGACGCCCGAAATCTCAATGCAGACACAATTAGGAATGCTTTATCCCACTCCAATCATAGCTGGACTGCTGAGTCGGCTTCCGCCTGTATACTTCATTTCGAAAATCGACCTCCAGGATGCCTTTTGGCAGATCTGTTTAGATCGATAATCCCGTGCTAAAAAATCGTTTACAGTTCCAATAAGACCTGTTTATCAATTGAGTGCCTCTTCGATTGACAAATGCTCCGCAAACGATGAGTCATATCATATCAGCCATATCTACTGATATCACTCGTATTAGTGTACCTTGATGATTTGCTTGTATTGTACGATAGTTTTGAGTCACATTTATTGCATTTTTCAGAAGTTACGACTCAATTTCGAAAGAAAGAAATGTTCAAGAGAGTCAGTTTTATCTGGCGAATGGACACTGCAGGTTAATCCCGAAAACTTAGAAGACGTTTTTTGGGAATGACTGGATGGTACCAGCGTTTTATTTCTGGATACTCTTCCATCATTTTTCCCCTTACCGAACTTTTAGGTAAAATGTGCTTCACCACAAACGATCAAGCTCAAGCTGCATTCGAAGAGATCAAGATCGCATTGTGCTCAACTCATGTTGCTGTGTGATGCTTCTGCATAAGAAGTGCCATTCTTACACAGTAGGACGAGTCCGGTCATGAACGACTAATATCGTACATGTCGAAAAAGTTGAAAAATGCACAGGGTAATTATACAATTAAAGAATAAGAGTGTTCGCAGTTCTGAGTATTAAAAAATGTCGTATGTACATCGACGGCCATCGTTTCAGTGTAGTCACCGATCAAGCTAGTCTTCAATGGTTGATGGATCAATCTGACCTCAGTGGTAGGTTAGCGCGGTGGGCGATTAGTCTCCAAGGTTACGGCTTCAATATTGAGCACCGCAAGGGGATCCAAAATATGGTAGTTGACGCCTTGTCCTGTTTTTTTGAGTCAGTAAACGGGATTGTTAACTTAAATGTTGAAGTTTTACCAGAAGTGGATCTGCAATCTGAAGCAGCAAAATACTGCGCTTTGCGAGATAAGTTCAACGAATCGAAAATACGATTCGTGGAGATTGTTCGTGCCCGAGTCTTTGCGAAATAGTGTGATATGTTCAGCTTATGTGGCACAGCGAAATGTCTTCAACGAATACGACGTCATTGATATTGGTCCAGGATGTTTGTTGATTTTCGTAACAACATTATCGATTGCGATATATGTATGACGACAAAATACCCCACTCAATCTCACAAATCACCTATATGTGCTCGAATTACCAGCGACAGACAATTTTAGCGGTTGTATTTAGACTGCATTGGTCCGTTTCCTCGCACGCAAAAGAATTTTTATAATTTTAGCTAATTTTTCAAAATTCAACTTCTGTAAATCCGTTAAAAAGTTCATCTCTAAAGTGGCCATCGATTATCTGAGGAAAGATTTATTTTCATGTTTTGGAGTACCAGAAATAGTCGTGAGTGACAATGGTTCTCAATTTAAAAGCCGTGTCTTTGAAGATTTCCTCCGATTTCCTAAGTTTTGGTGCTTAACATATATGCACCACAGTTGAACGCCGTCGATTGTCGAATCGCCTTATTTTATTGTCATTGGACAACACATGATTTTTCATAGCAAAGATTATAAATTGATGAGAAATTTGGAACTGCTTAGAGACAACACAGCAAGGCTGCCCAAGGCTTACGAGTCTCAGAAATTTAGAGCTGATGTATGTCGATAAACACGTCAAAAAAAGCTTATGCGAGGAACCAATTATACGAGTAATTTACGATTACAGACACGTGCATTTGAAATCGATCAGGAATTGATCATAAGAAATTTTTCCTTGAGCAAGGCAGCAGCGAATTTTTGCTCTAAGCTAGCTCCTATCGGAAACAGTTTGACAATTTTTGACGAAAAAGACTAACATTTTCTATTCGAATTCCTTTGATTTTTCAGCTCTGATATTTGTCTAATAGACGAAGATCAGACCTGTGGTGTAATAATTTAATGGTGCGAATATTGAATACCCAAATATAATTTAATTGAGGCATGCATATGTTAATGGCAGCGTGTGCAAGTACATATGACAAATACATGTTATTTCGGCCTCGAGTGTAAAGCTTTGGTAAGCTTAGCCTGCACGCTCACCGCAAGCCTACCTCAGCTAATGCAGTTGGCTCAAGCGTGCGTTCAAAAAGCTTTTCTTTCTCGAACTTGCACTTGCGCTCTGACGCACTTTGTTCAACTGCAGCTGGCTTAAACGGGCGTTCATTAAGTTTTTCTTTCTCAAACTTGCGCTCCCAAGCACTTGAGCTTTTAAGTCAATTGCGCTTCTGCTCTAAGCATGCATTTTCTTTTTCTGCATTTTGCGGCAAAGGACAAAAGCTCTTAGCAAAGTCCATGCGAAAAATTTTCTGAATCCACGTGGAAGATTTTCACGCTGCATACCAGCAATCTAATCTGGAGACATCCGGACTTGGAGACCTGCCCTACGCGACCCCCATTTGATTTCTTGGAATTTTCAACCTTTCACCGGAATTGCGGCAGTGCAAGTGCGTCAAATATTAGTGGTGGTGTAAAGTGTGTGTGCAAACACGAAGTTCATTGCGTTTAATCAGTTCTAGGTGTTCCCTCGACATTGGCAAGGCATTGCAAAGAATAAAAATAAAATTAGAAGTGCATACCGACTTGCCGATACCCTGACCTAACCTGCAAATACTGCAATCACACCACACCAAATAATCGACACCCACGTCGGACTGGCCGCCGATGCCCTTTCTTCATTTCATAAATATTATGAGTATTTTCTGTGCATTCGTGATTATGAGTAGGTTCTAAAAATGATCTCTTTTGTGTTCGGCCATAGGAAAATAAAGTTATTCGGATTCGGAGTAGAAAAAGCGTTGATCAGCGTAGAAAGGGAGTGCTCAACGCAACTTAGCATAAACGCGTAAAGGTGGTCACCAATAACAACGACAGCTACAACAAAAACGCTCCTCGGCACCGAAATTGAAATTTCTTGAAGTTGCAAATGGATTTACAGCCGAATAAACTATATTGCCATCGTTATTATTAATGAAATTTAGACTTAATTTATATTAAATTCAATACTTATAAATTTGTTTTAAGATTTTCTAGTGCAGCGCTTTATTTTGAATTTTTGCATCTTTATCTGACATCGATGGATCAGTAAAAAGTATTAAGTAAGTATGTCATACCCTGATGTAGTTGCATCATGAGATGCAATGGTAAACAATAAAGCGCCCTAGTTTTTTTGCATTTATATCCACATATGTATATTGTCACTTATAAGTCGAGTAAAGTTAAAATAATAAAATTTGAATTATTTATTTATATAATTAATTTGTTTTTATAAAAGGCACCTTAGGTTTACAGCAGCGCAAAATCATGGGTGATTCCTACAAGGTTGGGTGTGTAAAGAAGGTGAACTATAACATCTTAGTTCTCCAACCTTAGATAGGGTATAATGCATATCATATCATATATATAAGCGTCCATTTTGTGTGATTAAATTTCCGTATTTAGTTCTCTGTCTACGACATTATTATTGTAACACCGTATGTATAGGCAGCAAAAGACCCACGCCAAATTTCTCTCTTCTTTTAAGACCCATGCTTATACTGTTTTTAGATCTGTTAACCAGCGTTGCCACCCAACAGCACTGTAATCCCAATGTACTAGATACATTATTAAATTATAATTAAATAATTTTTGTGTTTATTAAAATTATTAAAGTAATTTAAAGTGAAATACAAATAAAATAATAATATGGAGTAAAATTTATGCAAGCGACATAAAGTGCTAAAAGAAATGCCAGCATTAAAATTTTAAATTGAATTTAATAATCAATTTACCTTCAATCCCAAACAGATGCCCCACCTACAATAGATCTTTTGGATGTGGAGAATATACAACAATATCCACAATTTTGGTTTTTATTTAATTTTTATTGTTGGTGGGCAGCTAGAATGCATCGATTTCAAAGTGTGTTCAAGTGCAGTAAAGTCGCGTAAAATTGCGTGCAAAGTTCTCTTAAACTTAAAATGAGAGACCCATCATAGATAAGGAAAATAAAAAAAAAATTAACTAGGCACGCAACTTTAATCAATGAGATTGAATACAATGAGCCGATGCTTATTATTATCCTTAAAGATCTACGAGCTAAAGCTAAACGTGCTTTTAATATGCTAATTGAAATTAAAGCACCGTCTGAAAGTATGCTAACACTTTAATATCGAAGTCACTGTCAACATAGTCTGCCCAAAAATAAATGAACAATATATACTAAATAAACAAACAAACGAAAACAAATCACTTGTATATATAAAAGTAAATAAATAAATAAGTAAATATACAAAAAATGAAATAAGAAAATGAATTTAATAATTAAATAAATGAATATTTGTGTTTAGCACTTATAGTCCTTACGTTATATTTCGATATTTTTGCTTTATTACATTTTATAATTGTTGGCAGCTGCAGCAAAGATCTTCTAATTGAATATCAATTGTTGATATGCTTGAATTTGGAGCCCAGCGTGGCTTAATATAAATAGCATATTGTTAGTCTTAATTATAATATATCCGTTAGCAACGCTCTCATTGTACAGCGCTCTCTTTTTGCAGCTCTCTCTCTCTCTCTCTCTCTCTCTCTCTCTCTCTCTCTCTTGTGTTATTAAATGGAAAATAAAGCTGATAGCGCAAACAACAATCTTCCTCCAATCTTCCACAATTTACAAATTGAGTGAAAAAACATGCAATATGGGAAGTGAAGATTTTAAAATTTAAAATGGCAAAGAAAAATACTTAATTTATTGAATTAGAAAGTGTTGAAAATATGTAAAAGATCAATACAACATTCCGATTACTAATTTTAAAAACTTAAGAATACATTGAATAAAAATTATTCCTAGTCTAACCGCCAAACCTAGTGCATCAGTTTGCCGCTTTAAAACCCAACAGGTTATGGGCGCAAGCATAAAGAAAAAGTTGAATGAAACAAAGGTTATGCTGAAAAGCCGCGTTTAAGGTCGAGTGAAATTTTTCATTAGAATTGCATAATTTTGTATTGCTGTGTGCATTACCAACTAATGTTTTCTGTTTGAGAACAAGTACGAGTGAAAAAATGATTCGTGGTGTGTCCAAATGAAAAGTGTGCTAATTCACCAGGAGCTATGGTCCGTCACTTCGGCAGCTATGAAATGCCCAAGACAGGACGAGTGAATATAGTCAGACGAGTGAATATAGTCAGTGGATATCAAAAAACGAAAAGGCTTTAGCGGTGATTACTCTCTCAATAAGAGGTTCTGAGATTGGTCACATTAAGAAATGTGATTCGGCATCGAGTGCGTGGATAACCCTAAAGGCAGTGCAACAGCCCACTGGTCCAGTGAAAAAGGTCACATTGTTCAAGAGATTACACTTCATGCGGATGAACGAGAATGAGAACATGCAAATGTATATTGCAAATTTTGTGAACACCGTGGAGCAGTTAACAGATATTGGCATTGTGCTGCAAGAGGAAATATATGTTATTTTACTCTTGGCAAGTTTACCCAAATCATATGAAAATTTGGTTGTAGCATTGGAATCACGTGATGAATTACTAAAGTTTAGTACTTTGAAGGTTGAATTGATCGAAGATCGACGCAAGAACGAAGCACATATAGAGAGTGTGAACGAAAATAATGCACAGACATTTTTAAGCAAAGCACACTGCGCTAAAGAGAGTGCAAAATGGACAGACAAAGTAGGCAAGAACCGAAACAAAAAAAATTTTCTGTTAATAATGTGTATTGAGGGGGAGTGTTGAAAATATGTAAAAGATCAATACAACATTCCGATTACTAATGTTAATAACAGAAAATATCGATACTGCGCTCGATACCTTAACTTAAGAATACATTGAATAAAATTTCTTGGTCTAACCGGCAAACCTAGTGCATCACTTTGCCGCTTTAAAACCCAACAGAAAGCATAAGTTATCAAAATTGTTGTTCCGAAAATTAATCAAGAATTCGGCAAAAGTGAATAAAAGGTACAAATACCTAAAAATTATTGATAATAATTTAATAAAAATAACTAATATAAAATTATATTACACTTATACTCCATATTATATTAATGTGATCGAACCAATTCCTTTTTCTTCTCTTTCCCCTTCCTAGCAATTTAGTTCGAACTACCACCGCACGCGATTATGGTTAAATTAGTATTATGCATAGCGAGCACGTAGCGCAAGTAACTTTAAGGAAACCCGACGAACTACCGATCACAAGTCTGGAACCACTTCTTGTAGGCAACATTATCATCTGCTCGTCGAGCTGATGTTAAATGCTACAATATTGAAAACAGATTGACCACAAAAAAAAAATAATAATAAAGCAGTCCATGTATTAAACTGCACGATCACTGCGCAAAATCGGTAAGCGAGCTCCACACTTTTCGACGGTTGATTGAGTATAAACTAAATTTGTAATCAGCAGCAATGAGACACCAACGATATTATTCTTGTCTTATTGTTGTTGTCACTTATTGTTGATATTTGAGAGTCAACTGTCTGTATTTTAGTGAATGCCACTAATCTATTTGAAAGTTTGTCGTCAGAAAGGAATATAATATTTGATTATTTATGTTTTTTTTTTTAAGTGGACTAAAAACACAAATAAAAATGCAAAATTCAACATTTTATTTATAAATTAAATTAAATAAAATGAAAAATTAATAATTAAATAAAAAGGCATCCATATTCCGTCATAATTTCAAACCGATTTTACTCATTAAATTAGCTAACTTAACTTATTATCTACCTGCTATTCAGTCACAATAGTTGTTTGTTGTTTGTTAATTATGCTTGTAATATATTTCTTTGTGTAAAACAGTCGTAACGGAGGTTTTGCACTTACTATCGACTCTTTCTCTAAATGCATGACTTAATTTATTGTCCAAGAAAAGTTTATTTTATATATATAAAATTAAAAAAATTTGCATGTGCCGAAATGTATAATCGTCAATTTATTGCTAGGATTACGGAAGTCCAGAAAAAAAATATATATTTATATGTATATATATATATATATATATATATATATATATATATATATATATAATTATATACATATATATGTATATATATATATATACAAATGTTAAGGAGGCCGAATCAATATCTGTCTGTCTGTAAGTCACTTTCTCAGAAACATTAAGAGCTAGAGACTCAAACACACAAGCTCTTGCATAGCATAAGCAAATCATCCACATTTCCATGATCATTAATACAAATCGACTACCGATAACAATAAAAACTCCGAATTTCAAGGCATAACTTTCTGATTCGCAAAGAATATATGATTTTCTTTTGATCAGCTTTAAGGATCTGTTAAGAAACAGGGGCGAAAATCATAAATTAATATGAACGAAAGTGCACATAAGAATAGAGGCATATATTCAAATATATCTACATCATTTTTTTAATTATCTAAAAGGGG
Source organism: Drosophila glabriapex (assembly GCA_035042305.1). Taxonomy (NCBI): domain Eukaryota; kingdom Metazoa; phylum Arthropoda; class Insecta; order Diptera; family Drosophilidae; genus Drosophila; species Drosophila glabriapex. The sequence continues at coordinate 138,413 of JAWNLN010000069.1, forward strand.
AATGACTTATGATATGTAAATACTCGGGCGCACGTTTCCTGATTTCGGAATTTATTTATGTTTTGAAATGATCTTAACAAGGCAATTTAAATAGAAATAATAAATAAATAAAAAGTAAAGGCCAATTTCAGTTATTTTTTCTTAAAAACTGTATTTAATGCGTTCCGTATTGGCGAAACGGAGTTTGGTTTTTGATTGAAATTTAAAATAATAATTTATTGAAATTAGTTGAGGTTAGACGGTTGCCGACCATAAGGTCGACACACAGCCTATCTATGGCCCGTTCTAATACCGTATGGGAGCTCATTTCATTTGTGAGCATAAATCAGGGAGTAATCCAACCAGACGCATTTATAAATTTCGCAATTTTCTTCCATAGATTCAACCTATTCTTCGTCTCTGCAACTGTGATATGCGACCCCAGTTTGCATTTTGTAATAGTACCATAGACCATTTCATTTAACGTAGGTGCCATTATCAAATATATAATAAAAATAATATATATATTAAAAATACAAATTAAAAAATTTAAGCGAAAACAAGAGAGAACGATGCAGTCGGGCGTAATCGACTGCGAAATACTTTGATACCATAAGTAATACCAGCGGATAACAAGTAGCAAATAACAGGGAGGGTGTAATTTTAGCTTACAAAATGTAGAATATATGCGCATTTCTACGGCTGAAGTTCCTGGGGCGGCGGGTGTATGCCTTGTCTAATGCGGATTTCTCGATTGAAACTTTCCGAAATATCGGCTTTGTCAAATTCGATGGCTCTAACTCAAAATCTGCGGAAGATATAGAAATTTAAAATATGTAGGTGTTGGATTTGTTAGATCCAAGCGCACAGTTTTACAGCGTATACAAATAAGATAACGATATGCAGGAATCACACTTTTATTAGTCTAATGACGTGACGCATTCGGCAGTCAAAAACGGAGTGGGTTACAGAACTATTGAGAGATTAATATTTGAGTATATGCGAAGGAACGGACAATGCAAAACTTAGGATAACAGGCGGACAGACAGCATGACGGGCATTGCACAAAACCACTATACGATGATACTTTTGGTATAAAAGTATAAGAAAAACCAAAACTTCACAGCTAATTCAATAAATTCCAGAATGTATTCCACTTCCACTTCTTCCTAGTCTCAATTGGATTTTTGTTCGTTTTGTCGTTTGAATTCGAATTGACCTGGATCACTAAGCAGCCAACACATAGAGGCGTCAAATCGACATGAAAGTGTATCAGGTTTTTCTGAGACCGTGGGCTCAGGCGGCCCAGAGAACGCAGATCATTATTTCACTTCACTTCGGGTAAATTAAAAACCCAGCCTTTTTATGATAGGTACCCTTTTCCAATGGGTCTAATGGGTTGTGAATATGTGCGAAAGAAGTAGCACAATTTGCTACCAGATCGCACAGACTCTTTAACATATGCGAAGATACCAGCAACACTGCATTCTTGTGTTTTTGTGTGCGCGCTGCCACTTGATTATCAATTTTATTAGTTTTTGGGCTTTATGTGTAACTTTTCGTAAACTGGGATGATTTAACTGTTGACCAATTTTGTAATGCAAAATGTGTGGTGCAAATCTAATACAGGGTATCACATAAAAAATTCCTTGTTTCTCGACGGTCACACATATAAATACATACAAATATAGGTTACAGTCACAAAACAGATCAGAAGTTAAGCTCACGGCAAGGAAATCTAATCCAATCTATTTAAAATCTACTACAATTCTGTTTTCTGTTGTTGTGTGCTTAGTGCTATTCCCAATAAGCGCTTCTAGGGACCCTATAAATATAATTCACGTTGTGTGCCGAGGTATATCAGCAAAAACCCTGGCCACATTCCCGAAGAGCTAATTCTTTGACAGGTCCCAGTCGCTTGACTATATTCTGGCAAATGGATAACAAAAAAACCAAACATTGCACTATTATTTCTAGCATTTTTCAAAAATGTGCAAGAACTTTACAATTTTGCCATTTGTCATGTGACCTGAGATTGTTTTCTTCTTTGATGTTAAGCTTACAGCCAGAGGCATGGATATACCTCTCTGATTTGATGAGGAGGGGCATTAGGTCACATAGAGTTTGGAAGTACTTTCCTCTGAAGATATCCGCGCCATCATCCGCATACGCGAAAGTCTGGCAGTTAACATCTATGTTCTATAGGAGGGGTGCCTGGACGTTCCTGTTTCGACGTAGCTAGAGAGAGTTGACAATCAAAGTCTGGATTTCACACTCCCGCAAGTAATCAATAGATTTGATCAGTACCACTAAACTGGCGTCAGCCGTCCGGCCAGCAAGGCTACCGTTATCGCTTCTGGGATAACGTTTTTAAAGGCACCCTCAAAAGAAATACTACTTGGAGTATACGGATGTTTCTAATTAGATTAACTACTGCAGAGCCGTATGTGTAGATCTGCCTATTCTGTTGGGATCCCAAGATAAAGTTGGGGTCTATGCAATTATTTAAGTGTAGACTTATGAGTCGCTCTAATAATGCTTTAATGTGAAAGAAGATAGACTGATGGGTCTAAAGTCCTTTGCGTTGATATGTGATGGCTTATAAGCTACGGATATAAAGCCAATTTTTGGCTGTGGCCAATTTGTGGCTCTTGCGCCCGGATTTTGTAATTGGGCTGGACTTATTTTGTCAGAGCCTATGAACTTAAACGGCTTGAAGCTGTTTATTGTCCAGTTTAAATTTTCTTTGCATAGAAAAGGTTAAACTGGTGTAATCAATTCAGATTGCATACAATTTAGGGTCGCGGGTTGTTCCGAGCAGCCTAGGAAATATGAACTTAAGAGGACATCCAGTCATATTTTTTCAGATAACCTAGAGTGGCGGTGGTTTTTTTTTATTTTTTTTTTTTTTTTATAGTATTCGATCTAGTTTTCCGTTATTAATTTTCTTTTTATACGTAAATATATTATATATTTCAAACATATATTATATACATAAATATATTATATGCATATCCCTTTTTATATTATTGATTATATCGTAATATTAAAGAAAAGAAAAATACAAATTAAATGAACAGTATTCATGATCACGACTGACGGAAGAGACATAGAAAAGTTTTGTGGTGAAAAGTTCATAAAACAGCACTTATTGAATCGGAGTTCATTCTGGGCCCCATTAATGATAGTGATATCAATTGTGGCACCGTATTATTTACAATTTACTTAATGTGACCTAGTAGTACTAGGAGTAATAAATATACACATTGAAGACTGGCTTATCTCAACAATATTAACCAGTACTGCCAGCACAGCAAACCCATCCGGGGAGCACACAGCATTCTCCTTGATGAAGAATATGCAGTTCAGCCTCATATCGCGTGCAGTTTATCGAATGTTCAGATCCCTTCCTCTGTGGTGAACCCCAATGAAAATGAAGCTGCACAGCCTTGTAGATACTTTTGAGTTTACATCCGCAAACCGCTGGTTGACTACAGTCTTCTGCGCAGGGTATTGACAACTTCAGGGTATGCCCATTGTTGGTTAGTTTTAGGGGACGGGACAAGGCCTTGTTGTAGTTAATGAAGATTAACTCTGACGCCGTTGACCTGACCGCCTAATATTTAAATTACTTTTGCAATTTAAAGAAGGTAACTATTGTGTGAAGCACTTACTTTGGCTGTAACTAGAGAAACGGGCGATTGTTGTCTGCCAGCGTTTACATTCCAGTCCTTTCCGTTTTGATCGTAGTTAAAATGGCTTAACCTTGCAAAATTTCCAAATACACCATTCATTTCGAAATGTGTACCGACTAATCTAAATGAATATGTATGTAGTTTTAATTGGGTTTTGCTAAGAAACAAATAAAAAATATGTTAAACTCAATTTCGAAATTTTAGCTACACATGTCAAATTTATTTGGTTGGTATTTTTTATTTGATTTTTTTTTTTTTTTTTGCCAGTATTAATAGTAGTCGATAATTTTGTATATTCAGTGAAATCCGTTTTTTAAATTTATCTCAGAGTTCTCTGGAAGATTGGCCGTTCATTTATTTCCTGTGGACTACGGTAGTTGTTTATCAAAGGAAGACCGCGTTCGTCTAACAAATCCCAAAATTTGGCGATCTGTCGTCTAGGTAGTCTCACAGAATCCGAGAACACTGTCCAAGTAACAGATTCGGCGCAGTCAGGTGTAGTCAGTGAGCCTGTATTACAATATAGAATATTTAAATATATATGCATAATAGTGAGAGTGAAAAATCTTCGTTGAATGCATACCATTATATGAGTAAAACCTTCCAGTAGAAATGTCTCCCAACAGTTCGTTCATCGTTAATCGCCCAGCTATCGTTGTACTAGATTGGTATTCAATAACTTGAGGCAATCGATCTAAGATTCGGTACAGCCTGAAGCATGACTCCCAAAACGGCAAGACCATCTGAACGCAAACTTGCTTCGGCAAACGTGTCATATCGAACATTCTTATGAACAATGTGCATCTCGACGTCGTAGCGTTGACCATTGATGAGATGCTCGGATCCACGACTGTTTTCCGAGCCCCAATGGAAGTGCACGCTCTGCGCTTCAAAGGTGCCTGGCAACAGGCCACCCTCGATGAAAGCACGCTGTCCGTTATTTGTGGGCGGCAAAACAATGTTCGCTGAAGTACAGTTTAATACTGCAATTAAGTCACTGATAAATCAAAATTAATACATACCTGTATGCCCATTGTTTGTCATAATCAGCGGTGACTGCAAGGCCCGATTGTAGTGCTTAAAACGAATTCGTGGTATGGGTACGCGAATAGCCTGTGAAAGGTAACCTTGCTAGAAAACGTCAAGTGTTGTGAAGGCTTATGATACTCACAGTGTTCTCCGCCAATCTAATTGGAAATTGACTTTGGCCAGTTGCGCATGTTCCCGCCCAATCCCTGCCTTGTTGGTCGTAGTTGAATTGTCCACTCGCCTGTTTGGCTGCCAACAGTAAGAACTGCAGAAAGACTATAAGTCCCGGACGATTTAAAAGACACATTTTCTGTATAGATAGGTATGTAGAAGTTACAGGTAATTTCTGACGATATGCACTGAATAACGCTTGTAAGAAGACTGTAGTAATTGTGCAATGAGACGCAGCAATTTATAGGCGCAGAGTCTGCTTGGCGGGAGCTTCTAAAGCAAAGATAAGAAGCCGATTTTTGCTCAGCTCTTGTCGAGCCCGGTTGAAAATTTGTATAGAGGTTGCAACGTGTTCGATGTATTTGAATTTTGTCCTCATCACCGCCTCAGTGAGCTGCATTAGTGCCAAACTTCTTTCCAATAAAAGAAAGAGAGAAACTGTAAAATCTTGTTCCAGCTGACTGCACTTGGAAAAGGTTTCTTTAATTTTTATCATTAGTATCAATTATTTATCAATTTATTTATATATATATTTTGTTTATAATATATTTATTATTAAAGGTCATTTAATTTTGTATTTATGAATTTATATTTTCAGCCCATATATCCCATCCTAAAAGAGTTGAAAATTAATTTTCCAAGGTACAAATTTGAAGAAGTTGTATTCATTTTGAAATATATTTGTAAAAAAATCTTTTAAAATTCATGGTTTTCCCTCCTCCGATCACTTTCACCCTAAAAAGAATCGGCAGTGAATATTTAAGTATAAGAGATGAGTGAGTATATATATATATATATTTAATTTTGTTTTTAATTGGGTTTTGCGAAATGAAATAAAAGACTGACACCGGGTTTTGTTTAATTCACATTGTAATTGCTTAATTATAGAAAACTAAACCGCAGCTGCTCAATTCAATTGCGTATTCATTGTACTCTACACTGATTGTTATTTTCTGCGTTCATTTATTCACTCCGTTTTGCACGCGCATTCACTCAATGCAATTTGTTTTGAGTACGCTACGAATTGCACCGCGACCTACTCGATCTATTGTGCCCCCTTCTTAGCCTATAGCTCTTCCATCAGCCCTTCCCGCACGAATGTGAGGATCTTTGTTGTGTTGAGGTCTTCTATGTCTCTAAAATTCCTAAAATGCATCCCTAGGCTGCATCTTCTTCTAGTTAAGGCGACACATTCTGCTAGGATGTACATCGAGGAATCCTTCTCTCTTACACAAATCCTGCACAGATCGCTACTAAATATACCTAGTTCAGTTAGGTGACTTCTTAGTGTGCAGTGTTCTGCCAATAGACCGCTAGGTATCCTAAGGCTGTTCTTTTTCATGGCTATAACTTGCTTGAATCGTCTAAGACTATAACCACGTAGGAGGTATCTGGTTTGTTGGAGTCCTGCTGCCTCTGACCAGCTCTGTTGTCGTCTCTGTCTCTCCTCGTTTCTAAGTTCCAGTCGTATAGTGTGTCTTCCTATGCCACAACACGCTTTTGGCCCTGTTAGGGGCCTTTCTGCCCCCATTCTTGCTTGCTTATAAGCCGCCTCGTTTCCCGCTATGTCCCTGTGACCCGGTACCCATCGCAGGGTAAGCCTGTTGTGAGTCCCGAGTAGGTCTAGCTTGGAACGAACCTCATGGACTACTTTCGAAGTTATCTTATTCTCTATTAAAGCGTTTAATGCTGCTTGACTTTCGGATGGGATGGATATGTCCGTATTCCGATAGTTACGTTTAAGGTTGAAGTCCGCACATCTCCCTTTCGCACACACCTCAGCCTGAAATATGCTGGAATGCGTTCCCAGGGATTCATGGTGAGATACTCGAGGGCCCACTACTCCAAGACCTGTGTCCTAATTGGTGAGCGATCCATCGGTGTACCATTTTATGGTGTGCAGTTTCATATGGTGTACTTCATCCAGAGTCATCCATACCCTTTTGCTACTTATACGAACTGTGAAATTTCGCTCGAATCTGTATTCGTCTACCATCTCGTCCTTAGGTTGCATTAGCAGGGGCAGTTCATTTGAAAGGAGTTGGGCATCTTTATGGCTTAGGATATGATTGCCCCTATTGCTGTCAAATGTGACTCCCAAGTATTTAACCTCCATACTTTTTCCTGGTACGACTGAGAGCCGTATTTGCCTCATTCTCTGTAAATTATGTCGTCTAGTAAAGTGGATGGTGACTGTTTTCGTAGGGTTTAGGTTGAGTCCAACCTCTATACACCAGTCACTCGTTATTCGCAGCCCTGACTGGACTATGTCCCAGAGCGACTCTTCAAATTTGCCTTGCGGTATAATAACAATGTCATCGGCATAACCTTGACATCGAATACCACTGTTTGCAAGTCTGTTAAGTAGTTCGTCTACAAACAGGCTCCAGAGTAGCGGAGACAATACTCCCCCTTGGGAACCGCCTTTAGTGGTTAGGACTGTTACAGTGCTATCGTGTAATGATGCCGTGGCTTGTCTAGACCGCAGCAGTGCGAGTATCCATCTGTTGGTAGTAGGGTCCAGGTCCCTCTCGCGAGGGTAGCCTTAATCGCATCATGAGATGTGTTATTAAAGACGCCTTCTACATCTAAGAAGGCGCACATTGCTACTTCTTTATTATCAATTGCCGCACTTAAAGTACATCGCAGCTGATAAAGTGCTGTGTCCGTGGATCCACCTACTCTGTATGCATGCTGCGTTGGGTGCAGCGGACTTTGCCTTATCAAAGTGCTTCTAATTTTGTAATCCACAAGCTTTTCCAACGTTTTTAGTAAAAACGATGTTAAGTTGATGGGTCTGAAGGACTTTGGGTCGGTAATATCTTTCTTCCCTGCTTTGGGGATAAAGACTACCCTAGCTCTCCTCCATGTGCCCGCTATGTGTCCGAGGGCTAGGCTACTTACTAGTGCTTTCCTAATAAGGGAGAGGAGTATATTCTAGTCCGTTTGAATGATGCGAAATGCTTTGCATTTCGAAAAGTAGTTCTAATTTCTGTACATTACTGCTCGTAAAGGAGTCATCCTTACGAGTCAGTGCTAAGTTTGCATCAGGCGTTCGTTTCGCCAGTACTCTATGGAGCTTGTGCTTAATATCTTTCGCAGAAGCTTCTATAATTCTTCGGTTTGGCCTTTCTGATCACCTTATTATAGGATGTCAGACTTTCACGATATTGTTCCCATATTATTTGCCTTATTAAAGATGCTATGTGTAGTGACGTGAAGCCTTTCCAGGCTGTCGTTCCACCAAGGAGCATCTTTTTCCAATTATCCTCTTGGGGGTGGCCAGCGGTAGTGAGTGCTGCTGCACCTCTTAGGAGCTGGCGCTGGTGCTGTAGCCGCTTCCCTGGGCTCTGTGGACTTTTTCAGGGCTTCAACAGGAGCAAGTCCTTGCTGGAGGTACCGTCGGTACCATTTGACCCTCGAACCGTAAAGGTTCCGCCGGATCAGGTCATCCACCGGGTTGACCCCTCGGTGGCGGGAACTCAACCTCCTTTTTTGGGCGCTGTGCGCCTTGCCTCACAGCGTTCGGTGCTGGGCGCGGTGGTCGGGATGGTCCAACTACCACTCTCCCACGCCTCGAAGCCGGAGCTGGCTGTGCTTGCGGCATTCTCCTGTTTGGTGCTGGAGCAGTACGATGTGATGGATGGTCTACCACACGAGAGGATCTCTCTCCGTCTAGCACTCGATCCTATAAATGTCTTGCGACATTCTCCGCAGGGAGATCCTGCGGTAATTTTGTGTATTCAGATTTATGTTGTTCCCACGAGCTGCGAAGAAATATGTGTCTGCCCGGGCAGAGACCCGCGTTATCCGGGTAAGGTTAATTAGAACAGGCGGTCGCCATTTGCCTGAGCCCACCATTAGTGGCTAGGGCTAGTTTTAAGTGTAGGCCCCGAGCCAAGCTGACTCTCGGCACGGTTCAGATAACGTCTTAGTCCGGCCCGGAGTGAGGAGCGGGGACAAGATGGGGATAGGTAATAGTGTGGGGAAATAGGGGGTTGTGTAAGGCTATGCTTTAAAAGGCTGCAACACAAGCGCCGGTACGAAGTGTCGGTACGATTGACAATTTTGAACTCGCTTTTTATCCGGGACTGTTTATTTACGATTAATCTCGTATTATTCGCAGCTAACCTCCTCGGGGGAGACCGTTCGCTATCCGCAATCCGCGACCCGCCTGGTGGCCTCAGCCCAGCCCCATCCGAAATATCCCACAATTTAAAACGTTTCTACGCAAAGAAAATTTCAAATGGGCAACAAACAGCTTCAAGACGATTAAATCCCAAGGCCCTGACAATATAAGCTCAGCCCAATTACAAAATACGGGCGCAACAGCCACAAATTGACTACATGCAATTTTCTAGAAGCTCTCAAGACTGGCCAAATCCCTCCCGCTTTGCTTCAGTCAGAAATCATCTTTATACCCATATCATATTTATACCCAAAGACGTTAAGCGGTGCGGAGTAAACTCCAACACGATTTCCGAAACCTGTGCCATCTGTGTAGAAAGCCACGGTTGATGGTGGACCGGGTGTTTCGTGGGTCGACTCCTCCCTCAAAAGGAATGTACTCAAGGAACACAGCAGTCCGTTTTTGTAGAAATCATTGCATTTCTCACTAGAATAGAAGCAAGGTCCATATTCTGAGTGACCCATACTGCGGATTCTCTCAGTCTTATGGTCGAAAGTGAGCAAATTAAGAACAAGTGGCAAATCGAGCAGACTCAGCGGAAGTACAAGACGAATTATGACAAAGACGGTCTTAGCACTTAACTTGTTGAAGGAAGGAAGCTCGCTAGAACATTTCTTTGTCCATATAAAATGAAGACTAGCGCAACGGTCGATATGAGGTCAAAAATGCTGCTCAAGATATGAAAATGCATACGAGGAATGGATGACGTTTGGACCAGACTTCGATGATCAGGATGACCGAATGTAACGAGAAGTTACAGTAGGATTACAGTGCTGTTGGGTGGCAACGCTGGTTAACAGATCTATTAGAGAGAGAGAGAGTCGAGTTCATCTTTCACTATAATATACTTACAACTATTATATTAATAACCAACAGGACATAATCAGTCCTACAGTATATTATATCTTATATATAATATATTTTATATATATAATAATATTGATTGTTGTGTGCCAGACATTCCATTCCAATCATTTCATGTCGAAGTACACAATTCATTTCAAAATCCGTACCGAATTGTCTAAATGAATACGTATGTGGTTTTAATTGGGAGCTGCTTAGAAACCATAAAAAATATATGAAACTCAACTGCGAATTTTTAGCTGCATATGTCAAGTTTATTTGGTTGGTATTTTTTGTATGTTATTTTGTCTTCTGTTTTTTTTTTTTGTTTGTCTGTACTCGTATATATATTCAATAAAATTCGTTTTAATACTTATATATGAGTTCGCAGGAAGATTGGCCTTCCATTTATTTCCTGCAGACTGCGGTAGTTGTTTATCAAAGGTCGTCGGCGTTCGTCTAGCAAATCCCAAAATTTGGCGATCTGTCGTCTAGGTAGTCTCACAGAATCCGAGAGCACAATCCAAGTAACAGATTCGGCGCATTCAGGCATAGTCATTGAGCCTGTTTTACAATATAGAATATATAAATATATATGCATAATAGTGGGAGTGAAAAATCTTCGTTGAATGCATACCACTATATGCGTAAAACCTTTCAGTAGACATTCGTCCCAACAGATCGTTCATCGTTAATTGCCCAGCTATCGTCGTACTAGATTGGTATCTGGTAACTTGAGGCAATCGATCTAAGATTCTGTTAAGGCCAATATGTGTCGAGAGAGGTGAAGATGAAGCCTGAAACATGACTGTCAACGCGGCAAGACCATCTGAACGCAAACTTGCTTCGGCAAACGTGGCATAACGAACATTCTTATGAACAATGTGCATCTCGACGTCGTAGCGTTGACCATTGATGAGATGCTCGGATCCACGACTGTTGGCCGAGCCCCAATGGAAGTGCACGCTGTCCGCTTCAAAGGTGCCTGGCAACAGGGCGCCCTCGATGGAAGCACGCTGTCCGTTATTTGTGGGCGGCAAAACAATGTTCGCTGAAGTACAGCTTAATACTGTAATTAAGGCACTGATAAATTAAAATTACTACACACCTGTATGTCCATTGTTTGTCATCATCAGCGGTGACTGCAAGGCCCGATTGTAGTGCTTGAAACGAATTCGTGGTATGGGTACGCGAATAGCCTGTGAAAGGTAACTTTGCTAGAAAACGTCCAGTGTTGTGAAGGCTTATGCTACTCACAGTGTTCTCCGCCAATCTAATTGGAGATTGACTTCGGCCAGTTGCGCATGTTCCCGCCCAATCCCTGCCATGTTGGTCGTGGTTGAATTGTCCACTCGCCTGTTTGGCTGCCAACAGTAAGAACTGCAGAAAGACTATAAGTCCCGGACGATTTAAAAGACACATTTTCTGTATAGATGGGTATGTAGAAGTTACAGGTAATTTCTGACGATATGCACTGAATAGCGCTTGTAAGAAGACTGTAGTAATTGTGGAATGTGACGCAGCAATTTATAGGCGCAGAGTTTGCTTGGCGGGAGCTTCTTTATTATAGAAAACTAAACCGCAGCTGCTCAATTCAATTGCGCATTCATTGTACTCTACACTGATTGTTATTTTCTGCGTTCATTTATTCACTCCCTTTTGCACGCGAATTCACTCAATGCAATTTGTTTTGAGTACGCTACGAATTGAACCGCGACCTACTCGATCTATTGTGCCCCCTTCTGAGCCTATAGCTCTTCCATCAGCCCTTCCCGCACGAATGTGAGGATCTTTGTTGTGTTGAGGTCTTCTATGTCTCTAAAATTCCTAAAATGCATCCCTAGGCTGCATCTTCTTCTAGTTAAGGCGACACATTCTGCTAGGATGTGCATCGAGGTATCCTCTCTTTCACAAATCCTGCACAGATCGCTACTAAATATACCTAGTTTAGTTAGGTGACTTCTTAGTGTGCAGTGTCCTGTCAATAGACCGCTAGGTATCCTAAGGCTGTTCTTTCCCATGGTTATAACTTGCTTAAATCGTCTAAGACTATAACCACGTAGGAGGTATCTGGTTTGTTGGAGTCCTGCTGCGTCTGACCAGCTCTGTTGCCGTCTCTGTCTCTCCTCGTTTCTAAGTTGCAGTCGTATAGTGTGTCTTCTATGCCACAACACGCTTTTGGCCCTGTTAGGGGCCTTTCTGCCCCCATCCTTGCTTGCTTATAAGCCGCCTCGTTTGGAGTTGGGCATATTTATGGCTTAGGATATGATTGCCCCCAACTCCTTCTGCCGACATCCTTAAAAGCGTGGCTTTCTGCTTGAGCCTTATATAAAGCGCCCTGGAGTACTTTAATATCATATTTTACACATGGGTGCCAAAGTTAAGTCTACCCAGGTATTTAACCTCCGTACTTGTTTCTAGTAGGGCTCCTGAGAGCCATATTTGCCACATCCTCTGTAACTTATGTCGTCTAGTAAAGGCGACGATGACTGATTACTTAGGGTTTATGTTGAGTCCAACTTCATTACACCATATCGAGTGACTCGTTATTCTCAGCCCTGACTGAACTATGTCACAGAGCGATTCTTTAAATTTGCCTTGCGGTATAATAACAATGTCATCGGCATAACCTTGACATCGAATACCACTGTTTGCAATTCTGTTAAGAAGTTTGTCTACAAACAGGCTCCAGAGTAGCGGAGACAATACTCCCCCTTGGGAACCGCCTTTAGTGGTTAGGACTGTTACAGGGTGCGAGGGTAGCCTTAATCGCATCATGAGATGTGTTATTAAAGACGCCTTCTACATCTAAGAAGGCGCACATTGCTACTTCTTTATTATCAATTGCCGCACTTAAAGTACATCGCAGCTGATAAAGTGCTGTGTCCGTGGATCCACCTACTCTGTATGCATGCTGCGTTGGGTGCAGCGGACTTTGCATTAGCAAAGTGCTTCCAATTTTCTAATCCACCAGCTTTTCCAACGTTTTTAGTAAAAACGATGTTAAGTTGATGGGTCTGAAGGACTTTGGGTCGGTAATATCTTTCTTCCCTGCTTTGGGGATAAAGGCTACCCTAGCTCTCCTCCATGTGCCCGCTATGTGACCGAGGGCTAGGCTACTTACTAGTGCTTTCCTAATAAGGGAGAGGAGTATATTCTAGTCCGTTTGAAAGAAAGCTTTGCTTTTCGAAAAGTAGTTCTAATTTCTGTACATTACTGCTCGTAAAGGAGTCATCCTTACGAGTCAGTGCTAAGTTTGCATCAGGCGTTCGTTTCGCCAGTACTCTATGGAGCTGGTGCTTAATATCTTTCGCAGAAGTTTCTATAATTCTTCCGTTTGTCCTTTCTGATCACCTTATTATAGGATGTCAGACTTTCACGATATTGGTCCCATATTCTTTGCCTCAAACGCATTAATTATGCTCTTGTTAAGGTCACCCATGGCGCTATCTAGTTCCATCGGATTTCTGGGTGTACCAGATAGTCTATTGGCTAGGTAGAGCTCTAAGATCGAATTGAAGCCTTCCCAGTTTGTTTTCCTGGGGTTGCGCCCTGGTATACTACTATTTATATTTAACTGTAACTTAAATAGGATAATTTTATGATCAGACATAGATTCCTCTTGAGAAACGTGCAATTCCCCACCCTGATTCTAGTAACAAATGTCGGTGTAGATCCGACATTGCCCAATTCTAGATTATATTTAAATGACTTTGTCTATGATGGCCTCTTCCAACACAGACAAGTCTCCGTGACTGAGCATGACCTGGGGGATTTCCAAAGGCAACACGGTCACCTTTACCTTTTTCGCCATGTATGCATATGACAATCGAGGTTCGGTGGATGTTGGCGCGCTAAACTTCATGGCCGCTTCACGTGATGTGCTCGGTCGGAGGTCCATGCTTTCTGCCACCTTCTCGGCTGGCACCCTCGTTGCCACTGAGCCGCGAGCAGCGCCTTTGACCTCCGGGCAAACCCTTTTTGGGGGTGGCCAGCGGTGGTGTGTGCTGCTGCGCCTCTTGGGAGCTGGAGCTGGTGCTGTAGCCGCTTCCCTGGGCTGTGTGGACTTTTCAGGGCTTCAACAGGAGCAAGTCCTTGCTGGAGGTACCGTAGGTACCATTTGACCCTCGAACCGTAGAGGTTCCGCCGGATCAGGTCATCCACCGGGTTGACCCCTCGATGGCAGGAACTCAACCTCCTTTTTTGGGCGCTGTGCGCCTTGCCTCACAGCGTAGGGTGCTGGGCGTGGTGGTCGGGATGGTCCAACTACCATTCCCCAGCCAAGCTGACTCTCGGCACGGTTCAGATAACTTCTTAGTCCGGCCCGGAATGAGGTGCGGGGACAGGATGGGGATAGGTAATAGTGTGGGGAAATAGGGGGTTGTGTAAGGCTATGGTTTAAAAGGCTGCAACACAGCGCCACGGTCGATATGAGGTCAAGAAAGCTGCTCAAGATATGAAAATGCATAAGAGGAATGGATGACGTTTGGACCAGACTTCGATGATCAGGATGACCGAATATAACGAGAAGTAACAGTAGGATTACAGTGCTGTTGAGTGGCAACGCTGGTTAACAGATCTATTAGCAGCATAAGCATTCGTCTTAGAGGAAGATTCGTAGAAGAACAGCAGAACGAGAGAGTCGAGTTCGTAAAGCTCAGGGTCGTTAAAGTCCCGAGTATATAAAGTGGGAAAGTTGTCGGTGCGTCGCGAAAATAAGTGGTTGGTTTTTAAAGTCCAACATTGCGTTGTACATCCAATACGCATCTTTCACTATAGTATACTTACAACTATTATATTAATAATCCACAGGACATAATCAGTCCTACATTATATTATATCTTATATATAATATATTTTATGTATATAATAATATTGATTGTTGTGTGCCAGACATTCCATTCCAATCATTTCATGTCGAAGTACACAATTCATTTCAAAATCCGTACCGAATTGTCTAAATGAATACGTATGTGGTTTTAATTGGGAGCTGCTTAGAAACCATAAAAAATATGTGAAACTCAACTGCGAATTTTTAGCTGCATATGTCAAGTTTATTTGGTTGGTATTTTTTGTATGTTATTTTTTCTTCTGTTTTTTTTTTTTTTTGTCTGTAGTCGTATATATATTCAATGAAATTCGTTTTAATACTTATATCAGAGTTCGCAGGAAGATTGGCCTTCCATTTATTTCCTGTGGACTACGGTAGTTGTTTATTAAAGGTCGTCGGCGTTCGTCTAGCAAATTCCATAATTTGGCGATCTGTCGTCTAGGTAGTCTCACAGAATCCGAGAACACTGTCCAAGTAACAGATTCGGCGCAGTCAGGTGTAGTCAGTGAGCCTGTTTTACAATATAGAATATTTAAATATATATGCATAATAGTGAGAGTGAAAAATCTTCGTTGAATGCATACCATTATATGAGTAAAACCTTCCAGTAGAAATTCGTCCCAACAGATCGTTCATTGTTAATCGCCCAGCTATCGTCGTACTAGATTCATATTGAGTAACTTGAGGCAATCGATTTAAGATTCGGTTAAGGCCAAAATGCGTCGAGATCAGTAAAGGTACAGCCTGAAGCATGACTCCCAAAACGGCAAGACCATCTGAACGCAAACTTGCTTCGGCTACCGTGGCATATCGAACATTCTTATGAACAATGTGCATCTCGACGTCGTAGCGTTGACCATTGATGAGATGCTCGGATCCACGACTGTTGGCCGAGCCCCAATGGAAGTGCACGCTCTGCGCTTCAAAGGTGCCTGGCAACAGGCCACCCTCGATGAAAGCACGCTGTCCGTTATTTGTGGGCGGCAAAACAATGTTCGCTGAAGTACAGCTTAATACTGTAATTAAGGCACTGATAAATCAAAATTACTACACACCTGTATGTCCATTGTTTGTCATCATCAGCGGTGACTGCAAGGCCCGATTGTAGTTCGTGAATCGAATTCGTGGAATGGGTCTGCGAATAGCCTATGAAAGGTAACTTTGCTAGAAAACGTCCAGTGTTGTGAAGGCATATGCTACTCACAGTGTTCTCCGCCAATCTAATTGGAGATTGACTTTGGCCAGTTGCGCATGTTCCCGTCCAATCCCTGCCTTGTTGGTCGTAGTTGAATTGTCCACTCGCCTGTTTGGCTGCTAACAGTAAGAACTGCAGAAAGACTATAAGTCCCGGACGATTTAAAAGACACATTTTCTGTATAGATGGGTATGTAGAAGTTACAGGTAATTTCTGACGATATGCACTGAATAACGCTTGTAAGAAGACTGTAGTAATTGTGCAATGAGACGCAGCAATTTATAGGCGCAGAGTCTGCTTGGCGGGAGCTTCTAAAGCAAAGATAAGAAGCCGATTTTTGCTCAGCTCTTGTCGAGCCCGGTTGAAAATTTGTATAGAGGTTGCAACGTGTTCGATGTATTTGAATTTTGTCCTCATCACTGCCTCAGTCAGCTGCATTAGTGCCAAACTTCTTTCCAATAAAAGAAAGAGAGAAACTGTAAAATCTTGTTCCAGCTGACTGCACTTGGAAAAAGGTTTCTTTCATTTTTATCATTTATTATCAATTATTTATCAATTTATTTATATATATATTTTGCTTATAATATATTTATTATTAAAGGTCATTTAATTTTGTAATTATGTATTTATATATTCAGCCCATATATCCCAGCCTAAAAGAGTCGAAAATTCATTTTCCAAGGTACAAATTTGAACACAGATTTTAGAAAGTGTATCCATTTTGAAATATATTTGTATACAAATCTTTCAAAACTTCATGGTTTTCCCTCTCCTGATCACTGAATATTTAAGTATAAGAGATGAGTGAATATATATATATATATATATATATATATATATATATATACTTTTGTTTTTAATTGGGTTTTGCGAAATGAAATAAAAGACTGACACCGGGTTTTGTTTAATTCATATTGTAATTGCTTAATTATAGAAAACTAAACCGCAGCTGCTTAATTCAATTGCGTATTCATTGTACTCTACACTGATTGTTATTTTCTGCGTTCATTTATTCACTCCATTTGCACGCGCATTCACTCAATGCAATTTGTTTTGAGTACGCTAGGATTCGATTTGCTTATTTGATTGTAGTCTGTACTCGAAGAAGCTGCAGTTTGAATACAGGCTTGCAGACACACTAATACAAGCTAATACAAGCCATTATGTATTATAAAATATATTTTCACATTTTCTTGTCGTTATTGAATATTTAAATTTCCAAAATTCATTCCAATTGCGCTCTCTTCCCAACGGAATATTTTGGCAAATACTACTTTTTTATTGATTTATTTTTTTATTTTATGAACAATTAAATTTATATTAAAAATTACAAAAGAATAAATGAATCTGGTTCAAAATATGGTTCATTGTGAGCATTAGTTAACTTTTTTTTCATTTATTTATTTAGATAAGTAAGACTAAGCGTAGCCTGCAAACTTTAAAGATTAAATATTAAAGGAATAGTTAAGTTAAAATTTAAAATGCAAAAAGAAAACATAAAATAGATGGGTGTAAAGTGGTTATAGCATGGATTGGGAAACCCATAAGTATGCAATCAGAACAAAATTGTTAATGATTAGAGACACAATCAGATATAAAATATCAAGTAAACGTTATTTGTAACTACACGTGATTAAAATTAATTTTCACATAAGAGATAATTTATTGAATTCTGTGCTTTAAAAGTCGTTAAGTATAATTAACAGACACTTGCACAACATTGAATTCTTTCCTATAGGCTTACCCTCTCGCCGATAAATCACATGAGTTATGATGTAGACTATCTTAGGCAAGCTAGAAGTTCCTAAAAAAAATCTTAAGGTCGAAATGAAAGCTAGTTTATGTATATGTGTTATTTCTATTTGCATTTATATTTAGCTAAGACAGAGAAATTTAAATGAAGTAATGGAATTTTAATATTCCGTTGCCAAGAACCAGGAATGAGCAGGAAAAAAACACCACAATTTCTATCAGTTCAAAAATAATGTTTTGTATGAAAACATTTTTTTTTACCAATCCTAGAATTTTGACATAAGTTATTCATATTAAACTACCTTTTTAGCTAAACTGTACACTATATCATAAAATAATCTCGAACAAACTCACCAGCTACGTGTGCTAAAATGATTCTTACATTTCTATGTCGGACTTCTTATGTATAAATAATCTATTTTCTCTGCAATATTTTATTGTTTGCCGATAGTTTCCGGTATTCAGTTTATATTTATTTATTTCAGTTAGTTATTTTTATGCTCGTTTACAACTTTCGGAAAGAAGTTGAAAAAAAGATTTGTTCTTTAAATTAAATTAATTAACATTTCAAGTATAGTAGCTTTACTTGTGAAAACCAAAAATCTGCTGCCATAGGTATACAAATAGGATAATGAATGACCAAATAATTTTCTTAGCTAACTCCAGATTAAAATTAATTTGCGACCCGTGTGTCAACCGCATTCTTAAAATCAAAGGTCCTTCAAAACCCAAATACCGGATTTGATATTAATTGTCCCGAAAGGAGATATCAGAACCAACACTTCGTAGTGTGTGTACCTGTGTTCAAGCTGGTATTTGAGAACTTGTATACTAAATTTGAAGTCTCTTAATTTATTTAATATCCGTTTTTTTCATACAGACAGATGGACATAGCTAGATCGACTCGGCTGTTTTTTTTTTTTCCTTATACAGAATATGAATACATTATGGAGTCGGCCATTCTTTCTTCTATAAGTTATATAAGCTTGCACAACTTCATTGCACCTTATTTTTTTATCAATTTTTAATGATTTTAGGGTATGATAAAAGCAAAGATGACATACCATTGCATACCATTACCCACCTGCTGACACCTCAATTTTATTTAAAAACCCGACCGAGCAATATGATATATTTATTTGTCCAAAGTTAGTTTATTTTTCTAAAATGATAACAACTACCATTAAAAAAAATGTAAAATGTCTACAAGAGATTAGTTGCTCCCAATTCGTTGAATATGCCTCATTAACTAATGTCATGATTAAATTAATTTTTTCGAATAACTTCCCCTAATGTTGTAAGGAATGTCACATATTTAAAACAGAATTGAGAAACACAAGAAAATAAAATTAAATTATAAAAGGATCCCATGTATTGAAGTGCTCGATCACTTCGCTTCATCGGTATTCGGACACCACTCTTTTCGACAGTTGCGCGATTAATAAACCGAATTTGTAAACAGCAGAAACGATTTTGTTCTTATTCTTATTATATTGTTGTTGTTACTTATTGTTGATGTTTCAGAGCCAACTGGCTGGCTTTGTGACTGCCACTAATATTATTAAAGTTCGTCGCCAGAAAGGAATATACTATTTATTTATTATGTATTTAATTTATTTAAAGTCGACTAAAACACTTCCAAAAATAAAAATACAAAAATTCAAAATTAAAATTAAATTAATAAATTAAATAAAATTCAAAATTAATTTTTAAATGAAAATGCATCCATACCACCGTCATAACTTTAAACTGATTTTACTCATTAAACAAGTGACTTAACTTATAAAATACCTGCTGTACAGATAAAGCTCGAGGCAGTTAATAAAACAAGCAAGGGATATGTACAAGTTGCTTATTATTATTCTGTACCTTTTTTTAACATAAATTAATTTATTATCCATGATAAGTCTTAAAAAAACTGTTCATTGAGCACCGTCGCCCCTCACCACACCTACTTTTGGAAAATCATTTACTTTCCACATTTCTTGAAGGGCGTTTCTCTTCATTGACCGGAAATGCTTTTTACACCCACCCGCCAAATATTGAGTTAGCTTATATATCTGTCAATTTTGGAGCTAGAGTCATTTATATTTAAAATGTGTTTCAATACTTTCACACCATAAACATTAATACTTTATTTTTAATTAAGTCATTAAGTGTATCATGTTTTACAAAAGTAGGCAGCAAGCGTATTCGACCTCCTTACTATATATATATATATATATATATATATATATATATATATATATATATATATATAGTGACATATTCAGATCACGCAGATCCCTCATGTCCACACTCACACCACACTCACGCTTATCATACAGCATGCCAACACCGCAGACGCGCTTTCTACTAATAGAATCATAGCAGGCAAGATAAGATAAGCATAAACAAGGAATGCAACTACCAAAAGAGACCCTCCATAAACAGACCATGAGAAAAGAAGCAAGTGCGAGGTTTCCTTATAGATTAAACCACTAGCATAAGTAGAGTTTCATTTTGTACACCAATCTGAGAAGACGTGTGTTTGAATAAAGAATGGTATTTTTTACTAATCAAAACCGTTGTCAGAATTTTAATTGGCGCAGCGGGTAGGATAACAAAGAAATATCGTGAAACGTCGTAGTCCTTTCTGGAAACGAAGGATCTAGGAAGGATCGACTTCATAAAGGAACTCTTCTCAAGCGTTGACCTAAGGCAAACATTAATAATGTACAGCGCAATCCAGATGCAGTTACATGGAGAAGCAATGAGGACATCACTAAAGCACTTACCAGGAGATTGGGCCGCACTACGGAGCATACTAATTTCCACCTTCAAAACACAAACACCTTGTGAGGGACTACTAAGAAGAGTTTACAACACATATTTTGGAGGAAGTATTCGTAAATTCCTCGAAGAACTCGAGCAAAAATCCTTCGTAATATTAAATAAGTTAGTAATAGAAAATAATGCAGAAAATAAAGCATTGTACTCAAATGCATTAAATAATACGGTTAGAGATGTAATACATAAAAGACTACCAGACAGGTTATACATGCAGTTAGCCAGATATGATATATCAACAACCGATAAATTAAAAGCAGTAGCCCAAGAATTAGGTTTATACGAAGACCGCATATCAGAAAAAACAAAACCGGCAAATAACATACATTACAATAAAGGTAATAACAAATATTATCCAAAGACTCAACAAAATTACGACCCAAATTATAATCAAAATTCCAGGAATCAACAAAATTATAATACGAATTGTAGAAATCAAAATTCACAAAACGAACCAATGGTTAATGAACAATTGTATAACGAATATCAACTAAAATTAAATCAAGGCAGAATGCAAAACTCAATCAATTATCAATCAGATTGTAATAATACCAGACCGCCTAACCAACCCGCGAAAACACAAAAACCTAGTAATAGTGGACAATCAAAAATGGACTGGACAGAAAATTTTCATCAAGGAGCCTCGGAAACGAACACAGAACCCCATTCATAAGTAAAATTAAATACTAGCATATCATTAGCCCCTAGCAAACTTTGTCCAACAGATCAGAAATTTTGACATCCTCTTAGGCCGAATGTTCCTTTAGGATTGTAGAAGCGTGATCAATTACGAAGATGAGTTTGTTAAGCTTAATAATTTTAAATTTTTATTTAAATATAATAACGAAAATAAGGAAGAAGAATACAAAGACCCACCACTAATAAAAGATATACATACAGCACACGCATTAGAAAAGGAATTAGTGGAAAGCAATTAATTTAGATTAGAACACCTAAATAAAGAAGAAAAATCCACGTTAACAAAAATTTTGTTTGAATTTAGCGATATTCAGTATGAGGACAGTGACAATTTGACTTTCACAAATACTGTAAAACACGTTATCAATACAAAAAATGAGGACCCTTGTTATAGGAAACCTTATAAATATCCACAAAGCTATGATAAGGAAGTTAACAAGCAAATGAAAGAAATTATGCAACAAGGTATTATACGACCATCTAATTCACCTTATTGTTCTCCTATTTGGGTAGTACCAAAAAAAAAAAAAAATGCATCAGTAGAGAAAAAATATAGAATAGTCTTAGACTATCGCAGCCTTAACGAAAAAACAGTTAGCGATAAATTTCCCATACCTGTAATGGATGAAATAATATTAGACAAGTTAGGAAAATGTCAATATTTCACAACAATCGCTTTAGCTAAATGATTTCATCAAATTCAGATGGACGAAAAATCAATAGCAAAAACAGCATTCTCAACCAAAGCTGGACATTTCGAATATACACGAGTGCCATTTGGCTTGAAAAATGCACCAGCAACCTTTCAACGTTGTATGAACAATCTTTTAGGAGACTTAATTTACAAAAATTGTCTAGTTTACATGGATGACATAATAGTGTATTCCACTTCATTGGAAGACCACATATTCGCATTAAAGAAAGTTTTTAGAAAGCTCAGAGAAGCAAATCTAAAACTACAACTAGATAAGTGCGAATTCATGAAAACAGAAACTGAATTTCTAGGACATATAATAACAACGGAAGGAATAAAACCTAACCCAATCAAAATAAAAGCCGTTAAAGAATTTCCAATCCCTAAGACTCCAAAAGAAATCAAAAGATTCCTAGGATTATGTGGATTTTACAGAAAATTTATACCAAATTTCGCAAAAGTTGTGAAGCCAATGACAATAAAGCTAAAGAAAGGAGCAAAAGTCAACGAAAAAGAAATAACAAACATAGAAGCCTTTGAGAAATTAAAGTTACTCATAATATCAGACCCAATATTGGTATATCCGGATTTCAAGAAAAAATTCTCACTTACTACAGACGCTAGTAATTATGCGTTAGGAGCAGTTTTATCACAAGATCACAAACCAATATGTTATGCTAGTAGAGCTTTAAACGAGCATGAGATAAAATACTCATTGATAGAAAAAGAATTATCAGCAATAATATTGGCAACGAAAAATTTCACATCATACTTATTTGGTAGAAATTTTGAAATACTTAGCGATCACAAACCTCTTATATGGCTAAATAACATAAAAGAGCCAAACATGAAGTTACAAGGGTGGAAGATAAGACTAAACGAATTCGATTTTGAAATCAAATACATACCAGGCAAAGAAAACTACTTAGCTGATGCACTTTCAAGAATTAAAACAGAAGAAAATAACGTAGAAGAAAATTTCATGGGGAATGCTCAAGATAGCATAGTAGCAACAATGCATAGCGCAAACGAGGAAAATCAAAATTGTATTCCTATCACAGAAAAACCATTGAATAATTTTAATCATCAAATAGAATTTATAAAAGCAAATACCGAAGAAATAAAGAAAATTAGCTATTTTCACAAAACTAAGATTATAATAACTTACATAAAAATGACACCGGAAAAAGCAGAAGAGATCATAAAAGAATATATTTGTGCAAAAAACAGCGTTATATACTTCCCACATGAAGGTGACTACGCTATATTCCAGAAAGCTTATTTAGAAATAATACAAAGAGATTGTCCGATAAAAGTTATGAGAACCACAAAAAAATTAAAAGATATCCAAACTTATTCAGAATTGAAACAAACCATATTAAACGACCATACAAAACTTTCCAGGAATAGAAAAAACTATAGTAAT
Source organism: Drosophila glabriapex (assembly GCA_035042305.1). NCBI lineage: Eukaryota > Metazoa > Arthropoda > Insecta > Diptera > Drosophilidae > Drosophila > Drosophila glabriapex. The sequence continues at coordinate 161,745 of JAWNLN010000069.1, forward strand.
GCTTAAAGAAAAATATTATTTCCCAGATTACCAAAAACTAATACAAAACATAATTAACGAATGCACGAAATTTAGTTATGAAATAACACCTGAGGTTTTCAACCCTAGAGGCAAATACGTTATAGATTTTTATATGATCAATAATAAGCAATTTTTATCATGCATAGACGTACACTCAAAATACGCTACATTAATAGAAATAAATGGTAAAGATTGGTTAGAAGCAAAAAGAGCATTGTTAAAAATATTCAACGAAATGGGAAAACCTGTAGAAATAAAAGCAGATAAAGACTCAGCATTCATGAGCGCTGCATTAAAAATTTGGTTAGATTCAGAATACGTTAAAATTAAAATCACAACAAGTAAGAACGGCATATCAGACGTAGAGTGGTTTCACAAAACAATCAACAAAAAATTAAGAATAATTAATTCAGACACAAACGAAGAAAATAAGTTAACAGAATTCGAAATAACAGCAGATATCTTAATTTATGCCGGATCACCAGCATACAATACCCATTTGAATAAAATTAAAAAGATCAACAAGCTAAACGAAAAAAGAAAAACTTACGAAATAGATACAAACTATAGAGAATAATAAGCATAATAAAACAGTTAGATAGCAAACATTTCGAAGAAACAAATAGAGGAAGAAAAATCATACATTACAATACCAAATTCAAAAAGAAAAAGAAAATAAACATAAGCAAATATAACAATAATTATACGATTTAGAGGCTAATAGCATACAGGTAAACGAACTAAAACAAGTCATAGAAGCAGTCAATCATGGGATAGAAATAATGGACGGCATGACAGAAATGTCACAACAAAACACAAAATTAAGTTTATTACTGTTTAACTTACAACAATTCACTGAATACATCGAGATGGGAATGCAACTGACCAGATTGGGAATTTTTAACCCAAAATTACTAAAACATGATCATTTATTAAATGTCGATTCAGAAAAATTGTTAAATATAAAAACATCAACTTGGATGAAACCCAAGACAAATGAAATTAATTGTTCTGTCCAATTGGAAGATATCCAGATATCATAGGTAATATCCGATTTTACACAAACCGTTTATATCAGTAATAATAAAACTAAAACAGAGCCATTGGCATTCTTACAAACTAAAGAACTCATAAGAGAACATGCAAGAACAAACAATACTTTATTAATCATAAGCTTAACATCAGTAACAATATTGTCAATAGTAATAATAAGCTATTCTTTGTTCAAATACAAAAATTTACCAAATCAAATGATAATAAAATATAAGAATAGTGCAGCAACGACACCACCCGTCGAATATGAAGACAAAGCAACCGTGGAAAGCGCCAACGACATAAGGATGGACCCTACACTGAACGCTTGAGGACAAGCCAATTTCTAAAGGATGGGGAAGTGACATATTCAGATCAAGCAGATCCCTCATGTCCACACTCACACCACACTCACGCTTATCATACAGCATATCAACACCGCAGACGCACTTTCTACTAAGAGAATCATAGCAGGCAAGATAAGATAAGCATAAACAAGGAATGCCACTACAAAAAAAGAGACCCTCCATAAACAGACCATGAGATAAGAAGCATGTGCGAGGTTTCCTTATAGATTAAACCACTAGCATAAGTAGAGTTACATTTTGTACACCAATCTGAGAAGACGTGTTTTTGAATATAAAATGGTATTTTTAAATAATCAAAACCGTTGTCAGACTTTTAATTGGCGCGGGTAGGATAACAAAGAAATATCGTGAACCGTCGTAGTCCTTTCTGGAAAACGTACTACTGTTCTGCGAAAAAAAAACTGTTATCCGCATAAGGACCCCGTGATCCTTGAAAATCTTTTTTTTTTCAGTGAACATAAATACGCGAGGCAGACGACGAAGAATTTTTTTTGTGTACAATAAACCTTCACAAAAAAAAAAACAAAATTATGTTGGAAGCAACATTGAACCAAGCACTCGGGCAAATCCGCCAAGTACCAACCTTCGGTGGAGAAACGGACGAACTGGGAGCCTTTATAGGAAGGATCGACTTTATAAAGAAACTGTTCTCAAGCGGTGACCCAAGGCAAACATTAATAATGTACAGCGCAATCCAGATACAGTTACATGGAGAAGCAATGAGGACATCACTAAAGCACTTACCAGGAGATTGGGCCGCACTACGGAGCATACTAATTTCCACCTTCAAAACACAAACACCTTGTGAGGGACTACTAAGAAGAGTTTACAACACATATTTTGGAGGAAGTATTCGTAAATTCCTCGAAGAACTCGAGCAAAAATCCTTCGTAATATTAAATAAGTTAGTAATAGAAAATAATGCAGAAAATAAAGCATTGTACTCAAATGCATTAAATAATACGGTTAGAGATGTAATACATAAAAGACTACCAGACAGGTTATACATGCAGTTAGCCAGATATGATATATCAACAACCGATAAATTAAAAGCAGTAGCCCAAGAATTAGGTTTATACGAAGACCGCATATCAGAAAAAACAAAACCTGCAAATAACACACATTACAATAAAGGTAATAACAAATATTATCCAAAGACTCAACAAAATTACAACCCAAATTATAATCAAAATTCCAGGAATCAACAAAATTATAATACGAATTGTAGAAATCAAAATTCACAAAACGAACCAATGGTTAATGAACAATTGTATAACGAATATCAACTAAAATTAAATCAAGGCAGAATGCAAAACTCAATCAATTATCAATCAGATTGTAATAATACCAGACCGCCTAACCAACCCGCGAAAACACAAAAACCTAGTAATAGTGGACAATCAAAAATGGACTGGACAGAAAATTTTCATCAAGGAGCCTCGGAAACGAACACAGAACCCCATTCATAAGTAAAATTAAATACTAGCATATCATTAGCCCCTAGCAAACTTTGTCCAACAGATCAGAAATTTTGACATCCTCTTAGGCCGAATGTTCCTTTAGGATTGTAGAAGCGTGATCAATTACGAAGATGAGTTTGTTAAGCTTAATAATTTTAAATTTTTATTTAAATATAATAACGAAAATAAGGAAGAAGAATACAAAGACCCACCACTAATAAAAGATATACATACAGCACACGCATTAGAAAAGGAATTAGTGGAAAGCAATTAATTTAGATTAGAACACCTAAATAAAGAAGAAAAATCCACGTTAACAAAAATTTTGTTTGAATTTAGCGATATTCAGTATGAGGACAGTGACAATTTGACTTTCACAAATACTGTAAAACACGTTATCAATACAAAAAATGAGGACCCTTGTTATAGGAAACCTTATAAATATCCACAAAGCTATGATAAGGAAGTTAACAAGCAAATGAAAGAAATTATGCAACAAGGTATTATACGACCATCTAATTCACCTTATTGTTCTCCTATTTGGGTAGTACCAAAAAAAAAAAAAAATGCATCAGTAGAGAAAAAATATAGAATAGTCTTAGACTATCGCAGCCTTAACGAAAAAACAGTTAGCGATAAATTTCCCATACCTGTAATGGATGAAATATTAGACAAGTTAGGAAAATGTCAATATTTCACAACAATCGCTTTAGCTAAATGATTTCATCAAATTCAGATGGACGAAAAATCAATAGCAAAAACAGCATTCTCAACCAAAGCTGGACATTTCGAATATACACGAGTGCCATTTGGCTTGAAAAATGCACCAGCAACCTTTCAACGTTGTATGAACAATCTTTTAGGAGACTTAATTTACAAAAATTGTCTAGTTTACATGGATGACATAATAGTGTATTCCACTTCATTGGAAGACCACATATTCGCATTAAAGAAAGTTTTTAGAAAGCTCAGAGAAGCAAATCTAAAACTACAACTAGATAAGTGCGAATTCATGAAAACAGAAACTGAATTTCTAGGACATATAATAACAACGGAAGGAATAAAACCTAACCCAATCAAAATAAAAGCCGTTAAAGAATTTCCAATCCCTAAGACTCCAAAAGAAATCAAAAGATTCCTAGGATTATGTGGATTTTACAGAAAATTTATACCAAATTTCGCAAAAGTTGTGAAGCCAATGACAATAAAGCTAAAGAAAGGAGCAAAAGTCAACGAAAAAGAAATAACAAACATAGAAGCCTTTGAGAAATTAAAGTTACTCATAATATCAGACCCAATATTGGTATATCCGGATTTCAAGAAAAAATTCTCACTTACTACAGACGCTAGTAATTATGCGTTAGGAGCAGTTTTATCACAAGATCACAAACCAATATGTTATGCTAGTAGAGCTTTAAACGAGCATGAGATAAAATACTCATTGATAGAAAAAGAATTATCAGCAATAATATTGGCAACGAAAAATTTCACATCATACTTATTTGGTAGAAATTTTGAAATACTTAGCGATCACAAACCTCTTATATGGCTAAATAACATAAAAGAGCCAAACATGAAGTTACAAGGGTGGAAGATAAGACTAAACGAATTCGATTTTGAAATCAAATACATACCAGGCAAAGAAAACTACTTAGCTGATGCACTTTCAAGAATTAAAACAGAAGAAAATAACGTAGAAGAAAATTTCATGGGGAATGCTCAAGATAGCATAGTAGCAACAATGCATAGCGCAAACGAGGAAAATCAAAATTGTATTCCTATCACAGAAAAACCATTGAATAATTTTAATCATCAAATAGAATTTATAAAAGAAAATACCGAAGAAGTAAAGAAAATTTGCTATTTTCACACAACTAAGATTATGATAAATTACATAAAAATGACACCGGAAAAAGCAGAAGAGATCATAAAAGAATATATTTGTGCAAAAAACAGCGTTATATACTTCCCACATGAAGGTGACTACGCTATATTCCAGAAAGCTTATTTAGAAATAATACAAAGAGATTGTCCGATAAAAGTTATGAGAACCACAAAAAAATTAAAAGATATCCAAACTTATTCAGAATTGAAACAAACCATATTAAACGACCATACAAAACTTTTACATCAAGGAATAGAAAAAACTATAGTAATGCTTAAAGAAAAATATTATTTCCCAGGTAACCAAAAACTAATACAAAACATAATTAACGAATGCGAAATCTGTAATATATCAAAAGTGGAACACAGGGACACAAAATTTAGTTATGAAATAATACCTGAGGTTTTCAACCCTAGAGGAAAATACGTTATAGATTTTTATATGATCAATAATAAGCAATTTTTATCATGCATGGACGTATAATCAAAATACGCTACATTAATAGAAATAAATGGTAAAGATTGGTTAGAACCAAAAAGAGCATTGTTAAAAATATTCAACGAAATGGGAAAACCGGTAGAAATAAAAGCAGATAAAGACTCAGCATTCATGAGCGCAGCATTAAAAATTTGGTTAGATTCAGAAAACGTTAAAATTAAAATCACAACAAGTAAGAACGGCATATCAGACGTAGAGCGGTTTCACAAAACAATCAACGAAAAATTAAGAATAATTAATTCAGACACAAACGAAGAAAATAAGTTAACAAAATTCGAAATAACAGCAGATATCTTAATTTATGCCGGATCACCAGCATACAATACCCATTTGAATAAAATTAAAAAGATCAAAAAGCTAAACGAAAAAAGAAAAACTTACGAAATAGATACAAACTATAGAGAATAATAAGCATAATAAAACAGTTAGATAGCAAACATTTCGAAGAAACGAATTAAGGAAGAAAAATCATACACTACAATACCAAATTCAAAAAGAAAAAGAAAATAAACATAAGCAAATATAACAATAATTATACGATTTAGAGGCTAATAGCATACAGGTAAACGAACTAAAACAAGTCATAGAAGCAGTCAATCATGGGATAGAAATAATGGACGGCATGACAGAAATGTCACAACAGAACACAAAATTAAGTTTATTACTGTTTAACTTACAACAATTCACTGAATACATCGAGATGGGAATGCAACTGACCAGATTGGGAATTTGTAACCCAAAATTACTAAAACATGATCATTTATTAAATGTCGATTCAGAAAAATTGTTAAATATAAAAACATCAACAACTATTGTCAATAGTAATAATAAGCTATTCTTTGTTCAAATACAAAAATGTACCAAAACAAATAAAATGAATAAAATATAAGAATAGTGCAGCAACGACACCACCCGTCGAATATGAAGACAAAGCAACCGTGGAAAGCGCCAACGACTTAAGGATGGACCCTACACTGAACGCTTGAGGACAAGCCAATTTCTAAAGGATGGGGAAGTGACATATTCAGATCAAGCAGATCCCTCATGTCCACACTCACACCACACTCACGCTTATCATACAGCATGTCAACACCGCAGACGCACTTTCTACTAAGAGAATCATAGCAGGCAAGATAAGATAAGCATAAACAAGGAATGCCACTACAAAAAAAGAGACCCTCCATAAACAGACCATGAGATAAGAAGCATGTGCGAGGTTTCCTTATAGATTAAATTACTAGCATAAGTAGAGTTACATTTTGTACACCAATCTGAGAAGACGTGTTTTTGAATATAGAATGGTATTTTTTAATAATCAAAACAGTTGTCAGACTTTTAATTATATATGTATATATACTACACACATTATTTATATATTTTTAATGCGGATTTTCGAGAGACCCCCTTACTATGCTAGATAATAGCTACTGAAATTCAGGAATGCGATAAAATACGGGTCGATTGTTGCGCCGCTGAAGTACCCGGTAATTATTTCTTATCAGATTCCCATTGGAATCCTGCAGTTGCCACAACTTGACCACATCTGTCATGGGTACGGGCAAGGGCTGGGCAAACACCGTCCACGTAACAGCCTCGTTGCACTCCGGCGTGGTTAACGATCCCCTGTAGGTGTAAAAGTCGCGTGTATTCAAGTCGCCCAGCAATTGACCAAGTGTGATGGAGCCTGGTAGCTTGGCTTCGCTGTGATATTCAACCAAATTGGGAAGCTCAGCAAATATCTTCTTTAATCCTGGGTAAATGCGATCCGGTATCTGTAAGAAAAGGAATAGATTTCTATATTTTTGACCGAAACGAATAAGTACACAATTTCTGAGAAATATTCCGGTATTTATACTCTGATACCGAAGGTTTTGAGAGTATATTAGTTTTGTGCAATGTCCGTCATGCTGTCTGTTCATCTGCCTGTCTGTATAAACGCAACTTTCGACACTCTTAGGGAAAAAGACTTGAACTTTGAAACATATATGGGTCTAAGTATGGTCAGACAAAGTGTAAACGTTAGGGTGGTACGACCACTAAGAATCGATAAGGCCATATATCTCCCACAATTTTATGGCTACTGTCAGTAAATTTGGTTGGCAGGCTGTTAGCGATATCCCTCAAAGATCGAAATTGGGTAAGAATCCTTATCGCATAAAAACCGCGCACACTTTTTGAGTTAGGGCCATCAAATTTTGAAGGTATATCACGGGTAACCGCATTTAACTATTGATAAAAAAAACATTGGATGGTCACGCCCATTCCGCATCCCAAAACCAATAAGCCTGATGGTATAAACCGATAAAACTATTTATCTTCTAAAATTTGACAGCTAAAATGCAGTTTGCTTTTCCAAGGATACGTCACCAAAGGCAGAACGAAGCTCCCCATAAAGCACATACATATTTATAATCAGCATCAATATCCGAGTCGATCTAGCCATTTCAGTCTGTCTCTCCGTCTGTATGAACAAACGGATCTTAAGAACTTAAAATATCAAGTTGGGAATATAAGTTTTAGTATGCCAGTTTGAACACAGGCAACACCTAAATTTTGATCTTATGCTCTGATTCCAATTCTGAAGCTCAATCTGTAAAAATGCGGTTCCTGTTCTGGGTTCAATTCCGATTCAGGTTTAGTATTAACTCACTCTGACAATCTTAAACATAATGCCGAGCACGGCTACGCCATCTGTATAGTTTAAGGCTTCGTCTATATTTGTGTAGCGTACATTCCGATGCACAATATGCATTTCCGCATCGTAGCGTCTCTTATTCACCATATGCTCGGATCCGCCGGAAGCAGGCGATCCCCAATGCAAATGCACGCCTTCGGCCACATATTTTCCCCTGAGCAGGCCGCCTGCAATAAATGGTTTTTGGCCATTGCGTGTTTGTGGTATGGCCATGTCAACTGAACAGTGACAAAATACAACAACAAAAATGCGATTATCAAAAAGAATTATACAAATTGTAATACGATCTTTCACATACCCGTGTATCCTTTGTTAACCAATTTTAGCGGTCTTTTGAGTATTACGTCATAATTTCCAAAGAAAATTCGTGGTAGCGGCGTAATAATAGCCTACGGAAAGCAAGACATTAAACGAAAATCACACTCAGAAAAAAAAACACCCTCAATTTTGGAAATGTGCCATACTTTTGCCGCCAAGGGTTCCTCACCTTATATTCCGGAAATAAATTTCTAATATCGAAGATTTTGTCTTTCTAAAAAACAGTGATAGCATTGGATTTTGCTAAAATTAACAAAAAAAATATATGTCTAATTTCCAAGGTGATTGTTTTCTATGTGTGTATTTTGAGGATTTCTTATTTTATCTTCTCTGTTAGCTAATCATTAGTTTTTTAAGATTTCACATGTGCACAAACAGTTTACATAGTTTATAAATTCATATAACTTAATTTGAAAATCTTACAATTTGATCCCGCGACAGTAGGTTAATTTCATTACATTCATTACTTGTTTGCTAAAAATAAGGACCTGTGTTTAGCCTTTGCAGAACTATTTTCTATTATTAAAATATATTCCTAGACATAAATTAATAGAAAAAAAACCCATATTTTTGAGATTGTATATTTAGGGCTGGTCTTTCCAAAAAGAAGATAAATATTCTTTCTTTTTTTTAAATTAATTCTAAATACAAGAAAAACTTTCCAATTTTAGACTGATTTTCATTTTATGGCGATTTATTTTCTGAGTGTATACATTTGTTACCCCCTATGCCCATAATCGAAAGCAATTTGCACAGATAAGGCTAATAGTGGAAAGAAGCGAAAAATTGCGTAGAGCTTAAAGAAAATTGGGCCATTCGGAAGCAATTTAGTGAAATGAGCTCTCGAGCAGCATTTATCAAATTAGCTGTCATCGTTTGTAACGGAAACAGCGAGTATTGTGTGCTGTAATGGGTTGCAGTGCAGTTAACCAGCAGTCAGTTAACTTGTTTCTGTGGCATGTGGTAATCAAATTTTAATTTACGGATTGCTGACTTTGGCGCATTTACATAAACGTGCTAAGATATTTTCTATAATAATATTTCTTCGCTTTTTCCATGCCTTTAAGATAAACTAAAATCACGTTAGACTCTATCCATATCCACTCATATAGAGGTAAAGACTGAAGAACCATAAACATCTCTCAACTAATATGCAAGTATTAAATATGACATAAAATTTTCTTACACTATTAATAGACAGTTTAATAGGGCTCTGTCTCATACCAGCCGCACAAATTCCCTCCCAATCGGCACCGTTTTCGGTCAAATTCCAGTCGGCATTATCCGCACTATCATTATCTAAAAGAAGAAGCAATCAACATAATTAATGAGCTGAGCCATATTTATCAGTTTCACTTTCTTCCACGCGCTAAATGGTTTTTGCCACTTCTTTCTCAAATCATCACTTCAAAATTCTTTTTCCGCACAATTAAAAATATATCTGATATAAAGCGGAAATGGGTGAGAATTGAGATTGATTCTTTTCACACAATAAAGAAAAGAGTTACATTTCCACACTTACTATTTGGGGATGGCTGATATGCGAGTGCCGCCAATATAAATATTCTTTGGAAGAGATTTGATGATTGCATCATTTTTTTGTCTTATTATTTGTATATTGATAATTGTTGTTACTGTCAATATTTTTTCAAATTTGAAACGAGACGTTTTTTTATGTGGGACTACGATTAAATTGGCTGCTGCGGCGACCGCTCGAACACAACTGAGTAGGCCTGAAAAACACCAAACCTTTTATACCACCAAGAGAGCTGCGCGCAGACGCAAAAGCCACACAACCGTCGCAGTTGCATCCCAACATACACTTCAAATACATACACTACTTTGCATCGAAGACAACAGACAAATAAGCCATGTTAACAAAAAAAAAAAAACTTTTGCGGAAAGAAATTTTACAGCTAGTTTCAAAGTTAATTATTAATTAATTCCTTTTGTACTAATTGCTTAAGTTATTTAATTATTATATTATATTATTAAACATATCGGACTGAGTGTTGTAAATGGCTTCTTCAATATGTTAAATTTGCATAAAATTTTTTTTTTTAATTTTTGTTTGTTTTTTTATTTAATGTCGATTTATATCAGTCGAAACAGAGAAATACAAAAATAAAAATAATTTAAATATAATTAAATTGAATGTTTAAATTATGATTTATGCTCGTTAAATAGAAATTAAAAAAATAATAATAAGGTCAAATAAAGTAATCATTCCTTATTGATTAGAGGATATTGGCCATGTTTTGTGTGATTTTAGTTGTCAGATTAATACTCATTATTCCTTAAGCATGCGGTATATATAGCAAAGGAACCCCGTGGATCGGATTGCTTTATAAATATACACATATATTGTTAAAAATTAATTGAAGCAAATCAAAAAGCATTTAAATTCTCTTGATAATATGGCACAGTGACATGTTTTATTTATTTTTATTTTTGTATAAATCTGAAGCTTTGTAATCCACATTGAAGAATATGTTATTTAATTCTGATAATGTTCTGCATTCATTTTCTTTCCGCTATATCCGCTATATTCACATGCTGTGAATATAACTTTTTTTTTTGCAGTTGTGTTCCTATGCAAATTCATAGATTTTTAGTTATGTATGAAAGCCAATTAAAATGATAATATTTTTCTTAGGTGTTGTTCAACGATTTCCAATTTTCTCTAAATTGGACTTGCTCCACTGACGCGAATTTTGACATACGCATAGAACTCCCTTAAAAATGTTGTTGAAACATATGAAATAGATAGAACGTCATTACTTTCTCCTTTGTTCTTACGCCAGTTTTGCTATTTAATAAATTTAGCATACTTAAGCTTTGTTAAAATATGGATTTTTTATTCAAATTTTTTTGTGAAAAAAATAAATAAAAAGTAGGTATTTGGAATTCGTGCTATACCACAAAGCTAAAAGTTTAACAATTTAAATCAGTCCATCGCAAAAATAATAATAGAAAATGTCTAAATTAATAATTTACTTCTTTCTTTTCTCTTATCAGCAAAATTTCCTTCTGCCAGGATGTGAAACTTCGGTGCATACAAGGCAGCTGTAGAATTTTATTTTTATTTTTTCGATTCTGTTAATTTAAGCTGGTCATAAATGAAGAATGGATCCAAAATTTCCTGCTTACGTCGTATACGTTAATTGTTCTTATACTGTACAATAATTGGGTCATCGAGTTGATAATAAACATTCACATTTGTATTCGGTACTTTGTAGTTTACACGAGCTGCAGATCGAATTACAATTTCAGTAACTTAAAAGGTTTGTGGAAAGGTCTGGATGGTCCAGTTCAGTTATAAATATCTTTTAATATTGTAATCAACGTTTCAGATACTAGTGTTAAAAATTCCAAAACCGGGGAACCGATTAACCCAATACTTTTAACAGCTTGCAAGGTTTCGTTGAGTTGTTTTCCGACAGGTGGCGCTGTAGACATGAATTTAAAACAATCTGCTTAAAATATTTAAACAAAATAAATTCAAAATATTTATTGAATAAATAAATTAAATTTAAGCCATCTAAGTGACGATTGTGAAGGAACTTTTTTAAAAACTAAATTTTCTAATATTTCTTAATGTCAGAATATATTCCTTATAGTTTTTTAAATGTTTTTATGGATTATGGTAGGTGGCGCTGTACACCCCACTTTAGCAATTTTGGGAAAACTGTAGTTGGGCAAACTATTGTCAAAATATTTTTACGGATATACTAAGTTTTGTTAGTTCAGAGAGCATATATATCGAAAAGATATTATAATTAAATATGTATTTCATATTATGGTTATGTTGTGGTATAAACCGTAAAAGAGTATTTAAGTTTTCGCTGTGTTAAATGTTTTTAGACACCTAATTTGAAAGTAAATAAAATTTATCATTTGTACTATTATATATGAAAAATTAATTAAATTCAAAAATACATTTATGGCTATATGAAAATAAAATCGTAATTACAACCATGTTGCAAGTTAAGTCACATTTATTCATTCTTTACACAAATCGTCAATTACCACTTGAGAGATGTATTTGAAAAAACAGTTTCGAATACTGGTTTCCGTTGTGCCTTAAGCTCCATTTCATCATTGATTCTCGACATATACAAACAGAGAAACGAAAGTCGTTCCAGTTTGAAAATTTAAAGCACCATTTCATATAACGATGAAGTGACATTAAATTAAGTTCACAGTTGCTTACTGCGCATCCAAAATTAAAATATTTTTTATTATTTTTTTTTGTGAATAAAAATCAAAAGGCAATTGGTAAAGGCTCCTAATTGGGGCGTCACACTTTTCGAGATGAATCAAATAAGATTCAATTGGAGAAATTATGTTTAAGTATAAGTCCATATCATAAAACCAAAGTAAACCAAATATAAAAAAATCACATAAAATAAAGAGCCTTTTTAAATATAAATATCGGCTCCGATTGTAACCAAAGTTACAGCTTGTATTTAAAAATAGTATTTATTGTAATTGAACCATCTATCGCATTTTTTTGATTAAAACTATGTAAATAAACATTTCTTGCTTAGAAATATCCTGGTTCTGGTTAAAGGAATGTATAACTGTTTAACTGCTATCGAAAAAAGCATCTCCGACTTTAAATTGGTTATTTAGTTATTATACTTAGTTCGAGAATGTTGTTTGTTTTTTGACAACTCTGCCGGATCAGCACGAATCTATTACTATCTTATCTATTATAGAAATATCCTCCTAATTTATTATTAGCCACAGCACAGTTTTAGCAAGATCTCCATTCGAATACACCAAATATAAACTTTATAATAACAACAGAAAGCGAATCTCGCTTGTCAAAATAAAATAAATTCAAAATGGAAATTAAGTATATAAAATTCCAACGCTGTAGAAAGTTGATTTCGGCAAAAAAAAAATATATATATAAAAAAAATGCACATATTAAACATAACATTAAGTGAAGTTCTTTTAATACAGTTTTTGATACTTACTATATAAAAACACAAAGTATAATGATATAATCATGATCATAATCAGAGCGCACAACTTCATTGAGAACTAAGCAGAACTCAATCATAATTTTCTTATACAATTATACAGAATTGAATATATAACAAATGAATCAGTTTGTTGGGTCAAAAATCACCAACGGCGTGCGATATGAACTCAAATTGTCGCTCCACGCTCGCGTCCACATCCAGAGTGTCGTCAATAAAATGCATTTCGACATGGTCCTGAAATGCCTTGAACGACACCTGGCACGAATAGAGTTTGCCGCACATTGGGCATGTCTTGTCTATGGAATCAGCGTTAATTTTCTCTTGGATGATATTGAAGCGAGGCGTGGGAGTGGGCGGAAGCGGTGTAGTCATCGTTGTCACGTGCCCGTTGAATGTGTAATGTGAGGGGTGCTCACTGTTATCTTCAGTCTCCAAGCTCTTATCAGCCATTTCCGGCTTGTTGGCCGCCTTCTTGGCACACTCGGGACATGGATGCAAAGCTGCAAAGCGCTAAGTTAGTAAATAAAAATAAAATAACGCAAATAAGCGACTGACCCATTCGAGTCTCCAGCTGTGTCAACGCCGAGTTGAGCTGCTGCTGCTGTTTCATCGCCTCACGTCGCAAATCCTGCAGTCCGTCCATGCAGTGCTTGGCATCCGCATTGGCATCAAGCTCGCCGCTCACAGTGCTCACGTCGTCCACATTCAGTCCGTAGGGGTAGCCCAGTTTCGTCTCGAATTCGTCCAGGGCCACTTCTTCCAGGCTTACCTCGGTGATCAGTTTCTGGCGCAAGTGCGGGTTTGGCGAGTGTTGTGTGAAAGTTTTCGATCGAATCAGGTTCTGATTGGCACCAATTGAAGTTATGCCGGCGCTGCGTATATACGAAGTGTTCGCCGCATCGTCGTCTTTTGTTAGCTGTGGCTGATCTTTCGATATTTTCGATAGACGCGCCCAGAGTCTCCGATTCTCGTTAGCCACCATGTTAATCTGATCTTCGAGCTGCTCCTTTTGCCGTTGCAGCTCATCCACCCTCGAGCGAAGCGACATGATATCGCCATTTGTTGACCCAGTCCCAGTGGCACTCACAGTCCTAGTGCCAGTGCCAGTTGCAGTGTTTTCCCGCAGACGTTGGTTTTCCTCTTCCATATTGGACACTCTTCGCTGCAGCTGAATGCATCTTTCTTTCATTGTCTGCAAAGCGACTTGCAATGCGTAATTCATTTTATCACTGGTCGATGAACTGCTGCTGGCCAGGGATATGGGTGTGATGTTGGCAGCTTTCGTTTCCATCGTCTGCCTTCTTGGAGTCGTACTCAATTTTCTAGAATTTAACTAGATATGTTTTTTTGTTTGGTAGCTGTTTTCATTTTTCTTACTTACAATGACGAATGACTTTTATCGATATGGCATATCGATGTCGGTCTTTTCTAATTTTTACTTGAATGTATTTGATCGATATGTCGTATCGATATCACAGCTCTGTCCACCAGTGCTGTAGTTTTGCTTTTTTCAGTTTGCCTGATATATTGGCAAACCGTCCTTGTCCGCAAATCTATTTTCTCACAAAGTTCAGCAGCATAAATACATAAATGAATTAGATTTTTTCTCAGATGGTAAGAGTACATAGCATTTTTAAATATAAGAGCATAGTGTGGCGGCAAAATTGCGGCAATTCAATTGTATGTTTAACTTTGTTGTAACATATCGATAGAAATGCACGCAAATATCGCAGAACACAAAGACAAGGCTGTTAATTCGTCTCAACAGCTGTGAAGATGATAAACGGCAAGAGTTTACTAAATAACTTGTTTCAATAGATGAGAAATGTATGGAGAGATCGTGCTACAAGCATTTGCTTGTTTCAAAATAATTATTATTGTTATTTTAGTACTTTAAATTCATGTTCGTCGTGCATATCGATAAAAATGCGCCCAAATATCGCACGACATAAAGACAGGGCTGTTAAATTGTGTCAACAGCTGTGAATATGTTATGCGGCAAGAGTTTAGCAAATAACTTTTTTAAATATAAGAGAAAAGTGTATGGAAACATCTGGCAGAGCAGCAGGCGCTGTAAGATAACACACCAATCGCCCAAAGTTTTGTTCTTCGGCACTGACAACTTCTCGTTGCCAAGTCTAACAAAGTTACATCAAAGTAAAGTCGACGTTGCCGTGGTCACCTCCTTCAAAAGCCCGGCAAATTGTGTGCGAAGCTATGCGGATAAGCACAAACTGCCGCTTTATCGTTGGCCCATAACGGCGGAACAATGCACCCCCTTCGAGTTGGGCATCGTGGTGTCCTTTGGCCATTTGATACCGCTGCACATCATTAACGCTTTGCCGCGGGGCATCATCAATGTACACGCTAGTTTGTTGCCCCGTTGGCGGGGAGCTGCGCCTATTATATATGCGATTATGAATGGAGATGCAAAGACGGGCATTTCCATAATGCAAATACAGCCTCATCGCTTCGACATCGGTCCCGTGAGTGCAGCAAACTAAAGTAGCTGTACTACTAAACTAAAACTAAACAGCTAACCCAACTCATTTGCCCCTTGCAGATCCTCAATCAGCGCGAGATTCCCCTGAGAAGCGACATCTTCTTGCCTGAGTTGCACTCAACCTTGTCGCATTTGGGCGCCGAGCTGCTTGTGGATACAGTCCATCATCTGGAGGAGCGACTCTCCAAAGTGACGCCTCAAGATGAAACACTTGCCACTTATGGCAAGTAATTTGTTACAATCAGTAAATGCAATTATATAATTTATAACATTTTTATAGCTCCCAAAATAACGCCACAAATTACGGAGATCGTTTGGGGTCATCAAACAGCGCTGGAGATCTTTGCGCGCCATCGTGCACTTTATGGCTTCAAGCATCTAAGCACAAGCTTCGAGGAGCGACAAATTCAAGTGCTCGAGCTGAAGCAGCCCGAAAGGGAGTGGGACAGAGCAACAGCTCCAACTGCAGCCTTAGCTCCTGGCTGCTTTTGCTTTAATCGCCTGCGCAGGTCGCTGATAATTGGCTGTGCAGGCGGCACTCGGCTGGAGTTGAAGCAGCTCCGCTTGGAGGGCAGGAGACCGATGAGTGCCCAGGATTTCAACAATGGTTACCTCAAGCGTGCACAATCCCGGCAATTTACGCAGAATAAACAAATCGCAATTTATTGATGATGATAAAATTTTTAACCCAAATTGGTGGGTTTAATTTCATTGGACGATTGTTGTGTGGATTTTTGCAGCAGATTTTTGGTGAACCACATGGGTCGTGGTTTCTTCATTTCCACGATCCGTTTGCCTTGCTGTTCCTCCGTTGTTGATGTTGTTTCGCCTTCGTAGAGGACAATCACTTCCTGCTCGATGGGTTCCAGGCCAAGTTGCGCTTGGATTTTGTCCTGCATTAGCTGCGTTTCATCACGCACTTTGGCATAGCAGTGAGCTGTAGTTTTAGATGTTTGATTTTTTAATTGAGTGGTATTATAGCACTTGTTCTGACTTACGGCAAAGCACGCCCATTTCGTGGTCATTTCCACATTGCAAGCAGGAGCGAAGATTTCTCTTCTCCTTCAGCGGTTTCCAAACATAATCGGGATGGCCAAATTTGCGATTTAAACGCTTTTCAACGCTTCGCCGGTGTTTGGGAACAGCCCACAAAATGCCATCGCCAATTAATTCCCTTAGACTGAAGCTGCTGCTGCTGTTGTGCGGATCGCTGTGTGGTTGCACTAGGTAGGCTAGCGCAGGTGCAGGTGGTGCAGCGTTGGTCAGGAACATCCGCTCCAAGTATTTTACAATGTTTGTAATTGATAAAAACAAGTTACGAGACATCGTGCAAATCGAGCAAGTTTATGTAAATGCAGCGATGTTATCGGCGTGTACCAAGGTATCGATCAATGTCGACTCATATTGTGTGCATTATATAGATATTAATATCGATTAAGCTCGAAATATATTTTCATTTATCGATACACAAACGTCGTCTTCATTGTGGCTTTGCATTCAAAATGCACATGTTTGTTATGTATTTTTACATCGATTAGATTTAAATATTCGCTAAATCGCTTTGATTGCATACCAAATTCACATGCTCGCTAACACATTTTGAATAATGAAAGGAAAGCCAACGAGATGCTGTTATCGATATGCATCAGGTGTTGCACAGCTGTTTCGCTGGCAAACGTGAGTTGGCAGCTCCGTCCGTTTTCCAATCGGCGGCCTGCACAGCTGTTTTAACACTATTACGTCAAAACAAGTCTGCTTATGTGCCAGGAAATTTAAAAAAATTGTGAGATGAAAAGCCAGGCAAAGTTTAAAATAACTAAAAACAATTAGCATATGATAAGATTCTAGTGCCCTGCAATACTCCGAGGTGAAAACATGATGACGCTGGATGTGCAACAGGCGTCTTAACCAAGTCGACAAGTACAGGCAAGTTTAAGCGCCCGTGCAGTGCATCTCAAACTGCACAACGGATATGCAATTTCTGGTTGCCACAAGCAGCGGTGAAGTCAAGTTCAAATTCAATACGCTTTGGGCAACGTCTTCAAGTCGCTTGGCTTTCGCATTCGCACTCAAACCCACCACCGCTGAGCGCGAATAAACTCACCACGGCTTACTGGCAAGCTTGCTGCGCACACAGCGGCCAAAAGGCGAAACACTTCGCTGCAGCTGCTGTAGTCGGACGCAAGCAAAGCGCTCTGTCGTTTTAATTATTTGGCGCGTGTGTCTCAGTCTCATTATCTGACCATCATATATCTTAACTGTATCTGTATCTGTGCCGTTTTTTCCAATTCGATGCAGTCTTAAGCGAAACAAAAGCCAGCAATAATAATGCTGTTCAAAATTTAACGAGTTGCATTTCTTTCGAATTGAATAAATCTTTAACAGAAAAAAATAAATCAAATTAAATAAAAAAGGAAAACCAAAAGCAAATCAAAATCAAATCGATCGCAGCATAAATAAAAAATGGCCTGTTTGAGCACTTCCGGTCGCGTCGCGTGCGTTTCGCGTCGCCAACAGACGCACAAATTCATCTGTCGCCTGTTCCTTAATCATCAGCTGAGCTTGCGACGGCAGAGCAGCCAGCTGCCACCAGCAGCATTAGCAGCAGCTGCCCAAGGACAATGTATGAAAAAGTACACAAACAACAAGCCACAATTGGTGCGTAGCTTTCAAGGATTAGGCTGCGGCATTAACCAGGATTACCTCAGCTTGCTGGTGAGTAAAAAAACGAGAGATAAAATGTTTATTGTTCACAATGATTTGTAAAATTTTTTATTCTAATTTAGCCTATAATTTAGACACGAAAAACGCATTTGGAATGCTTATTTGTTATTATTATGTTTTCTTTTTGTTTTTTAATATTTTTGATAAAATTTAGGCATTAAAAAGTGAATAATTTATCTAAACTTTTGTTTATTAGTATTGCTTTTTTCCTTCACTTTTTTGATATTATCAAATTCGAATTTTAAAGAAGATGCATTTTTAATAATTTGTTTTTAGAGCAAACTCAAGTATTTTTTTATTATTTCTCCCATTCTCCATGTGAGTACAAAACGAGAGAGCTCCAAATATTAAATTGTAGCGATTGCTTTTTCAAAAATTTTATCAAACTGGAGAACTCATTAAATGTTTATTTATTATTATTATTATTAATCTTTCTTTTATCATCATTTGTTATAAAATAATTGGCTTTGGAGCAAAATCCATTCACAAAATACATACAGTTTGTCAAGAAAAAGTCATATTTTATCAATTCATTTTCTAAAAAAGTATTTTATTATTTACTCTTACTTTTCTAATATTAAGTGAACTTCTTTAAACTATTTAACAAAAAAATGTACATGATTCATTAATTTAAAACATTTTGTGAAAATTTTAAAAATTATACATTCTTTGGATTGTCAAGTGTTTGGACAACAGCTGTTGACGATTTTGCAATTCCTTTTTCGACCGATCCCGTTAGAAATGAGCGATTTTTTGTTTAGCATTTTGTGTGTGACCTTGGTAAACGGTAAAAATATTCTGTTGACATTTGTCCATTCAAATCATTTTTTTATAAAAATGGAATAGAAATGAAAAATAGAATGTGCATTAAATGAAGCAACTCAACACTAAAATCAGCTCACACATGACTGCAATGATTGATTTGATTTGATTTGATCTGTTCTTTTGATTCGATCATTTGCTCCACACAAGCACGAAGGGAAGAAGAAGCATTTGGTCGTTTTTTACAGGTTTGATTGCCTTCATGCTTGTACTCTGGTGCACGGACACCAACTGAAACAGATAGAAAATTAGAAAAAAACCAAAAATTATTATTGAAAAAAAAAGAAGAAAAAAACACGGCGACGACAATCACAACAATGACATCGACCGCCAACTAGTTGACAACAACAACAAGTCGTTGCTTGATATGCCCAAAGTGCATCAAGTGCTTGCCGCAAATGCGTCTGCGTGACTTAAGTTTTTTTTTTGCTCTTTTTGCTTTGCTCTGCTTTGTTGTTTTGTTGGTTTGTTGCATTTGTTCGCTTTTCATTTCGCTGCAAAAGCAAAAGAAAATGAAAGTGAAATTGGTTGTGGCTTTGACTTCGTCGTTGGTTATTCGCTATTGCTTTTGTGCAGCTAGCGTAAAGAAGACAACGACAACAACAAAAACAACAACCACAACAACAACATTTTTGTTGCTGTGGGCGCTTTTGCTACTGTTGGCGGAAGCCGTTATTTATTATATATCGGTTGATTTTTTTTCGGTTTTGCAAATTTTATCATCACTTATTTGAAGATGAAACATTTAAAATTTTTTATTTATTTTTATATTTTACCCCAATAATTTCTCTATACTTCTTGTGGCTTGTTTTTTTTTTTTGTTGTGCAATTTATTTATTTAATTGTTTGTCGTTTGTTATTGCAAAAGTTGAACTGTTGCTGTTTGTGAACTCTAAGCACGAACCAGTGCCTGATAAACCCCAAAGTAAATACATATGAATGTCGAACTGTGAGTTAAGTCACATAAGCGTTGCATTTATTTTAACTTTGTTCACAGTTTGAAAACTTTCTATTTATAAATTCAAAGCGCATACAAAATTTATATAAATGTAGCCAGGATAAATAGTTAGTATTACTTATTTTTGTTTATTATTTATTTTTGTTTATTACTTTCAATTATTATTTTAAAAAAAATTTAAGAATTGGGGAGACCCAGAAGAATCCCAATATATATATGAATGTGCAAATATAAATATCCACTCTGCGAAATTCGATTAAAGGCACTAGTGTTTATGGTGCTAAAAACTATACCAAGCCTAGCGGGACTTTTATAACGGTGCTTCTTACACTGTTATGATGCATTGGAATGAAAGATTACCATAAGTTTTTTTTCCAAGGTTTTTGCATATCTGTATTTTTTGGGATTGGCTGGGTGCTAAATTCTACAAGAGGCAATCACTTACTATCCTTCGGAAAAGTAAGTAGGCCGTTAAATAGAATTTCTTTGAATGGGATAATAAAGTATACATAATTATTTAATATATTATAGGTAGAAATAGATTAGCTACATACAAAAATTTTGAATGGGAAAGGGAAAAACACTCTAGCTTGAGGAGAAAGCTACGTTCATTGCTTACAAGGATACTGGAATGAATAACCTACAAATATCAATTAAATTAATTCGATCGGCATCAGCAATTAATGATATGTTAAAATTAAAAGAAAACTACAACAATCAATGCTAAAAAGTCAACAGCAAAAAATGATCACACACGCAAAAATCTGCAATCTTACGGGCTGGGCTCGATTAAAATTATTCGGCATCTAAAATTCTATTTGATTTAAGGTTGCAAGTATCGAAACATCGTATTCATCAAAATTGATCAGGTAGTGATCGATTGGTTTGGAAGAAAATGAGGACGAAGGCACACCACATAGCCACATGTTGCAAAAAAAATTTAATCTCGCTGGTTCAAATGCTTTAAATTATTACTGGCACAATTAAAAGGCAGAGAGATTGTTTCCTAATCGAAGCTGTGGTTGTACTTCACTCATGATCTGGGCTGTATTCAGTCATCACAACAGGCCGTATGAGCTCAGATGGTTATAAAAACCTGCTGGACGCAGTTTTTTAAAACTTTATAAATCATCAACCAGACCCAAATGCCTTATTCCAACAGGATAATGCTCCAATACGCGTGTCGGGAGCCTGTCGCGAGTGGTTCGGGAAAACGATTTTAAACTTTTAGAAAGGCTAGCAAGATCGCCCGACCTGAATAATATTATAGGGGACATCTGTTTCGTCGGTCTTAAGTGGGTAATCGACAGCACGAGCTACAAAGGCTGTCGTTAAGGAATAGTCAAAAATCCGACTTTTAAAAAGTTGTTGAATCGATGTCAAATCGTTTTTTTTTTATTTATAAACAAATCTGGATTCCGAACTCACTATTAATTTGTTATTTGTATGTCATTTTTACATATTATATTAATTTTATTAGCACTGCCTTTAATCGAAAATCGCACCTTAACCTCACTTTAAAAAAATCCTTTATTATTTAAGGTATATTTAAAACAGCTAACTTTTGTGGAACAAAAAAATTTCATATATTTTAACTTCAATTTTATAAGGTTTTCCTTATAAACAAGTACCTTTAATCGAATTTCGCAGAGTGTATATGAATACAAGACGAGGTGATGAGTGTATAATCGAGGAATTTAATGAGTGAACTTAAATTACGATTGAAGTAAAGTATTTTCTTAATTACGGCAATTTTCTAATTTTCTGCTTAGCTCGTATGAAAGCATTTTCATATTGATGGGAAGTTCTGTAATTGGGTGTATTCGGGAAATGAATTCGTTAAGCATTTTTCATTCTACACTCGGATTGTTCGCATTGCCATGAAAAAAGTGCGAGCATTAAATTTGAGAATTAACACTCTTTATTGTTTTCGTGCACGCAATTTGAGCGGCCGTGGTTGAGAACTTGAGCGCTTGCCTTAATTGCTTTAGCATTGCACTTTTTCGCTCAGTGCATTGCATTTATGCCTTGTAAATAATGTGCTTTAATAATGGCCACTGTTTTAAGGTTTTGTGTGTGCTTGGGGTCTTAGATCGGTCAAGAGGCAACCAAAATAAAAAGGTAAAAAGGCCAAGTGCCCATAAAAATACACATTTTAATTGACTCGTTTGACACACATTAGGGTTATATTTAAGTTTGGACTCATACTTAAAAAATTACGCATTAAATAATATATACATTTTGAATCCAATTTTATGGGCTATTGAAGAAAATGAAAATGCAAGAGTCAAATCCAAAACCAATCCCAAAGGCAACTTTGTATGCAGTCGACGGCATCAAATTAGTTATGCATTTTCGCTTGCTGGCTTGAAATTTGGTTAAACCGAATAAAAATTCATTCAATTCAGCGCCAAATGGTTTTATGCCCAGCTCACACACCGGAGTATGTGTGTATGTGTGTAGCTCCATCATAGGTAAACAATAAACAAAAAGCAAAAAGAAAGCGCACGTCGCAGCAGCAGCGACGCAAGCAGCGCAGCAGGCAGCGCAGCCGAAAACGAGTAAGAGCGCTCTAGTCGCGAGTGCTCGACTATAAAATTCCCTTTTTCGTCCCAATCCTAATAATCCTAGAAGTATGTAAATATTTAAAGCAAAGCAGCGAACAATACTTCTAAAGTTAAATATTCTTGACGACAAAATATCGAAATTGATTTAAAATAAAGAAGAAAATAAATGAATAGAAATTGAGCTGCGTATAATAAACAAGAAACTATATTCCAAATTATGTGTCTAAAAAAACAATACAGGGTACAAAAAGGCGCCAACAGTAGTCAACAGAAATAACACCAATAACAAAATAGCCACACAGCTATGCTTTATAGTATATATACACTAAGAAAAAAATCGACCTGAATCATCAGGAAAACTAGAACATTTGTCTTTTTCTAAATATAATAAAAGAAAAAAATCCTACAAATTAGAAAGGCTTGCACTAAATCGACAATCCCAAATATTTGGTCTTTTTTTTTTTAATTTAGAAATACTTTGTTAAAAGAAAAATTTAGGATATAATATTTGTCGTTTGTAAACATACAAAAAAAACTCTGAAAATTTGATATATTTTTTTATTATGTTGTAAGAAAAGAAAATCCCTAGTTTTTAGAAATATACTTTTTGAATAATAAGGAGTTGCCCTTGGAGTCATAAATATGGCGAATTTCGCAAATGGAAGTCGATTTTTTCTAAGTATTCATTTGTAAGCATAAGAAACTCAATAGACTTTCTTCTTCGTTTCATTTAACGACAGACAGACAACAGCTTCAAAGTCAACGTCGCAGTTGTCACTGCCTCTTATTGCTGTTGGCTATGTAAATACTTATTAATCTTTATCTATTCGGTCGCAATACGCAACGAAAACAAAACAATAGCCTAGACTTCAGCTAGATCAGGGATTGTTATCATGATCGACGCATATGAACTGCTTCTTTTTTTATACGAAATTATATGAGTATACATAGACTGTCTTCTGGCTTTCGATTCTGCTGTTGTTGTTGTTTGTGTTTGAATTCATATTTTCACTTTCATTATGAACGCGTGAAATTTGCGAAGAGTTTAACGGCTGCGTGTGAATTTGATGAGCTGTTTGATCAGTTTAAGTCATGGCCTGCATGTGTGAATTTGCTTAGACCAAGTCTAGAAGAGACATTATTAAAGTCGAGAGCTAGTAAATGTCTGAGTCGACTTAAGACCAAGTCTCTAAAGTCTGCGAAAGTGAAACCCCATTCGGGTCGCTCTGCCATTGTATTCGTTTGTTATCAACTATAAGCACGCTGTGACAGATTAGGTCGAGTCAAAGAATGTAGATAGTGTTTATTAAATAGTATTTCTATGATTATTACTACATTTCTAAATAATGATTATTTTCAGCTTGACTGCTCTGCTGTATGATTTTTTTCTTGGCTGTTGGCCATCCATTTTTAATGAGAACTCTGTTAGAGAATATATTTTAAGTTACTGTTTTGCAGTTACTGAGTGAGATTAGTTTAAATTTAAAGAGTCACAGAGAGTTTTTACTTTTGCTTTCTTTGGAGTCGGCTCATAATTTTGTGAAAAATATGTAAATAAATACTTTGGCTAAATGTTAAAAAAAAAAACAATATCTATGATATGTATGATGTGGCCATATCGTAAATCTTTGTCTTTGTTACCGTGTCATCATTTACGTGTTATTGTTTTTTTACTTTATTTTTTTGGTGTTGTTTTTGCTTTTTGCTGAGCCGGACACTTTCACTGGCAAATGGGATTGCGAGTCGAGCTAAAGTGCGAATCGCCGAGTGAATTGGCTGAAAGGTATCCAAGGAATGCCAGCACAGTGTATTTATTAAACGTTAAAAGATCAACATTCTGCAAATCTATGATATACAAACATATATGCAAATCAAATTGAAATCGAAAATACGCCGATCGATTGGCAAAGTCAATTTGATTCCGGGCATGCCTAAGCGAAGCTACTTTCATTCACCTGCCGTACACCTGCTTTTAGTTGTTGCCTCACTTGTTGTTGCTGTTGCTGTTGTTGTTGAACTTTTCTCATATTGTTGATGGCATGCTTGGTGTGGTTTGGGACTGCATTGGGTCTTGGTCTTGTTGCCGTTTGGCTATTTCGCTTCCATTTCTTTGGCTCGTACTTGGTGACCCAATTCCAAAGACGCATGCGTTTCGTTTGCTGTCGTTGTTGTCCTAAACTGGTTTTACTTTTGGTTTTTGGTTTTGGTTTGGTTTCGGGCCGCATTGATTGGCGGCTCTTGCGGCCAACTGTTAACTGTTAACTGTTAATGATTTCGGCATTGCTGTTGCTGTTGTTATTGTTTTTCTCTCGGCAACATTTTCGAATTTCGATTTGAAAGCCAAAGAAGCGCTGCCATCGCCATCGTGTAACTGTAAAAAAGCAAGTTTGCAGCTTTTGAACAACAGTCAGAGTTGCATAACCCCGCCAAGCACCAGACACGAACCCCAGACGAATTCAGAGACCCAGCCCTAGCTAAAAGTCGGGAGGCTGGACAGCAGGCCGATTCCCATCTGTCGGCTCACATTCCATCAATGTCGGTCAACAAAGTTGACTTTTTTCAGGCAATCATCACTCAACATATTCGATGTTTTGTTAGTTCACATAGCACCGTCTTAAGCATATGCATAAGCACCTACACTCAGCTGAAAAATCGGCCTACATTTCACAAAATCGCTGCAAAATTAAAATTTTTCTGTTTCTAGAAATAATTTTTTTTATATATACAAAAAAGATTTCTTAAATTGAAAAAGTCTTTTTCTAATTTTTAGAAATTTATTCTATTATTAAAAAAATTAATTTCCAAAAAGTAAAAATGCAAACCCAATGAGCAATTTAATTATCACCATCTATTGCTTTGTTTGATTTTAACTGTTGTGGGTAAAATCGTAAGTTTTTCAAATTATAAAATACTTAAAATACTAATGTTTAATAATAAATGTAGTAAAAAATCTGACGCTAGGAGTCTGAATAAAAAAGTGTTTTCAGAATAGAAATACCTTATTTTGAACGAAAATAAAAAAAAGACAGACACCAACTAAACGGTAACATTGAATCTCAATTTTTCTTTCTAAATTTATAAAAATATTTTTTTAAAACTTATTTTCTTAATAATACGACACATTTCCAAAAATAGAAAAAACCTTTGTGCAGTGCATCTCAATTTTTGTCGGTTTATTAGTTAGATGTTGGTTTTATCTGTTATGATATGTGTCTTCTATAATAAGTAATATTAAAGCTATAAATAGATATATATTCAACTGTTTTATTTTACGATTTTCTTAAAATAGCTAGTAGATTTGTTTCTAAGTGTGCATACATAAATAAAATAAATGAACCCTTTGACTGCTGACCTGACCCTGATGCAGCAACTTGAACTATTAAATTTCGTTTCACCCCATTTGTGTTCAAACATTTTTAGTCTTTGACCTGTTTGCTTGCTTTGTAAAAAATAATCCAATTGATATTTGTCGCAAATTGGGCGGAAAAAAATTTCACTTAATTTACATTCAAATTTGGTTAAATGCTTGCCATGAATCGACCGACATGTCAACATTATACGTTGACTTCCTGATTAGACAATAACAACAACAGCAAGCGCATAATAAACGAATTTGAGCAGCAAGTAAATAAAGTTAACTGATTTGTTGCTTATTACAGTTTGCATTTTGGTGTTTTTGTTTTGGAATTTGGAATTTGGAGCTTGTCAGTTATTTTTTGCGTTTGCTTTTGCTTTTGCTGGCCATTCATTTTCACTGGTGTCGCAGGATAAACTTGAATTTGACTGGTTTTTGGCACTTGTTGCAACTTGTTTTCAAAATGTCTGCATATTTGGGCTGCAATAGTGTGTTTTAAAACGTTTTTTCTTTTCGTTTTTTCTTTTCGTTTTTTCTTCGTTTCTGTCTGTATTTGTATAAATTGCTATAATCACAAGCACTCGTCGACCAGTCTATAAATTACTTATTTAAGCCGCAATGCCACAAATAAAACCGAATATTCGGTGATTTCTAATTGCGCGGAAGCCATGGCGTTTTTGTCAACGCACACACACGCACATCTGGTGTGTATGCGTGTGTGTAAGGTGTTATGGATGTGTAAGCGTTATGCATTTGTCTCGTTAGCCACAAAAACTTTGAGCACTTAAAAAATGAGACAAGCTGACAGCTTTAAAAAAATCTCAACAATTAAAACATTTCGGGAAAATTAGCACCAAAATAATAATCTATCTTTGTCAGGGGATTTTTTTTTTGCAATAAACCAATTATCACAGCTACTGAGCATGAATACAATGAATTAATGGAGCCCTAAATATCATAAAACGATAATATTATACTGCTTTGCTGATATTCCCAAAAATAATAAACTAAAACTAAAATTATCGAAAGTCGTTCTGAAATCTGGTTTTAATAAAAAGGTAAAAAGATACCTTCCTGGTCTATATGGTCGAATCTTTTCCTTTTTTGGGCATCCAAAAGTGAGTTTAACTTTAATTATGCATGTTATTTTATTTATTTGATGAATTAATGTGGACTACAAAAGGCACACAAATTTAAAAAAGGATTAAAAAAATTAACATTTTATATTTAATTTAAAATTACATTATTGAAGTTACAAATTTAATGATTTAAATTTACAATTAAATAATTAAATTAAAATGTGAAGAAATTTTTAAAAATGAACGAAATCTATGGGTATCGAAATCGAAAATGCTTAAACATTTATTGCAAGGATTCGGGTAAATCACACAAAATACAATCAGACACCAAAAATGAAAGTGAAACGTTAAGGAGAGAACCAGAACAAGAGAAAAAATTTAGAAGAGATCTGGCGAATTTTCATGGCATTGTATAGGAACAATTGAAAAAGTCTTAAGTTATGAAGTGTTAATTTATTCGCTTCATCGAACAATTAAAAAATAAACCCTATCACAGCACTATTATGCGGGTTCAATTGTGATTCCAAAGTCAGTATCAACTTGAGTTTCCAGCAAGAAGTGAAATCACGAAATCAGTTTCTCATTGCTTAAAATTCTCTTAGATACAATTGTCGTTCAGTCAAAATGTGTCGATTTCTTGAAGTTCGTGGAGAGCAGTTCTCTCTGATTGACATGACTAAAGTTGCAATATTTGATGGTACATACTTAGCTTACAATGAGCCCATTTCTGTCGTAATAAAACCGTGATGCATGGCAATTGCGACATTTTTTGAGTATCCGTGTGTATGTGTGTGTGTTTGTCTGTGTCGCCAGTAAACTAAAATATCGTCAATGTGCTATTAGTTACGGCGGCTTAAGAAGCGTTCCCAATGCGTGTAACAGACTCAATTAATAAACTCAAATACACAAATATGCACGAATTCAAATATGCAATTCGAATTTAAGTACCAAACAAATACATACACCCAGAAAAAATCGCCTAAAAACTAGGAAAACACATTCTTAAAATTATAAATGATTTTCTTTGTATCTTTTACGAAAGGGTTTCTTTTATTAAGAAATACATTTCTAAAAAGCAGAAATTAAACTCTTATTTTTGGGAAAATATTTTGTTTTTAAATTGGGAAAGAAGGTATTCAGATTGCTGCTCCGGCTTCTGTCCTAGATTTTAATTTTTTATATTTTTAAATCTTAAAATACTTATTATTAAAAATAAAAATAATAGAAAGAACAAGTAAGTTTATATAAAAATTATATGTAAAAACGGGAATTAGACATATTTGATCTAAGTGTTAGAAAAGTCGAACCGGGAATTAGGAATAAAAGGCAAGGTGAGCTGCCCTTTTCTAAATTTCATGCTCGATCTTTTCCTCAGTGTTCGAGTTCGAGTATGCAATACGAATTCAAATACCAAACAAATACAAACCCTCCTCATTGGTACTCAAAATGCATGCGATGATATCTCCTAGCAATATGTTATGTTAACACGCATGTTAACGAATCCCCACAGCAAAAGCTACTGCTGCTGTTGTTGCTGCTGCTGTTGTTGCTGCTGCTATTGTCAACATTAACAAAATCAATGAGAGAATTTGCCACTAACTGCCATGGCCATGGAGAGCGATTTATGCAGCCAATTGTCGCAGCTTTTGCTCCTCTCCACACCTTTACAACAACTCAAGCGGCATTTTTATTACGTCAGCGACATCCACAAAAACAACGAAGACAACGATGACGATGACGACAAAAAGGGAAAGTCCAAAGTGTCGCTGGCTTGCTCGTTCGGCTCCCTCTTCGTCTACGTCTACGTCTTCACCTTCATCTTCGTTTTCGCCTTCGTCTTCGTCTTTAGCGGCCCTCAACAAAATGCTATTCACTTTCTTGGCCGCTTTTGGCCAATACTTTCTTGTTGTACAAATCTGCCCGTTGGTTATTATTGTTGTTGTTGCTCTTGCTGCTTTTGCTGTGTATAGCTTCCGCTTTTACAGACCGTTGGCTGCTTTACCCGTTATACCTGCTTAGTTGCTCTTATATGTATCTCTTTTTAAGTGCAATCAAAATCACCAGGTGAATGATGAGTATCAATCCAAAAGATCTAATCTAAGATTACAAATACATCTAAATGTGGTAAATAATATGAAATTTACACTCTGAAAAATATTAGTCCTGAATTTTGGAAATAACTCACATTATTCAGACAGTATATTTCAAGCGCACAAGGTTGTGTCTTCATATTCTTAATTTCACTATATATTTTTTCTAATATTTGGAAAAATACTTTTTTGTTACTTAATTTATTGTAATTCCCCACTGAGATTTTCCACTCAGATAGACACCAACTAAACTCTAACATATAAGACGAGACACAAAATTTGATTACTTTTTCTGAATTTAAAAAATATATATATTTTTTTAATAAGGGCTTTTAATTTAACTTTTTCGAAATTTATTTTTTATTATTATAGAAAACATTTCTAAAACAAAAACAGAAAAAGCTTTTTTTGTTTTATCTATTATGAGAATGGGAAAGAATGTTTGAGGTATAAAGTCACATTTCATTAGCTTTAAAATTCAACTGTTTTATATGCTTCTCCCCACTCAGAAATTTTTTATTATGCACTTAATGCCCAAGGACGTTGCTATATGCTTCATGTGGCATCCATAAAAATAGCTAAATGTAATGCTAATTTTAGGCGAAATATAGACACAGAAATAGACATACTTCTGGCATACACATATATATGCAGACATTGTGAAAAGAATCAAAGTCAATTCAAATTCAAAGCAAACTCGAATAGAGTAGTCAATATCTAATGCCAAATGTTGCAATCGCATGACAGGCTTGTCAATCAAAAGTGCGCCAAGTCAAAATTACATCAATCAGCGCACTTGTCAGCTACTTGAAAATCGTTAACGTCTTTTTGTATTTGTTATTTGTTTGTTTTCTTTTTTCTTTTGATTATGTTTTGTTGTCTACGCGTGTGTCACTTACAAGATTTTGCACATTTCAATTGCTTTGTGGCAATTCGGTTCCATCTTCAATCGCAATCGAGCACAGGCCGCTCCAAAATCCTCAAGATTATGTCGTGGGAGCGCCCCGAGGCCCAAAGCAAAAATGTTAAATTCGATTATTCGATTATATATATATATATATATGTATGTACACCTGTTAATTTGTTTGATGAGTGTGTGTGTGTGTTTTTTTTTGGCTTGACTATCAATTTACATTTGACGCATCGCATTTCAAGTGCTGCAAAAATGTGTTCATACATTTTACGCATAGTTTTATTTTTTTGCTGTTGCAATAATTAAATAAATTACTAACGCGCAAATTGTGCAGTAATTTGTGTAATCAACATACTTGTAGGGTTGTTATTTATTGATGAATCCGCATAAGTTAAGAAAGGTGCCGCAACAGTTATCTATAGACTATCCCTCGCCTAAGCTAAAGGCATATGCATCTTGTCTTACATTTTTCGAATAAGCAAGGCCAGATTCCAAACCCATTTAACTGGCAACAGTTGTTTGTTTTTAATCTTAATCCGTGATTGGATTATTGTGCACTATAAAAAGGGGTCTTTAAAGAAGGTTTAGTTCTTAAGACGATACTTAAAACCCTTATATAGAGACCCTAACATTATAATATGATAATGCACTCTTGAGTCCACACGTTGATAAACTTCACCACAGTTCACATTTCAATTTACTGGCTAGTATACTTGAACGAACATCAACTACAGTTTACACAATAAGTGACAAATGTAAGAATTTAAACTTTTTTCAGTTTTTTACCTATTTCCGGCCACTGTACCTAGTTGGGTACAAGCAACAAGAAATAAATTGCTCACATTTCTTTTGCACAGATTCATTATGCACTATATGATGAATGGGCAAAGTTGAGACGACGAATTACGATCAGTGTGATTTCTGTATTTCTCTGTATTCTCTCTTTTGAAGCATGTCCTTTAAATTCTTCATTCGTTCTTTAAATTGCAAAGAATTTCCATAACAAAATTTTGGACTTTAAAATGTTAATGTAAATGTCGGTTGGGTAAAAAGGCTAAAAATGAATGATTTTTTTTTTTAATTTTTCATGTTTTCTTAAGTTGTTTATCTTATTTTCAATTAAATTAAACATAAAAATCCCATGGTATTTTTTTATTATTGAGTGCCTTGGCCTTTATTGGGTTAATTCCAACTCTTTTTTATTCTAGTCTCGCGTTGTGCGTATCTAAATACGATATATAAAATACCAATGAATCGTCTGCTCAAATTTGATGTGCTTATTTATTGTCTACTGACTGAGAAATACCAAAAGAGGAAATTAAACAACCGCTTTTAAATAATTTGCAATTATGATGCTATAAAACTTCAAAGATAGTGTTTGGTACTTGGAACGATTTCAGAAATGTTTAGTTATGCATTTGATATTACTTTATATCTTTCGCTCCGACTATATAATAATATAATAAACTGAATTGAGTCAAAGTCCTCTGCCCGCCAGTGGCAGCCAAGTGCGACGAATACTTTTCTTCCTATTTGCGCAGCACGCATTGCCAGCAGAAAACTAAAGCAATTTCAGCTTACAAGATTAACAATTATTGCTCGTTAGCTGTTATTGCAATTTAGAATTGACTTATCTCGACGTTAACTGCATGAAATCGAAATGCTTATCATTGTTTGTTAAACACCTTTGAATGTAATTGATGTGCGATGGTCTGCTATGTGGTTGGTTGGCTGCCTGGTTATTTGGTCATTGGACATTGGCCATAAAAACAATTTAAAAATTTATAAATCATTCAACGTAGTTTACGAACGAAAAAATAGCCACGATTAAATGCATTTTTGCACGTTTCTTAACCAGCAAATGAAGACCAACAAAGAAAGAAGAGAAAAAAGTGAAATTAATGTTGATTTTTGTTTTTGATTTTGTGTATAAGAAGTAGCCAAACATTTGTTGCGGACTTTTGCACTTGTATTATTTTCACGCACATATTGAAACTGAAACTTTTCACGAGCTGAATTTAATTGGCTTTATAATTGTGATGGGTTGATTTTATAACAATCAGTCAAGTTTGGTCGCCATTGCCAGGCGCTTTCTACTTCAAATACTTATATACTTATATATATTTATATATATATATATATATGTATCGTATTTATGACACATATGTTTGTCCACTCTTACTCAATATAAAAGTGGGTCATTACAAGCTCAATCTGAACGAGATCTTTTCAATGAACACAAAAGCGAGCGATGGTCAAAATTTATGCGTAAATACATATATGTATATATGTACATAAGTATTTATTTTTATGATACGACGACCACCATCAATGAAAAGTCATCATCAGAGTCAACCAGTTGGGGCAGTTGGGGCGTCGTGTTCGTCTACACGTGCACCAAAGACCATTAATTATGACCGCTTATGAGATGCTCGACTACTCTCTCAGACCGACCGGTGTGTTGCCAAGGGCGTTAAACTTTATGGCCTCTTGATGGGAGCGATTTGGGCTGCAGGATCTACACACTGAAAAAAAATATCCGTGCATTTTTGAAAATCGCCAAGCGCTCCTCATCTTTTTATTCACAAATGAGTTGCTAAAATTTAATGTTGTGCAATGCTTAATTACAACGAGGATCTTTCAACATTTTGAAAATATATGTATAATTTCCACGGTGTTGATTTCTATGCTTACCGTTATTAGCTCTTTTGTTAATTATATTATCAATAAAAATTGGTATTTTAAGATTTCACATAAAGTTTATAGATTCATACAAGCCTTGGTTTGTGAGTTGAGTGAGTTCGCACTGAGCTACTCGGCCTTTAAGACGGATGACAGCTAAAATCTAATATAAAAGCTTTGCATTCATTGATTCTGAATTTTGTAAAGAATGTTTTTAAAATGAAGCTGTGCATTTCTAAGTTTTAATACATAATATTAGAAAACTAAGAGAACCATATTTGTCGAAGAGAACCATTGAATTGTCGATCTTGTTTATTCTTATATTTAGAAACCATTTATAATATAAAAAAAAAACCTTCTAGTTCTCAGGACGAGTTTCAGTTTTTGCCGATTTTCTACAATTTTGCTATATTTTTTTTTTGAGTGTATGCATCTGGGTCAACATGCATGTGATTTTGTTGTCTGCGATTGTATTGATGCGTAATGGCCACGCCCAGTTCCATCACATCTCATCTCAACGCATCACATAACCTAACACAAATATTTGCAGCTCAATTGGCTTTGGCTGTAGAAGATGCCTCCATTTGGCAGCAGTAGTTTTGCGCTCTCTCTGTTGACAGTTGGTAACATAAAATTTACATGTTATCGTGCTTACATGCGCACCACTTTTATTGACTGACGTACGAATTGGCAAATACAAAATATATTATGCACAAATATGTACATACATTTGCATGTACATATGAATATATATGTTTAGAGTCATGTTCAAATGCCAAATAGCAAGTTGCACAATTGCACACAAGGGAAGCAAACAATACAAACACACAAGAGGAAATGTAAAGAAAGACACATTTTGTGTATTTAATGCGGACTGAAAACAGTCCACATATTTTTTGAACAGGTTCTTAAGATACAAATCTAAAATGTTAAATAAAGTTGCAATTTAAATAATATAGATTTATGAAGAATAATAAAATTTCAGTTTGAATGAAAAAAAATTGATATAAAAAAGGATAATAAGTAAATATATTTTATAATATTCCAACAGTTTAATGTTCATTGCATGTTCAAAACAACCAAAATAGTTTTTACAATAATAACACCATTACAACAGTGGCTCTGAATTCCTTACGTAAAATCGTCAACTGAGTCAAAATTTTAGTATTCTTACTCTCTGCAAGTATTGTAATTTTGACGTTATTTTGACAATTAAAAATATAATGATCATTTCACAACATTATTTCATGTAGCTCCACGAGCAATAAGTTTGTGGGCTTTCAGTCTGCAAGGGATTATTGTTTTGAGCTTCGCAAATATAGCTGCTCTTTCTTAATTATATATATATATATAGATATATATATTACAAAATGAATTTATATTGGTTGATTTAGATATGTTTGGTTTCAACCAATGTCCATAGATAAAAAGAAGTCATTGCAAATATGTTATTTGAATTTAGTTGCAGTAAAAAACCTGTTGTAAATAAAGGTGTCTGGAAAAAAATTGTCTAAGTCTGAATATGACATGTCTGCTCAAATTAGTTATCAAACAAATATCACATACCAAAGTCGAGTTGCCGGTTTTGCTGTTTGGCGAAAAGGGCGTGTACTCAGAAAACTCACAAGAAAGGTACAAATTAGCAAATTCTAGAAAATGTATAAATTACATTTAAAGATGAGAAAGAAAAGCTTATAATTATTCTTTATTTTTTATAATTTAAATTTAAATATTTAATTTAATTTGATTTTAATTTAATATAATTAAAATTAATTTTGTAATTGACTTAAAGCAAATAAAACAATTCCAGGAAAATTTAAAGCAAAGTATTTATCTGTATTATTTATTTGATTACAAAAAGTATCAAAGTATACATTTCATTCATTCATCATGTTGTGAAACTACTCAGGCACATAACCAACATTATTTGCATGTACATACATATATGTTAGCCTAATTCAGAAATTATATCCCAAAGCTGCCTGCCACGTGGCAGTTGCGCTTTGTTGTGTGCAGCAACAAAAGGATTTGCGGGCATAGTTCAAATTGGCGACAAGGTCAAATGTCGATGCGTAGGTGCTAACAAATAAACTTCAATTTGTTGGCAATTTGCCGCTGCAATTTTAATGTTATTAATCTTGTCAACTAATTTGAGTGTCAAAAAAAAACAAGTTGCTTTTGTTTCCATTTGCTTTGGGGCAGCAAACAAAAACTCGTTAGTGGTGCTGCCAGCAATTGAAAGTTGTTAAGTGACTCAAAAACCGTTTTCGGTTTTTCGTTTTACTACGTTTTTATGTTGTGTTACCGCTGACATTAGGAGCTATGACCGTTTATCCAAGCGCTGCAATTTTCACACTTTATTACTAATTACAGCATTTATGGAAAATTCGTTAATCACACCGTTCTTATAATTTTTGTTTTCTTTAACTCGTAGCAAAACTCACACAGCTGCAGTCACAGCTCGCAGTACTCAGGCTGCTTAGCATCAAGTATACGCAAACACAGCTCCGTTCACACACAGCAGCCCGCCGGACCTGTGAGAGAAATCCAGATTGATCCCTATATTATCCTCGACGACGAGCTCAAGTACTTCTACGACGATGTGAGAGATGTAAGTTCAATATATATATATATATATTTAGTTATCATTGTTATTATATGTATGTGTTGATTTTGTCCAGAAAGCTTAAAATAATTTTTCAGAACTAATATTTGTATAATTATTAACTCAAAAACTTTAGCCTTAAAATGTGCAATGATCGATTTTATCGATTTCCAATTTTTTTTCTGACGGGGGCACATACCAAAATATGTCCCAAGTTTCAAGTCTGTATATCTAAAGGTATCGAAAAAAGTTGCGTTCATACAGACGGACAGACAGCATGAAGGATATTGCACAAAACCATGATACTAATATACCTTCGGAATCAAAGTATAAAAATGATTGCAACTAATTTTGACACTATAATTGTCCATATTTTATATCTACTTACCACTAATATAATCTGTTTAACTTTTATAAAATGGATTATTCATTATTGCCTTAAATAATGAGTCTAAGCTTGTAACACTT
Source organism: Drosophila glabriapex (assembly GCA_035042305.1). Classification (NCBI taxonomy): domain Eukaryota; kingdom Metazoa; phylum Arthropoda; class Insecta; order Diptera; family Drosophilidae; genus Drosophila; species Drosophila glabriapex. The sequence continues at coordinate 197,782 of JAWNLN010000069.1, forward strand.
GAAAAAAAAAAATATTACCAAATATCACATCAATAAAACATACAAAAGGTACATAGTGCTACGTTCATTGGAGATTCGGAAATCGATTAATTGATAGTCGAAAATCGATACCACTTGATAATAGAGTAATCTGCAGTCAGTTATGTCCGACTGCAACGACCTCAAATGTTTATTTTAAGCCTATGGATCATGTGGACAAAATTCCAGACAGAAACCAACGTTTTTCTGTTATCACATTGTTATTTTCCAGTTATATTATTGTCAACAATCTAACCTATTACGTCACAATGACATCAGGGTCTTTTCCATACTTAACTTAATTAGCATTTGTGATATTTTTGGATACCCTGTAGTAACGGATACGCATGTATAAAGAAAGGCACATTAATTTTGAATCGATGGATTCATAGTTCAAAGAATCCGATAAAATCGAGAAATATCCTAGATTAGCAGTTCAATATAGATCATTTAATATAGCCATGACCTTCCATTCAAATTATTACATTCTGAGAGCTGAAGTTAACAGCTTTGTGAGAATTTGATCTCATGGTAGAAATTAACACTGGACAACTTAATTTCAAATATCAATCCAAATATTCACATCCACATTCGATCAAATATGTGTGATAATAGTCTGATTAAACTAAATGGTTTATCGCAACAGGGTATATGTTTAGACGGGCCCGGCACCCGCACACATTGATAATTAATTGTTTTTAGCAAAAGAATGAGTAAATAGTTCACAAATATTTGTTAATTTTTGGTCGAAATGCAAGTCTTCATCATTCCATCTCCACAGCTATTGCAGTCGGGAACATCACAGCCAGAACTGGACACCATCGCGTGCTACTACTTTGATGGACAGGGCAAGGCGCTGCGTCCCATGGTGACCCTGCTGATGGCTAAGGCGTTAAACTATCATCTGAACAACGAATCACAGTGAGTGTGGTTGGGTGGGAACGGAGTGGATGACCGACGGATGGTGCACATATTTGTAAGGCGGAGTAATGTAATTAACAGACCTTTGCGATATGTGCACATTCTGCTCTGCGTCTTTGAAAAACAATTAATGCCAAAATATAACCACATATATACTGATTAAGAAATTATATTTACCCATCGCCTATCGCCTTGACAGCCAATTAGTACACAAACAACGACAGATAGCCCTCTTCTCCGAGATGGTCCACTCGGCCAGCTTAGTCCACGACGATGTCATCGATCAGTCGGACTTTCGACGCGGCAAGCCCAGCGTAAATGCTCTGTGGAACCACAAAAAGGTAAGCGTGTTATGAATATCAGATGAGATATGTGTGTCAACTATATGATATATATATATATATATATATATATGTTTATCACACTCAAGTGGAATTAATAACGCCGATGATCATCAAACGCAAGAAAAATTATTTCACGCATCTCTGACTTGGTCATCAATGCATTGTGTATTTGAAATGAATTGTGTGAAGATTTTGTCAACAAGTTGCTTCATTTGAGAGGCCTTTGAATGAAGGTCTTTTAATAATAGACTGGGCTTTCCATTAACAGTTTTACATTTTTCCATGCGACACTTTCAAATTAATTTCGATCGTCATCTTGACAAGCCGACGCATAAAGCGTGTTGTGTTTTGATGTTATCGGTGTGTTGGACCATAAAAATTAGTTGCTCAACATATTGATTTGTACTCTTGTCGATCTCTTGTCGATGTGTTCGTGTGTGCGTCAAACTTTATTTTCAGCTATTTAAAAGTTAATTACGATTTTCGTCATTGTGCTTACAGGTCACAATGGCTGGTGATTACATTCTATCGATTGCCTCGATAATGATATCGCGATTGCGCAGCGATGATGTGACGATCGTGTTGAGTCAGGTAAGCTTGATCAATTGCTTTCAATATGGGTGAATCGATTCACTACATACAAATGCATAAATAAGCGTATATATAATATAAATGGTAAATATTACAGCAAGTGTATTGAATGAATCCCAATCAATACTTTAATTCAACTCACACGCAACAGTTGTCAAGAGCCGACTTTTTCTTGAGTTAAATAACGAAAAAAGTGAGGCATATTTGAACTACGCAGAATTTATTCATGATTTTTTTGCTATTTTATGAGTATTTAAAATGTTGACATGGTATGTTCGAGAAGACATCTCCGACCCCAAAAGTGAACGCAAAAAGTGATTTAATTTAGAATATATCCGTCAAATGTCTTAGTTTTAAAATATATCCGTAATAAACAAATATATATACATATGTTATAGTGCTCCTCACATTTACGTTATAATTATTCAAATCTTACTAATATATTTGATGGTGCTACCATTGGAAAAAGAATGTCGGCTTTAATGATTCAATTTTGATTCAGAAGGTAGAGCGTGCTGAAGTTGAAAATTTATTTAAGACATTCTGCGAGGGTATGTTTAATTCCGCATGCTTAAGATGGCTAATATTTTTTTTTATTAAGTTAACAGTTTAGCCGAGTATCAGCTAGTGTAAGTATTTAATGTTTCTATAGTTTCAAGTTATTTTAAGCACATATTTGACAAACCTAGAAGATTTTTAAACCAAACACAAACAGTGCCTATGTGTTGTTTACTGAGATTGTTCAAAAGCAAATCTGCCATCAAGAATTCACCACAAAAAGTCCCGGACTTGTGTGCTGTCTCCGGGTGCATAAATACATATTCAGTGTCGAAATTCACACGCACGTTGGCTCAACAGAATAAAAAAATAAAAAACCTACTCGAAAAGTAAACAGTTTTTAAATTAAGAAATGTCCAGCATGGCTTTGTATTCATGTGCAAAACCTGTTCCGTTAACGACCACAAATTACGGGGCCTTTTCAGTTGAACTTCCTGGAACCCTGGGATAGTTCAATGCAAAGGCGAAGGGCATCCGATTGCAACATTCATTTTTTTTGCACTACACCATAAACCAGCGTGTTTCGCTTTGTTGAAGTTACCCCTCACTCATTTACAAAATTCCAGAAGAATCGCTTCGACTAGTGAAATACAAAATAAATTTCGCAGCTACAGGCAGTTTTAATAAACTTTAAATTAGTCACCTGACAATTTCACTTTCTGTTGCTTGAGTGAACTTGAAGCTGGCCTCTTTCAGTCATCTCATCTCGATCTATTGTTATTTACACAATCGAGCTAATGGCCAAAGCAAACCACAGATCCGCTAACACTTTAACGAGCCATCTCTGGCAGCTATTGAAATTGCTAAGCTCAATACCCTTTAAATGGGCAGAAAAGTGTATAATAAACTACGGAAGATGTAAGAATCAATTTTACACAGTTACATCCGACTAAGAGATACCCATTACTCTATTATACTATCATAAATCGTACACCTTTTCGATATGTACATCCAACAAAATGTATACAGTTGATAAGTATTATTACTTGGCTTTTACAACTATCGATAATCGATTACCGAGGTTAGAAATGGGAAGGAGCTATCGATCAAATGAAATTATTTTAATCTGCGCGTGGAATACGAGACTGTCTGACAGGTTGTTATAGATCAAGAAAATATATAAATTATGCAGAGGAGAAGCTTTCTTTGCCTGTTGCATAAATTTTAGAATTTCAATAAACCATTTAGCCAGTTTTTAATTGGTACAGGGTATAAAACTTAACAAATATGCAACAACTTCAATATATTGAAAGTTTTTCACTATATTTGATTCTAATTTTTAAATTGTGGGAAATATATTCGATTTATCTACTCACATAATATATACATAAACCTATTGTACATTTTTACAATACTAAAAATACTTTTGACTTTTTAATTGGACTTAACCAAACTCATCAGTTGTATTTTAAAATGTAACTTACATTTTGTCCAAATCAAATCAAATTAATGCAGCTTACATTGGCGCATATTGTGGAAAGTTTCTGTTTGTCGGTTCCAATGAAGACTAGCCCATCAGTTTTTTTTAGCTTAAGCTCGACCTGACGAAGATATTCAAAATTGGTAGAAACAAGATCAAGCTTGAATTAATGAGCTTGACTGCCCTTACAACAGTTCCAAAGGCAAGCCCATAAAATCCCTCTTATACTGAAAATAGTTTTGTATTTTTTATATTTTTGTTGTTTACTTTTTTGTAATGCTTATAAGCAGCTCTTGTCCAAGCCTTATATTTTTCCACTGATTTGCATTTCCTCTTATCTATGAAAGACTGTTGTATTTGACATGCAAAACATGTGTCAAAATAATTTCAACGAGCTTACAGACGCTGCCGGCATTAAAATATTAGCAGAACGTTCAAATCCAATGGGAATTTTTTGGTTGTTTCTATATAGTGGGTTAAACCAGTCGGTTAAAGTTTTGAATGCTCGGTTGGCACTATTGTACAAATGGCAAATTATATTTTAAATACATCACATTTACGCAAATATCTAATCAAGGTAAAGCTTAAATACGCTGTACAAATATAAATACACATATTAAATGTTTCCATTCAATTTGCATTCAAAAAAACTATATTTCAAATAAATGGGAATTAGAAATTTGTTATTTATTTTTAGTTTTTTAGCTGTATTTGCTTTAAATTTCAAGGAAAAAATATGCGCTTTAACCAAGAAATATATTTCTCAATCTTCTGTAAATTTGTACATCGATCTTTTAAGGAATTCATCAAAATTTTAAATTGTGGGAGATGTGATTTTTATCGATTTACACGAATATGCATTTATTCCAAGTGTCGATGTACGAACATTGGTATCAGATCATTAAAATTAAGTTATTCATTTATTTGTAGAACTTCCCTGCCCTTCGCATCGATGCACTTAAAGTCTTCCCGAAAATAAGGCGTTTCACACTTAAAATGAGAGTTATCAATTTGTGTACCCTTTAAATATTTTATTAATAACACAAAGAACCGATTCATGTTGATTTTGAGAAAAAAAACTGCCGCTCAATTGTATTGAAATTGCGACATTTTTTGGTCAACAATTCAATGTTATAACAATTTAAGACGGCATGAAATACATATGTGCTTAATTTGATTTATTTTGCACAGCATTTCGAAAAGCTAATTGTTAAAATGTGCTCCAATTTAGGCAGATAAATGAAAAATAGGCAAATCGGCATCGTCAGCGGCTTAAAAGGCTTCAACCAAGTGCAATTTGTTGCTCTTCTCTATTTCTTGCTCGGCGGGTTGATGTTGTTTTATTGTTGTTGTTGATGTCTTTTGCTGTTGTTGGTGGTGCTGGTCGTACGCAATAGTCGCACTTATTTTGGCCGCATGTGTAAATTAGTTAACATTGAAAATCAATATGTTGTTTTTGCTTCTAAGGTGAACTACAGAGAAAAAAAACGACTTCAAGTAACGTCATTTAAACAAGCCAACTCGCTGGGATTTGGCCAAAAATATATTTGTGAGCGTATCGGTATCTGAGCTGTGACTCTGGCTCTCACCTTGGGCTCCTTAAGCTACAACCGACAACCGACAAGCGACAACTACAACTACTGTATATTTGTTATACTAGACGACAAAATACTACTCTGCCGTTTGTTTGCTCAACATTTTGACAACTACCTGCGAAATTGTCAGAATGAATGAATGAATGAATGGAAATACTTATGCGAGTAGCATCAACTATGAACAAAATCAAAATTAAGCGAAGGGCGCGCCAACATTTTTTATGCAAACAACAATAGCATCCAGCCACGAGGGTCTTTTGTAAAGTAATGTTTCCAAGCCATTAGTTACAAATAACATTTTGAAAGTTTTAAATAGCGATTATCAAAATTTGTTAATTCTAGCTTTTATCAATTTACACTTATTTCTTCTCCTTTTATGTAAAGTAAAAAAAAAGTCTTAGATTTCAAAATGAATTTGACAAGGCCCATTTAATTTTATTTTTATTAACTTTGGAAATCAATTGGGATTTGGAATAATCAGAAATCAAATCAATCAATCAAAAATCTATATCTTTAGTGAAAACGGTGTTGTGTGAAAAATATTAGAATTATTAAAGCTTGAGGACTTCTGCTTATATACATATATGGATGGGACAGGCGGACAACCGTATTGTAAGGTACACGTTTCCTTCACGACAAAATTATATAATATATATATATATATATATATATATATATTATGAAATAATGATAAAGTAATAAGCTTTTTGTTTATTAATAATAACCAACCAGATAACATAAGTGGGTTAAGTAATAAAAAGTAGCAGTTTTGTCAAAAAGACAAAATTAGAAAATTTGCTTGGGATAATATTGACGTACTTTGTGAACAACCCTTACACTTGTATGTTTTAATGCTCATAAGTTAATCTTTGGCGTATCTGAGTGGTATTATCCATCCTGCCGGATTCCAAACTATCAATGAAATTTTATTTACCCAAACTATTTGTCACAACTATGTTTGCCGAATTCATTTGAATTGCCAGCCATGTGGAAGTTGCTCGCATATCGATCATCATAGGTTTCTACATTCATATTTATACGTATGCTTATAAGTATATAAAGAATTGGGTATATAATAAAATTGGGCGTGCTACAACCAACAATTTAATATTTATTTAAATCAATTTATACGTATCTGTCTGTTGTTGGAGTCTTATAATTTTGGATGTTCGTTTCCTCTCGAACCACTCTGTTTACAGCAATGAAAAATAATTATTGTAATACTGAACCCATTAAAATTAAACACGGTAGATAAGGGAAGAAAGAAGCTTACGGTATATATATTCTATATTTATATATATATTTAAAATAAATAGTCAGTAAGAATTAGTTAACATGCCCAACCACAAATGTATGCGAAAATATGATTCGTAATATTAGAAATATAGGACTCTGAATTGATTACAAAATAAAGTTGAAGTTATTTTTATTTATTCTTATTATCCTTAATTAAAATAACTTAATTCTTCAACAAACTTACATCACTTGCTCTTTTTACTCGTGAAGGAATATTTTTATTTATGACAGTAAATTTGAATTTCACTTGTTTAATTTGTTTCAGATTTTAACCGATTTAGTTCAAGGCGAATTCATGCAGCTCGGCTCGAGGGAAACGGAGAACGAGCGCTTTGCACACTATCTAACAAAGACATACAGGAAGACCGCTTCGCTGATTGCCAATGCGCTGAAGGCGGTAAGTTGGGCGATCATTAAAAATGCAATTCGGATTGCAATTGCACATTTAAATGCAATTATTTGCTTGCATTTGGATTTGCACGAATGCGTTTGTCATTGTGCCCATTCGGACAGGTGATTGGCCAGCAATTGACTTTGAAATATTTTTATTTTTATTTCGCAGACCGCCGTCATCGCCCAGGCTGATGATAATGTCGCCGAAGTGGCCTTCCAATATGGACGCAACATTGGCCTGGCCTTTCAGCTAGTGGACGACATGCTGGATTTCGTCTCCTCCACAGAGCAAATGGGCAAGCCAACGGCAGCGGACCTAAAGCTTGGCCTGGCCACAGCGCCGGTTCTCTTTGCATGCGAAAAGGTGGGCGACTAATAACTTCCGTATTGCAACAACACTAACAAAAATCAGACTTTTCAACTTTTGACGCCAGGGGTAACTTAGTTTACTGTTTAGAAAGAAGATTTCTAAAAGTTTTCTTTTCTCATTTTTCGAAAATGTAGAAAAAATATGTCTGTATTTCAGCTATTTTTTTTGCCTATATTGTTAATTACAATTAAAGTATTAAGATATGCAGATATGCCAATTTTTCAGACAGTTCACAAATTCGTACAATTTAATTTGATAAACCTTCCGATTTTACGGAGGGGCTCTCTAAGGTAGACAACTAGTAAACTCAAGTATAAAAGCCTAAAACTAAGGAGAACTTTTTAGTTTCTCATTGTGGGATGATTTTTTTCTAAGTGTGTTAATATACGCATATATATTTATATAAAAGTGTTTATAGAAGTCACAGCATTTGCTATTTGTCCAGCTGTGTGTTTGCATTGACAGCTATGTGCATTTCCCACTTGTGGTCATTTACAAAGCACCATCGGTCATGATGTTGATGATATCATTCTGCTTTTGGGTGTGTGCACCGCGTGCCATCAAATGCGTTTCCATTTTAGATCAGTTTATTATGCGGGGCGCGATAGGCGTGCGCGTGTAATGCGTATTAACTAGCAATCTTAACTGCAACGCTCTCCCAACTCACCTAGGAGGTGTCTATATAAATCACATAAATAAAAAAGCCACACATATGCATTAAGGTATATTGCACACATACTGCTTATGTACTTAACAAGATCGAATCGATGCTAATCTAATTTAAATTTCACAGTATCCCGAGCTGAATCCCATGGTGATGCGTCGATTCAGTGAGCCGGGCGATGTGGAGCGTGCCTTTGAACTGGTACATAAGTCACATGGACTCGAGCAGACGCGTTTTCTGGCTAAGAAGCATTGCAATGAGGCGATACGTCTGGCACAGGAGCTGACTGAGTCTCCGTATCAAAAGGGTCTGCAAGTTGTTGCCGATTTAGTCATCAATCGAATGAAGTAGAAGCCGCAACAAAATATACTAAATTAAAATAATACATATACTAGTAAGTTAGTAGCAGGCAACACTTAATGTTAATTAAGTCAGCAAATGAGTGCAACAAGGAAAAAATTTGTAAAAAGGAAACTAGTAAATGGTAAAAACAAGATTTATTATTTAGTTTTTAAGCATTTTTGTTGACACTGTAAATAATTGCATAAAAAGTACACAAGACATTGAGACAAATTTATGATAACGATGTACATTGTATGTAAATATGTACATGTAAAACTTGAAAAGAATTTTTAATAAACTTTATATGCAATGTTTTTGAAATATATGTATATGCATGTATATAAATCGCAATGTAAGATCTTATTTGCGATGCCCAAGCTAAAGCGAAAATGAAGAACAAATTGTACAAATCGAACCAATTCAGCTTAACTTTAAGGAAGAGTCCACTGGAAAAAATTGATTATGTTTACTAATGCTCTTGTTTGATATTTGGATGATTGAAAATACAAAATACTAAAGAAAATCAGTGCTAAAATTCTAAATTTTTTGTGTAATACAAAATAATTGCGCTAATGTAATAAGCTGATTTTGAACCTTAAAAATCAATAAGACAAATGATTATTAGTCAACGCAACAAACGATATTTATATATAATGAGCAGTGTTTAAAAATTTAGAAAAATATAATTGAAATCGTAACTAAATTTGTGTGTTTCTAAGACATGTCTGAATGGTTTTATGGTCACTGTATGATTTTTGTCACCCATATAAGCATATTCAAGCACAAATTTAAATATTATTCGTTTTGTTTATTTTTTATTTCTTTAAATACGGTTTTTTGAGTTTTAAAGCGTTTGTGCATGAAATGCACAGCATACTCATATAATCACAAAATATTTGCTAATTAAGTCCATAATGCAAATCAAAGAGATAATATATTGCTTAAGCTGCCCCAGTCTTAATTTAAAAAAATTATTTTAATCTCCATACACAATAAAAATATAAATACAAAAAAATGAAAAAAAATTTTAATTGCAATCCTCAATGAACACATTGGAAACGAATGTTAAATGATTGTAAATATATTTAAGACTGGTTTGTAAGCAACCCTTTCCGGCTTCGGTGTAATTTTAGATAAGCCAAAGGCACCTTTACAGCCAGGTACAACAAAAACTACGTAAATAGATCAACTTCATATTCTAGCATACAAATCACATGGGTGCAAGTGTTATTGGTCTACTAAATAAATGTGCAAATGTTGACAATGTTTTTGATAATGATAATTATGTAATGATAATATCGATGAATAAAATGCGATTTTTTGAGAAAACCAAACTAAGAAATTCTGCAGTTGGAAAAGATTCGGCTTGTGAGCATAAAAAGCCGCGATAGTTGATATGGCCTACGTTCGTTCTAGCCCCAGTAATCTATCTTCCTTCTATATATCCGAGGACAGGAAAGTTTTCAATACTCTGTTGAGAAGGTTGTCTCCAGAATTGTTACAGATTAAGATTTTTTTTTATGTGTGTGGTGTCAGTTTTGGAGGAGGTTACCAGTAATCTACTCGTCCACATTCAAATAATTCCAAATCGATAGGAACACATATATCCCGCAATTTTAAAGCTGTATTTACCAAATCACTTTATTTTGAACGTATATTACCGGTAACCGCCTTTGAAGAGCATAAAGAAAGATAGCCTCACCATATTATACCCTTAATAAAACAGAAAAAATAAAGTGGCTACTCACATCCCGCAACCAACAACTTAAAAATGCAATATCTCCCACAATTTCAGAGTATCATTTTCAATGGTGATATAAAATAATAGTGGTTATTTACCGCATAAACATAAATCGCTGGTATGACGTGTTCATGAAAATTACTGTTGCTTGAATGAATATGAACGAATGCTAAAATGATAAAACAGGGCAATTCAGTTAAAGGTCTTCCAATAACAGTGGTACATAAGGGGATTTATTGTGGGCGAAATCGTTTTAGTGTTCTTCTAAAAGTTAACTTCTATGTACAATGTTTCGAGAAAGTGAGTTGGAGTTGGGGCTTAAAAATGTGTTTGCTTCAAATATAAATAATTATGTCCATGAAAGACTGTAAATGTCGCCATGTACAAATGTGTTTCTTATTAATGAAGTGTTTTCTACAATTAAATAGAGTTTTTGTTAATCTTTGTAAATGTGGAATATTCGTTGAATAATTGCTTTTAAAAGTATGAGTTTGTAAGAAAGTATTAATTTTGAGATGTGTTTTATAAACCAAATATTTTTAATTGTGATTTTTTAAAGAATTTCATCTGCGTGACGTTTGTTTAGAATAAGCCGTAATTACCAAACATGGAAGGTAGATTACTAGGAACTTCCTCAAAAGATATGTAAGAAAATTTCATTGCATCGCCAATCTCGCGCTAAAAATTGTGAATGTCCATATCTGCAATTTCAAAGCCAGACTCACCAAATTTTGAAAGGTACATTAATGATTATTCAATTTGTCCTAAAGTGAGCCTAGAAATGTTTGTTCTAAATTTTATGATAAGCGGATTTTAATATAAGGTTCGGCACATCGCAAAAAATAAAATTAAGGTGGAGCTTATTAAGGAACGGGCGAAGGCCAAACAAATAACATCATTTCAAATAGTTAATTTGATTTAATTGAAAATCTTTGTCAGAAATTTTAATATCATTATGTTTGAGGATACTTTCCGCACTAGATTGCTACTAGATTGTCAATTTCTAAAATGACCTGTATGAGATAAAGACAATAGTCTAGCACTGCCTATTAGCCTGACAGAGATATAAAGCACAAGGATATTCGGGACTGTTACATTTAGAAATAAATCGCGCTGAACTTAAAAAAATCTGTATACTTTTGGCGCCAAGAATAACTCACCATATTACTCAGAAAGTATATTTCTAAGACAAAAAGTTGTGTCGTTCTAAAAAGCAGGGTTCTTTTATTTTTAACTCCTACAAGTTAAAAAAAATATATCTAATTTCCAAAGCGTTTTTAATTTATTCACCGAATTTGTACATTAGCTTTTAGTTTATATGATTTATTAATAACATTAATATTTTAAGATTGTTTAAAAAAAGTGTAACTTATTTGAAAAACCTCACGATTTTAGGTCGATTTGAACTTTGCTTTAAACCTTCGTTAATGAGCTGTGTGGCTTCAGTTATGTAAAGTATTTTTGCTGTCAAATATAATCCTTTCTAATTTTAAAAAATTTGCTATTTGCTAAATATATTTAAAATAATTTTGAAAATCCAAAAAATCTTTCTAGTTTTCATTGATTTCAGCGACTTTTTATTGGAGTGTATGAATGGTCAAAGACTTGCATTAAAATTAGGCCACACTGCAAGGCTCACTTCACATTGGTTTACATTTTAAGGAACGGAGGTTGCTTCGGTTTCGGCTTCAACTGAATATTTTTTACATTTGACACACTTGCAGAGCTTATAGTTTGGCAAACATCAACAAGTTAGTGAGGGCTGCTTAATTAGGTTAACGTTGGCTATGAAGTGGAGCACGCAATATTGCAGCCGGAAATCCCAAGCCACAATCCAATATTGATAGTTTTGGGAACTTTCCATTTTAATGCATCCACACGAATCAGGTCAAACTGTGCCACAATTTAACCAAAGCAACATGACCTGCCATAGCTATAAAATAAATGTATTCAATGTCCAAGTCCTGTTAGGCTTGGCAAACGAAACGAAACGAAACGAAGCGTCCCAGAAGCACTTCAGCTCAATTGCAGAGTGTGCAAGCAAACAAACGCGCAAAGTAAAGTGGCAGCGTGCCTAACTGGCAAAATATTTAAATGGCCTGGCCAGAGCAAGTTATGCAAATGAACTGCAATCCTGGCCTGACTTAACAAACAACTTCAAGGACAGAAGCGTGCCCGCTCACTTGTGCACCTTGTGCACCGCCCTAACCTAGACTATAAATAATTTGCTGGCTGGCGACGCTGCCTAGACAACCAAAGTGGTTGGGCTGGGCCGGACGAAAGTTGAGCCGAGACGAACATCCGTGCCAGGCACGGATCAGCGCGGCCAACTCGACTTCGACTGTATGATATAGAAGTCGCAGGTTTGGGTTTTTGCACGGCGGGACTGTTTCAGTAGCGCGTTATTTGCTGAACGTGGCGCTACTTCCGCTATCCAGCCGCTCACACTGCAAGCGATGACAACCAGCGATGAGATGGGTGCCTTCTGCCACGACCACATCCAACATCCGTTGATGTGGTGTGATGAGAAGAAGCGGCTGGTCGAGCGCAAAAATGCCGAGGAGAGTCTACGGATGTGGCGACGACGCAAAGCCGAGGAATGTGCCCGCAAGGAAAAGGATAAACAGGAGGTAAATACATTTTTAGGTATATAATATTACCGACTGACTACAGGGATGTCACAGAAATCAATTCCAACAAAGTTCCAAGCGATTTTTAGTATTTCGTTGTTTTAGTTGCTTTCAAATCAGTAGTGCTTTGACAACAACTTGTTTCTTACGCTTTTCATAATTGACGATTTTTATTTTATCATATGAATGAATTCGTACGCACGCTGATAATGCCAAAAATATTTTTTTTTGCATAGTACATCTACAATTGGCTTTTAACTGAATGCATCTTTGGTGTGCAGATTATGTGACTATAAAACTTAATTGATTGTAAATTATACAGTTCTTTATTTATTTTGTTTTCATGCCTTTGAATAATGATCATACAGTGCCACTGCACTGCATTTTTAATGAAAAATTACACAAATCAAATTCGAAATTTGAAATTGAAAAGTGCTCGTGAATAGGTTAATATCAAATGCTCTAACAACTTCCTAACAACGCAACTGATATGGCTGATACTTATGCATCATCAGTACCCAGAAAGAGTAGTATCCAAGGAAGCGTGCTTTTTACTGCAATCGGATATTCATTCTTCTTGATGAATATATATTTATGTAACATATATGTATTTCATTATTTTTAATTATTTTTGTTTTTATCTATTTTTCAACTTAGTGTTTCTTTTACTACCTCTAAAATTGACTGCGCTTTCTCTGTGAAGGTTAACACGAGATTTAAGGAAATGGCTTATGTCGAAGTTTGTTAAAATTTTATAAGAGGACTTTGTAGTGGTTTAGGCTCCTATGATTTTGAAAAGTGTGTTGTGCATCTGACGTATAAGATGTATGCAATCTTTTAAATCTTTAAAATGTGAGCCAGACCACAGTCGTTTTGACAGTCATACGGAGACCTAACTTATCTTGAACTGATGAAGCAATTTGGAAATATTAAAACAATGTTGAAAATAAACACAACATGTTACAAATGTAGGTAACGCAATGTTTTTCACCTAACGAGTCTTTGGTAAGGGTTCATTTCTTGTTATCCTTTTCGAATTGTTCAGTGTATATACATTTATTTAAAGTAACCAACTACACCCACACGGGATCCCGCACTTAAGTTGAGTTCAAAGACCTATGAGCGAATGTATTAACTTGGCCAGAAATTGGTTCAACAAACCATTTGACGAGTTTGACTTCACCAATACGTAGTCAAGGCGAGCAATCAACCAGAAGCAACATAGTTCCACTGGTATCAGGTCGCGTGTTTATGATTGCGAATGCGACTCAAATCCGACTGAATTTAAGGAGAAAAAATGGGTGAATGAAAAGCAAAGCGGCCCACATTGCAACTATAACAACAACCTACAAACAATAAACAGGAGAAAACAAACCCGATAGAATTCGATATGGGGTTGGGCTTGTTCATGGATGGAATATATATATAAATATTCATATATGCATAGCAAAATATAGGCATTGAAATAGCATAAGTAATAAATGGGTACCATTACTGTTATCATCTCTGAATCTGTATTCGTTGCAGTACTACGATTTGTTTCTGCAGCACTGCCCCTGGGGCAGGCCAGGTGGGGGCGCTCCAAATGTGGAGGTGCGACGAAAGGATATTACCGCAGTCGGATTGCACTCAACGCCAACTGTTGTAAGTGTAGGGTGGGGTGTGTCTTCAGATAATGTGTCTAATGTCTCGACTTCGAATCTAACTACCTCTACGACAGACTACCGCCCATCGCATCAATTCACTGCAGCCTTGTCGCTACAATGACTATTTCTCAATGCAGAAAACTTGCCATAAAAATCCACTGGCCGCCTATCACCACCATCATCATCATCATCCGCCTCCCCCCGGTGGTCGTCTGGCACACGCCCATTCGATACATCATCTGCAAGAGAGTGGACCACGGAGCAGCACTGTGACCATCTGTGAGCGAGAGCATCCGTTTAAGGGTGGCGTCAGTCTGGCTCAGAATGCTCCGAATGGTGAGAGTCTGCAGATCGATCTGAAAGAACACAACTCAATGTCATTTCGCAATAAAGGGCATGTGGACATTGAGTTGCGCTACAAGCCCTCTCCGCCGTGCAAGGGCAAGGCCATGCTGGATAAGATTGTTGTTAACAGTGAGACCGAACACCCGCTGCAGGAGAAATTTGCCTGCCAGAAGAAGAAACTGCAGAGCAAGTTGGAAAAGCCGGTGAGCGGCAGGTACAATTCACGAGGGGCGTGGCGTTTCTAATCTTATTGCTTTCATCCCAACATTTTCAGCTCTTCAAAGAGCCCTGGGGCAAGGCCGGTCCCGGTGGCAAGCCCTGGCGCAGTCCCAAAGAAGTAGGCAACACTTTTATGAAATCTCTGGTAGGCTTCATTTGAATAAACGGGCTTGAGAATGTGAAACAAATGTTAACTTACTTGCAGGGCTGGACAAATAAGGAAATGCTGAAGGAGCTGGACCAGGACAATCCCGTGACTCCCGCTGAAAAAAACACATTTCGCAAATCGAAAGGTAGTAAGCCATCCAAGCTGCAGCGCTGTTGCGAGCGTTGCACCTGCACTTGCCCCGCCATGAACAGCTCCAGTCCAACAAAGACGTCCCGAAAGATTGCCGCAGCAGTGCCACCTCCACCCCCACACCCGCACCAACAACCATGTGGCAAACGATCGTCGCCCAAAGAATGCAAGCCCGTTAAGTTCTGTCCGCGCCTGCTACGTGGCCACTGCATGGCCAGCACCAACAACAGCAACAGCACTGGTGTCGATGGCACCCCGGATGCTGTAATCGAGAATGGAGGAGGCGGTGTTGAGCTGGTGCCATTGTTGGCACGTAGGCGCGGCCTGCATCGCCCAATCAGCCTGTCCAGCACGGATGTGACAAAGAGGACGCCCTCGCATGATAGGTACGCACCACCCAAGCACAAGTCAAAGTCCAACAAAGAGCAGAACATCAACAACATCATCAAGAACATTAGTCACATGAAGCGTCATTCCAAGAACTTGAACTGCAAATTGCAATGCTGCAGTTGCAGCTGCGGCTGTGTGGCAGCCACATCAACGCCGCCCCAAGCGCCCACCTGCTGCCTCAGGCGACTCACCCTGCACATACGCTAGTCATCTGTCTATCTGTCATGTGTTTGTTGCAACCAAATCTGCATCTGCATCTGCATCTGTATCTGTTAATGTGTCTCTCTTTGTGTCGATCTGTATGTTTGCACCTGCATCCGTTTCCCCCTTCCGTTTCCGTTTCTGATTCTGTTTCTGATTCTGTTACCGTTTCTCATTTGCTTGCTCTGCGACAATTTCTTAAATTTGAGTTCAGCTTTTGAAGTTCATAGCAATTGAATAGAAATTTATACGATTGCGTCATCTTTGTGTTTTTAATGGTTTCTCTATCACTTCTTTTGGCTCATTCAGCAACAAAATATCAATTGTAATACAAGTGAAAGTATAGCAACCAAAAGAGTAAACCCAAACACACCAAACTAAAAACTAGCTGAACAACCCCAAACAATATCCAAATCATAATACAAATCTTCTATGTATCCATCCCCGTGAAAAACCGAAACCCAAAAAATCAAAACAAATCGAAACCAATCGCTAAAAACAAATCAACTGACTTATCACAATACAACAATCAACAATGCTGCTGCTGCTGCTGCCCATCGCCCATCACCCAACTTGCAACTTGACATCCGACTGTGGCAATTAATTGGTGTAGGATACAAACAGCCGCCGATATGCGCTACCTGCACGATTTGAACGTGCAAATATCACAGAAACGGCGCTCGGTCAGTGTCTCCAGGCAGATGGAGCGAGACTTGTGTAATCAACATTTCGACACATTCGAAACATTCTGGGGACGGCCCGGACACGGCGCACCCTCTGGCGATAAGATAAACAAATTAAAATTGGATAATTTGCTTTACGGTGACCCTGAGATATCGTAAGCTGTACGGGTCCAAGTCCAGTTCCTGCTACAGATACTCGATTCGCATTCGGCTCGTTGTTTGTTCGACGCAAATCGTTTGCACTGAAATCAATCGATGCCGCTTTTTGGCGCCACGGCCCAGCAGACGATTTGCTTATCTGCGGAGTAGAAGTTGACTTCAAAATTTTGCCAACTTGCATAGTTCGCAAGTTGCCCAAAGTTTTGCATTAGTCTACTAGGTCTGGTGGACACAAAAAATTATTCGATTTTTTAGTATTTAGTTAGTTTTTATATCCCACTTGAATATATCGAAATTGCATTGAAATATGTGAAATAAACTACAAATTTCTCCTAGTCATACATAGTATATATATAAAGTAAACATATTGTGTAAATAAAATGTATTATGCGTATTTAAAGTTCGTACACACCGTTTACCGTTTTTATTCCGGGTGTGTTGTCTAAATAATAGCATTGTACAGTGGTACTCAAACCAATCAGACGATTGTTACTGTTATAGGAACTTAATGTAAACAATTCATGTCAAACTGTACGTCTGTATGTCCAACTGCGAGGTTATTTTGTTGCCAGATGGCCTGGTGCAGTCGAGCCTTAAATTGTAAAATCTTGTTGATAGTATTTGCGATATAACTACTAATATCAATGAGATTGAGCGTAATGTAGTCGAATTAAGAAGCTGAAAGGCATTTCATAATTTCGATGTGCTTACCATGTTCAAAAACTAAGTATCTTGCTGAAATAGATATTACTCATAACAACCGCCAGAAAGCCAGACCATTCCCATCTCGCCAATTGAAGAGCTGGTTTTACTATACTTCATATGTAGATGAATAGGAACTTCCTTTTAAGATTAGTAAGACCAAGCCTTGGCCAAACTCATCTAGACCCAAAAAAGTCTGTATCTCCAGCAATTTTAGAGGTTGTATTACAAAATTTGAGGTGCTCATAACGCTGTTATCAGAGTATTCCTTGCGCTCGACTGCAACGCTCTCACTTGTTAATTTATTGTTGTGTAATTTTTCTTCTCTAACTGCCTATTTAACTACCACCGTAAACAAGTTTGCTTATAGTTACATATAAAGACGTCTAGCTTTCAGTAGGCTCAGTGCTGATTTTGGAGACTTAATTTAATAGTGTAAAACTATTGCAAGAGCCTCTTAGGCAGAAGCGATCTACTGAGCTTGCTTTGCCTCAGGACCCAAATTTATTGGCTCCGGTTAGGTTATCGCCTTCTAGAATCAAGTGGAAAATCTGGTAGCAGCTAGCACTGTTGTACATGTACATGATTTGATTTTTGAGGGTGGGTGCAATGATCAGTGGAAAGGGAATGCTCGCTTCTCTTTTGTCACTTTTTTGCCAATGTATAGAACTCATACGATACCTCACACCTGAATGTTTTCCTACACAATAATTAAAGTATTACTGATGTAAACTATTGTTGAGTACGTTCTTCGCACGTACATTTGCCACGTGCTGGGACCTTCTTCGTGTGTTCGGATCTCTCCCTTTTTACAGTGCACTCTGTTTGAGTGACCATCCATATGATAATTTCACAATAATTTGAAATAATACCATGCTGCTTTGTGCACCTGCGGACTTTATACCTAATATTTTAGATTCTGATTTCTAAAACCTTGTTTGTTTTGTGCTTTCAAAGTTTTAAAATGAAACCAAGAAAAAAAATTAAAATGTTCAACAAGAACAACTCCGTGAAAGCCGTCGAGTGATTTAACTATGTCGCCCGGAACAACTCGGCTCAAGGACAGAGCCACCCAAATTATTTCGATCATTTAACTTATGTGGCTAATACAAACATGGCGATCAATCCTACCAACTCCATCATCAACAACAACATCATCACCAATCCCACCGCCAACTCCACCACCACCACCATCATCAACAATCCCATCACCGCCACCACCACCAACACCAGCTCCAAAATGTATTGCTAACTCATACAGCCTGCAAAATGAATATTGAACTCTTTGCAGAGAATGTCAAATTCGCTGATGATAAATTGTTAATGACAATTAAATCTCATCAATCTAATATGAGTGTCTTAACAGCATCTAGTGATCTTGGAGAGATAATCAAAGAACGTTCATCAATAATTTGTGTGAAAATGGATGAATTTTGAAAAGTTGTAGAAAAATACAGGAAAGAAGCCGCAATTTGAAAATAAATGTTGCAGACAATATCTGCTGCACCCCTATACAACCCAGTTAAAAGACAATGATCTAAAAATCTTTTCGCTATGGGGATATGTTGAGAAGTAGCTACAACATTCTCACTCGTTTGTGAATTGAGTGTGGTCAGTATGCATTAAAAATTTGCATATATGATAAAAGCTACATCTAAACTACGATTAAAATTCTTAAAATTAAGACTGGCTTTTTCCTCCGATGGGAGCGTTGACACAACCTCCCCATACTTGACGGTGCTCTGCATTGTGTGAATAATTTAGACACGTCTTGCAGAAGTATAATTGTGACTTGTATGATGTGAGTTGGCGTCTTACAAATCTGGAAGTATATAAAAACAAATATATATGTTTTAAAAAATATTGTTTTTTAGTAAAGAGTATTTATTTAAATAAATTTTTTATCCACACGAAATGTCCGCGCTCCTCACTCTCCAGCAACATAAGGCTTATGTGGGTATTCTTCTCCATCTCCGTCACATTTAATGGCCCGTTGACTGCATTTGACTGCTCATCGAAACCAAAAACATTGATGCTAATGCTTTGGTTTTGGGCTTCAAAAATTTTAATCTGATCCAACGGTAGTGAATTTTCATCAAGTCGCTCTCAATCCCATCAACTTTGTACGCTGAGCATCGTTCAGGCTGGTTGTTCGCTGGGCTGATATTAATGCCCATTTAAAACAAAATTCATCAGCATTTTTAACATTAATGATCGCCTTCTTGTTCTTCAAAACTTTTGGTGTTTCAATAAAGTTTGAAACCTTAAGTGGAGTATATTTATTCATGTTTACCTCCAGCCCTAACATTTGCGAGAGTGTCTAACCACTGTCCATCTCTTGAAATTTATCCATTTTCACACAAATTATTGATGAATGATCTGTGATTATCTCTCCAAGATCACTAGACGCTGTTATGATACTCATATTAGACTGATGAGATTTAATTGTCATCAGCAATTCATCATCAGTGAATTTTATATACTCTGCAAAGAGTTCAATATTTATTTTGGAGGCTGTGTGAGTTATCAAAACATTTTGAATTAGTGGAAGCATTTCTTCAGCTGCTTTACTCAGAAACTCTGTTGGATCGACTACATTTTTGTGTTTATTCTTAAATGAGAATGTCGAAATCCGATTCTTAAATCCGCTCGAAATTAATTTCACCTGACTATTTATAGGTGTAAAAACGCACATCTTGTGGGAATTGGAGCGAAGATGTGCGCTCCACTTTGAAGATGCAATTTCTATATTGCATGCGGTGCAGACCCTGGCGACGGAAGCGAAGGAGTTGGTGTTATTGGTGGTGGTGACGGAGTTGATGTTGTTGGTGGTGGTGATGGAGTTGATGTTGTTGGTGGTGACGGAGTCGATGATGGAGCTGGTGTTGGTGGGATTGATAGTGATGCTGTTGTTGTTAAAGATGGAGTGGGTTGGATTGATGGTGATGTTGGTGGAGTTGGCGGTGGGATTGGTAATGATGTTCTTGTTGTTGAAGATGGAGTGGGTTGGGTTGTTGGTGATGCTTGTATTAGCCACATAAGTAGAATTATCGAAATAATGTCTGTCCTTGGGCCGAGTTATTCCGGGAGACATAGTTGAATCCCTCGATGGCGTTCACGTTCTTGTTCTTGTTGTTGAACATTTTTCTTGGTTGTTTTTCTATTTTTTTGGTTTGGTTTTAAACTTTGAATGCACAAATGCACAAGACACACGAGTTGACGATTTGGTTTTAAACTTTGAATGCACAAATGCACAAGACACACGAGTTGACGAATGTAGAGTTCGAGAGCTACTAATGTTTTTTAGAAATCAGAATCCAAAATATTAGATATGAAGCCCGCTGGTGCACAAGGCAGCGCATGCTATTATTTCAAATTATTGTGAAATTAACATAAGGAGGGTCACAACAAAAAGTGACAAAAGAGAAGCGAGCATTACCTTTCCACTGATCATTGCACCCACCCTCAAAAATCAAATCATGTACATGCAAAACAGTGTGGTAGGTGCTATCTGATCTTCCACTTGATTCTAGCATACACAATAAAAAAATAAAATAATAATATGGAGTAAAATGGATACAAACTAAAGAAACGCTAAGCGAAGAAATAAACCGATTTCAATACCCAGCATTAACATTTTTAATTACTTTTGATAATAATCAATTTTGGTTTTTATTTAACTTTTATTGATAGTGAGCAGCAAGAATGCATCGTTTTCAATGTGTGTTAAAATGCAGTGAAGCCGTGTAAAATTGCACATGCAAAGCTCTCTCAAGTTTATAAGAGAGTCATTATAGATGTTGGCAGCAGCAGCAACGAAGGAATAATAATTTTAACTATTTGTCAACCTGTGGGGCGTAACATAAATAGTTGTAATTTTATATGCACACTATGTTAAGTGCAGTTTAGCAGCGGCACCCAGCGTTAGCTATCTTTGTGCAGCGCTCTCTCCTCTCTTTCGAAAAAGGGCTTTCGATGAGCCGCCGGCTTCTGCAGCTATTCATTCGATTTTGCTACCCTAATTATTCGTGTGTTGAAAAAGTTGAGCATTGGCTTCAATCTTTAAAACATACAATCGTTGGTAGAAAAGACTAAGCGTTGGCTTCTAGTCTAAATATGTTTGAATAAACATTTTAACGTTGTAAAACAAAACAAAAAAACATTAGTGATTCAAGTTGTAAACATCTACAATTTGAGCAGCCAGCCAAAGGTGCACACACCAAACAGTAATAAAATTGCAAAACAAATTCGCTACATTCGCCGTAACTCGCTTTGAACTTTTGTGAACTTGTTACGTGCGTCGATACATAAGCAGCTGTTCGTAGGCGATACATAAGAGCCATTCTTTGTCTGTAAATTGGTTCTGTCGGTTTACTTTGTGCAGTTGGCAGCAATTTTATGAGTTGAGGTTAAGCATAAACACAACAACAGTCGCGTCCGATGACAGTGTGCCTGTACATATTTATATTTAAGGCGGAATCGATTTACAGTGTCTCCCAGCTTATTTCGACCAGTGTCTAGCTAAAAATGTAAAATGCTATAAAGTTTAAACAAAGAAACAAACGCAAAATATTTAAATGCTAATTTGTTTCATGTTATATCGTTTGAAAAATAAACTTTAGTTTTTATTAAAATTTAAATTCATTAATTAAAATAAGTCAACAACTGAAAACATATCCAAAATACATGTCCCAGCTTATTTTGAAGTCTTAAAAAAGTAACATATTCGGCGAATAAAAACTTAAATAAGGATGTTAATATTAAGTATTATATCTTTTAGCCATAATAACTCCCCTTAACCTATTATTTATGGAAGATACCAGCTTCCGGGTAGTTTCTGGACTGATTTTGCTCCACTCATCCAGCAGAGCATTTGTGAGATCGGATCTGTGATTCCGGATGTTATTTTCCAGCAGAGCCCACAAATTTTAAATAACATTTAAATCTGTAGACTGGGCCGGTGGAATTATCATGTGTGGGCAGTTCCAGATAAGCCAGGACTGTACTAATCCGGACTTATGCTTGGTTGTTGTCCTGGTCGTTGTCGTGGTAGAACCGGAAAGTACGTCGGATTCCGAGCTTCTCGGCACTGTGGAGTAAATTTTCCTTTAATATATTGAGGTACACATTCTTGTCCATTGTTGTTTCAATAAACACCAAATTTCCGACGCCAGCTGCCGAGATAGATGCCCATACCATGACACTTCCTCCGCCGTGCTTGACTGTTGCCTTTAGGATTTTGGGATTCAGTTCAGTATTGGACTGTCGCCACACATAATTCCGTCCGTCATGGTTGCGCAGTACCCGCCGCACAGTTTCAACACTGCACTTTTTCCCCATTGCATCCTGCACCTGTTGAGTCAGTTTTGGAACCGATAGCTTAGGGTTTTCCCTTTTTATCCTGATGATCCTCCGCTCTTCCTGTTCGGTGAAAATCTTGTTTGGAGCCATTCTGCCCTTGTCCTCTATCCGATTTTCGTCGACGAAGCGCCGAATGATGTTGTGTACAGTTAACTTGATTAGATTGAACATTTCAGTTATTTGGCGATGTGAATATCCGATTTTGAAGGATGAGTTTCCGTTGTTCAATGGTAGTCCGATTGCCGATTGAATGACAGTCTGAAACGTCTTGCCTACGATGAAATAGGCAATGAGTTAAGCAAAAACTTTCGATCGCAATCAAATAAGACCGGAGCTCAAGCTGCCTACGATTTTTGGCGGCTACACGGAATATGCAAACTTCATATCCATGTTTAAGGCATTACAAAATAGACACTGAGCTTAGTGATATTGAAAAGTTTCAGCATTTGTGATCGGGTTTATCGGGTTTAGCTTTAGACTCTACGTTCGCTAGAAATATCTAGTGCAAATTATCATGCGGCTTTGAGCATTCTAAGCAAATGCGTCAACAATAAGCGATCAGTGTTTCAATCGCATATCAAGGAAATTATTGGGCGCAAGAAGGTGGATTTTACATCAGCATGGAATCTTTGTGAGTTTTCGGATAAAATTAACTTGCATATGCGCATTGGGAAGCGCACAGGAAATATCTGGCTGCATGGTCATACACATGCTGCTCCAAAAACTGGACATCGCTGCTCAGACTTGTTGGGAGAAGGCTCACCTTCGGCTCAAGAATTCTACACATTCTTGAAGAAGCGATGCCAGAAGCTGAAGAACCTGTAGCATGCAATGTGATATCATTCCTTCAATTCCATTGTGAGGAGCCATATAACCATGCATGTGTGAGCATGCATATATATGTATGTTTATGATCTTAAATATATATAAATATGTATGTTCAGGGATGTGCAAGCGAAATGCCCACTAGCAGGTATTCAATGTTATATGCGCCCTTCACATTAACTGTCTATCAGGCCGAAATCCGGCCCTGATGCAGTTGCGGCGAATTCGCTCTCGTTCGCCCTCTCTCTTTCTAACGCAGGTGTTCAGCCATTTAAGCGTGTCTGACACACATGTCCATCAGGACATGTGCCGTTAGTGTGTGAGGAGTATTGCCGGCGCAATATTGTTGTCCATACTCACACTGACCGCAGACAATGGCTGGCGCCAGCAAAAGGGCAGTGGAGAATTACCAAAAAGATCACGCCACCGTGGTACAGTCCCGACAAAAGGTGGCCAGCCAAGGCCTATGTAAGAAGCGCCGCAGCTCAAGGCGGGGGCTGTGCGAATAAACACGTGAGGCTGTGAAAATAAATACGCGAAGTGGTGCAATTAAACACGCGAAGCTGTGAAAATATACAAGTGAAAGTGAGTCGGTCGCGAGATACAAAGACGAATACAAGGAATACACGGTGTATCGAAGGACTCAACTAGAACACAAGGATCATAGGACATCGAGGTCCTGTAAGCAAGTGCGAAACTTATATCCTTGCCACGCCGGAATTGTGGCAACAGGCGATATCCGCAAGAAACCAGGCGAAGCAAACGAGACTTGGTCTGTGCTGAGCCAGAGAGTGACACGCGAATCCTGACTCACAAGAGTACTAGGGGCAAACCTTGGGGAACAAGGAAACCGCTAGTCCTGGTGAGCATCAGGAGTGCTGTACGGAATCTCTGGCGGGCGGACTGAGATCCTGGACTTGCGTATCTGATCACGGACACCGATGTGTGGCCAGGCGCCACGAAACAAGAAGAAATTCACCGATCAGAAAACTAACATTGGAAAGTGTGATTTCAAATAAGTGCGATCAAATAAAGCAAGTTTTAATATATATATAGACTATGTTATTAATTATTGCAAACGCAATAATAAATTCTGTTGCTCGAACCCGCAGCTCGACTGAGTTTTAGCTTAGCTACAACACGACCAAGTAAATAGGTACGTTACAAGACCCATCAGCTTAACATCGTTTTTACTAAAAACGTTGGAAAAGCTGGTGGACTGCCAGATTTGAAGCACTTTGCTAAGGCAAAGTCTGCTGCACCCAACGCAGCATGCATACAGAGTAGGTAGGTCCACGGACACAGCACTTTATCAGCTGCGACGTACTTTGAGTGCGGCAATTGATAATAAGGAAGTAGCACTGTGCGCCTTCTTAGATATAGAAGGTGCCTTTGATAACACATCACATGATCCAATCAAGGTTACCCTTGAGAGAAGGGGCGTGAACCATACTACCGGCAGATGGATACTCGCACTGCTGCGATCCAGGCAAGCCACGGCATCATTACATGATAGCACTGTAACAGTCCTAACCACCAAAGGCTGTCCCCAATGAGGGGTGCTGTCTCCGCTACTCTGAAGTCTACTAAACAGACTTGCTAACAGTGGTATTCAATATCAAGGATAAGCCGATGACATGGTTATCATAACGCGAGACAAATTTGAAGAATCACTCTATGATATAGTCCAGTCAGACTCAACGTAAACCCTATGAAAACAGCCATCGTCCCCTTTACTAGACGATAGAAGTTACAGAGAATGAGGCAAATATGGCTCGCAGGAGCCCTATTACAAAGCAGTAGAGAGGTCAAATACCTAGGAGTCACATTTGACAGCAGGCTCAACTTTGGTACCCACGTGCAAAATACGATACTAAAGTTCTCCAGGGCGCTTTTTACATGTCGTAGTATTGCCGGTAAATCATGGGGTACATCACCAAAGATATTAAGATGGCTATACCTAATGGTAGTAAGACCCATGCTAACCTATGGGGTGGTAGCATGGGGTGACAGGGCGCGGCTGATCACCGTGAAGAAACAACTACAAAAGTTGCAAAGAATGGCCTGCGTATGTATGACAGGAGCTATGCGCACCTGCCCAACAATGGCCCTTGAAGCCTTAATGGAGCTCACACCAATCCATTATACCATAAGGCTCAAGCAGAAAGCCACGCTTTTAAGGATGTCAGCAGAAGGAGTTGGGGGCAATCATATCCTAAGCCTTAAAGGTGCCCAACTCCTTTCAAATTAACAGCCCCTGCTATTGCAACATTGGGACGAAATGAAAGCCGAATATATATTCGAGCGAAATTTCACAGTTCGTATGAGTAGTAAAAGGGAATGGACAACTTTGGAAGAAGTCCACCCTATGAAACCGCACACCATAAAATGGTACACCCATGAATTACTCACCAATTAGGACACAGGTCTTGGTCAGCATATTTCTGGTTGAAGTGTGTGCGATAAGGAGATGTGCGGACTTCAACTTAAAACGTAACTATCGGAATACGGATATATCCATCCTATCCGATAGTCAAGCAGCATTGAACGCTATAATGGGGACTAAGATAATATCGAAGGTAGTCCATGAAGTTCATTCAAAGCTAGACCTACTCGAAACGCACAACAGGCTCACCCTACTCCGACAAGCCATTTGTCTCCTAGGTGGTTATAATTTTCGATTCAAACAAGTTATAACCATGAAAAAGATCAAATAGGTCGCGGTGCAATTCCCCCCAATAATAATAATAAAAATATTCCACACCTTCCCATGACGCAAACAGAGATTCTACTCCCATTAGTCGACAAAGCTCCAAATGTAGATGTGCATTGCAAGAATTTATAAAGATTTAGATCCTGTAAATTCTTGCTGCTTGCCTAAGTTAATAAAATGTTATGCCTACGATGGTTGGCAAAAATTCCTCAACTGAACCCTCCACGAGGGTGCCGACTGTTAATAGCATCACAGCGGTCCTGCAAGATACCGATGCTAGCTAAGACTCGTGCCCCGAACCAACGAGACATGAACTGCATCCATAGTCTTGTCGCTGGGACCGAGTCATGGTTAGAGGTAAAGGGCCGGACTAAGGTTGTTTGCGACCCGTGCCCATAGTCAGCCAGGCTGGGGGCCCTCAAATAGCCCAGTCTTCTACGGAGCATATCGGATACCTGGCGACCTCCGATATTAATCAGCCTTACCTGCACATCGCGGATCTCTGTGAAGGCGGTCATTCCCTTCTCCGCAGCTCGTGGGAATCAAAATGCATTCCATAAATAAGAAACCCCAAAAAGAGTCCGGTACTCTCTCAAAACCGGTAGGGAGCAATCCCAGACATGTAGCGGAGGCAGTGGCTCGTAAGCCTGGCCAAAGCGGCAGCATGACAAAAGTGGCGGAAAAGCCTGTTTGTCAAGCCAGTGGCGAGGGTGCAGCTGGTAAAAACCCCGACCCGTCCGATTCCGTGGCAGGAAGGCAAAGCGCTTGTGCAGCCAACCTGCCAGCCGGAGCGGGGGCTAAGGGCTATTTGCAAACTACCAGCGCCACGGCTAAAAGATTCAGCTATGCCGACCGCAGGAATGCCGCAAGCATTCTGAAGCGGCAAAATGCTAACACAGTGCCAAACCCACCAGCCGAATGGCAAAATAAGGTGGTGTGGGCCAGGAAGGTGCTGCCAAACTTTTGTGAGGCCCCACCCCATAAAGAACAGAGCCAGGCAAAACGGCAACGCTCGCAAGAAGCCCACGGACCCGTTGCAAAGCGGGCCAAGGTGCAGCAGGGAAGGTCCTTTGCTGACATTGCCAAGGAGAGAATCCTGATAGGGATCCTTGACAAGGGAAGCAAGGACGGCAGAATCCCGAGAAATCAGTAGAAGTGGGTGGAAGGAGCCCTCGCTGTCCACTGCCTGAAGCTACTGAGCAAGGCGCCTGGGCCACCACCGGTATGCAGAGATGCTGGGTGGTACCAGGGTAACACGAAGGTCATCGCCTGCCTGGACGCTCGCTCGGTTGAGCTTTATAAAGCTGCCGTAGCAGAGCTTGGTGAGGTCTACCCCGGGGCGAAGCTGGTCGCTGTCGACTGGAGCGAAGTCCCGAGTAGACCTCGTGCACGCATCTGGATCCCAGCCTCCTTAAAATAACCGGTCAGGTGCTTAACCTCTTGCAATTATGCAACCCATCTCTTTCTACCCATGACTGGAGGGTGGTGAAGATTGAGGCCACCGAGGGGCCAACAAATCAGACTGTGCTGATCCTGAACAAGGAATCGCTGGCCCCTATTGAAGCCGCCAAGGGTGAGCTAAACTTCGGCTTCGGCTCCATTACCGTTAAGGTATATAAATCGGATGCGCCGGCCGGAGGAGACCCTGCTGTCTGTAACAAGACGGCTGAACAGGGCCCTCCTGCGGAGATTGGAGCAACCGATGAAGAGCTGGAGCCAGGTTATACGTCGGATACGTCAACTCTGACTCGGGGCCTTGTGTCATGAATTGGACGAAGACGATTTCACGCTGTCGGACGAGGACGACAGCAACAACACGGTGGTGAGGGTGGAATCTCCGGATGTCCTTGAGACTACGGCAGATAAACCTTCACCACAGTAAAGCAGCATCCGCTGCTCTGATGCTCTGCCTGGCTGGAGGTGGAGACGACATAGTACTAGTCCAAGAACCTTGGGTGATTGGAGGAAAGGTTTGCGGACTAGGCAACAAAGCCTACAAGATATTAGTAGCTGGCAATGAAGGTAAAAAACGCACCTGCATCCTCGCGAAAAAACACCTAAATATTTTTCTGCTCCATCATTTTAGCAATGATGACAACACAACGGTAAGCCTGGAGCTCCAGTCAGCTTCGGTAAGGCTACTGTTTGTCTATATGGCCTACGACAGCGTCGGCCCGCCACCAGATGAGCCTAGAAGGTCCCTCGTCCAGGAGTGCGTGAAGCACAGCATTGGCCTAATCATAGGCTGTGATGCCAATGCTCACCACACTCAGTGGGGGAGTACGGGCAGAAATCCGAGGGGTGTGTCACTCTTATCCTTCATTCTAAATACTAACCTTTTAGTATGTAATACGGGTAATGAACCCACTTTCATTATTAAAAATAGACGAGAGGTCATTGATCTGACCCTCATCTCACAATCTATGAGTGACCAGCTAATAGGTTGGAGAGTGTCTGATGACCACTCCTTCTCTGATCACAGATACATAGAATTTGAGCTTCTCGCGAGCCATCCAGAACCAGTTCACTTCACAAATCAGAAGAAGGCGAACTGGGAAATTTTCAAAGCCAAACTTGACCGAACCCTTTCGGAACACCCATCGAAGGGCCCGGACAACTTAGCTCATCTCCGCAATCTCACAGAGACTTTGACCATAGCATGCAGTAAGGCTTTGGCGGCTGCCAAATAGTTGCTTACGCAGATGACGTTGCAGTAATTTTCAGGGGAAAATACCCACAAACTCTCTGTGACCTCATGACTAGTAAACTAAACATACTTTCATGCTGGGCAAAGGAGAGTGGACTAGGGGTAAACCCGAATAAAACGGAACTGGTTCTTTTCACAAGAAACTACAAGGTCCCTTCTCTTGTCCCACCCCGACTAAATAATGTGAATCTGATCTTCAATAACAGTGCCAATTTCCTAGGACTGACACTGGATAGGAAACTAGACTGGAACTTAAATATCCAATCACGGGTTAAGAAGGCAACAGTCGCTCTGTACACGTGCAGGAAATCCATTGGGCTGAAATGGGCCATGTCCCCAAATATCGTTCAATGGTTATACACATCTATATTCAGACCTATACTTTTGTATGGCGTCGCAGTATGGTGGCCCTTTTTAAAAAAGAAAACCACCCTTTCCAAACTAAACAAGGTTCAGCGTATGCCTAAACCATGCATATCAGGGGCGCTTCGTACCACACCTAGTGAGGCACTTGACGCTATCCTGGACATCCCATGTCTGGAAAGACAAGGAATGGAAAATGCAACACTCACGGCCATAAGACTCAGAGAATCCCTCGCCTGGGCTACTCAGAGCACTGGCCATGCCTCAATCCTAGAAGGGAAGCCGACCATCCCTTCAAAAATAGATTACTGCGTACCAGTAACACAGCGGGATACTCCCTTCAACATGTACTTCCCTCAAAGGGAGGAATGGGTTCATGGCACCCCCGGTCCACCGGCGACCATAACCTTCTTTACAGACGGCTCCAAACTAGACAACCGCGTAGGCGGAGGGATCTACTCCGAGCAACTCAACATACAGTTATCCTTTAGCCTTCCAACACACTGCAGTGTTTTTCAGGCTGAGGTACTGGCCATAAAGGAAGCTATAGACTGCCTAGAAAGGCTCAAAGTTAGCCCCAGCAATATAAACATATATATTGACGGTCAGGCAGCAATTAAATCCATCAGCTCGATATCTTCAAATTCGATCGTCGCAAATATCTACACGAGATGGCTAAACAGCATGTTATTAGCCTAATATGGGTCCCTGGCCATCAGGACATTGAAGGCAACTGTAAAGCCGATGAGCTAGCTAGGAAAGGTACTATACTACCACTCCTCGCGGACAAGGAAGGTATGCCTCTAGCTACCTGTAAGCTTAACATCAAGGAGGAGTACAGGCGCAGGTCATGCAGAAAATGGCAAAGTGCCACCTGTGCCCGTATAGCACACCAGACATGGCCAATTATCAACTCCAAGCGCAGCAGAGAGCTGTGCAGTCTAAGTCGGATCAACTGTTCTGCAGTGATCCGGGCTCTAACTGGGCACTGGCTGGTCGGCATTCATGCCAACAGACTCCAGGTGCCATACAGTGACTTTTGCAGAAGCTGCAAAGACGAGAAGGAAGCGGAATCTCCGGAACATTTCTTCTGCCACTGCCCAGCACTTGCTATGAAAAGGCTGGAAATCCTGGGAAACTACTCCCTAACTGATTTATCGGAGCTCCGACACATGAGACCGGCCAAGATAGCGAAATTCATAAACGCATCCGGCTGGTTAAATGTTTGAATGATAGAAATGCTTTGGATGCACGACTGCAGGAGGAAACACCCCCCTAGATCCCCTTTCGGTATCACAACGAGCCAAATATGGCCTAAGTGTGTCAGCCCATCTGGCTGACAGCCGATACAACCTAACCTAACCTATGCCTACGATTATGCTTTGGTTTTTTTAATACCAAGCTGAGCTTTTGCCGACGCCCTCTATAAGATTGTAGTGCGCCTGCCTAAGTTAATAGAATTTTTTGCCTACGATTATGCTTTGATGTTTTTTAAGCCGAGCTTTTGCCGACGCCCTCTATGAAATATAGTACAATGTCGAGCCCTTTTTGGTAAATTGATTAAAACCTTTTCTGATGGAACCTCTTGAGTTTTTGTCTGCCGAAAGGGATAGTCGTGCGAGTCCCATCGACTTTGGTTTTTTTTCTGTTTCGTGGATATAGAAAAGTTACATTCCTAACCCGGAATTTTTTTTTCCAACTGAACGAATAATATAATTTATCACTAAATATACATAAATATGATAACAAAACTGCTGAGAAAAAAATATATGTTTTTGTCACGAAACTGATCGGCTGATCAGCCGATGGCACAGCCAAGTGGAGTTCTCCAGCGCCAACCGCCATCGCCAACTCGGCTCCACGGTACAGTCACCGCGGCACCACAGTGGTATGGAGAGGATTGAGGCTACCCCTACGTCTACAGTGTCGATTCATCAAGAGCATCATACAATTTGCATAACTCATTTTTAATAGTGAATTGAATATTTTTTTTATTATTATTATTTGTAATATAAAACAAAAACAAAATTTATTAATAACTAATTAAAAATTTAATTAATTAATTATTACAATTATCCAAGTCAATATAAAGTGAAATCAAACTATGAACCATATGGAGTGTAATTGGTGCAAACAAATTATATAAAAAAAAAAAAATGATGATGAGTGAAGAAACAAAGAAAAAAATTACAACACACGCCAACATTAAAATTGTTCCCTTAAATTTAACACTAATCAATTGACCTCTCAAGCCTATCAGATGCCCCGCCTACAAAAGACCTTTTGGATGTGGAGGATATTCAAGTAAGTGCATCTGATCCCTAACTTTACTTTTCGTTTAAATTTTATTGCTGGTAAGAAGCAAAAATACTTCGATGTTAAAGTGTGTTAAAATGAGAAAAAGTGTAAAATTACAAGTGCAAAACTCTCTCAATTTGGTGATGAGGAAGATATAGATAAAAAAGAAACTCACTCAACTTTGATTGCCCTTACAATGAGCAGAAGAATTTTGAGTGGGCTTTTAAGTTGTTAATCAAAATTAAAGCACACCAAAAGTATGCATATTAATATCGAAGTCGCTGCCGAAAAATATGAATGAATAAACACAGAAAAAGAAATGAAACATTCGAGTAAAAAAAAAAATAAATAAATATATAAGGGAAATAAATATAAATAAATAAAATATAAATAATATAATAAATATATATTATTATTAATATTAAGAAAAAAAATATAAAAATGAGTGCATTGTACCAAATTGAGAAGCTTGAAGAAAAGAATTATGATTCTTGGAGCATACAGATGCGAAGCGTGTTGGTGCATGCGGATCTATGGGAAGTAGCGTCGGGGGATTTACTGGAGTCTGATGCGGGCAAAAATATTAACTCGGGTGCGCTGGATCGCAAGGCATTGGCAACGATTCCGCTAAATGTTAAGGCATCGCAGTTGGGATACATCAAGAATTGCATAACGTCGCAGGAGGCATGGACTAAGTTGCGCGAAGTTCATCAGCCAAGCCGGCCGGTTCGTAAAGTCTCGCTATACAAAAAGTTGCTCAATTCACGCATGGCGGAGGATCACATTTAATGAAATCGTGGATCAGCTTGCCGGAGTTGGAATAGCAATAGTTGACGAGCTCAAGGCCATTATTTTGCTTTCCAGTCTTCCAGATTTTTATGAGAATTTCGTTGTCGTCATCGAGACGCGCGACTGTCTTCCAACGTTTGAAATTCTATGTATAATGTTGAAGGAAGAAGGCGAGAGGAAAGAGAGCGCAAAAAAGCACAGTAATGTCGCGCAGGCCTTTACAGTGAGACAGAGGCATAGCGCTGGTGCGAAGGTCACTACAAAGAAGAAACTGAAAAATTTTGCCTATTACAACTGTGGTGAAATAGGGCATATTAAGGCGAATTGTCGCAAAATAATTGCCAAAAATGATGAAATAAAGAGCGGACAGCAGAATTGCAGCTAACTGAACGCATTGGATGCAAGCAGTTTTAAGAAATTCGGCTGGTGCTTGGACAGTGAAGCAACAAGTCATATGTGTTGTGACAAACAAATTTTTTCAAATTTTGAGGCGCATATCGAAACGATCGGTTTGGCGGACGCCGGCTTCTTGCAAGCAGAAGGCAGAGGCGAAGTTAAATTGAAAACGGATTTGTAGCAAGGAAGTGCATTGTAAATTTTGATGCAAAAAGTGCAAGAGTCTTTAAAGGCGGCGAATGTAAACTCGAGGCCAAACGAGTAGGAAATCTGTATACGTTTGAAAGTCATCGTAACAGATGTTATGCTGCTGTTAAGTCAGACAGCGAGTTGTGGCATAACAGATATGGTCACCTGAATTATGATAGTTTGCGTGAAATAGCAAACAAGGCGCTGGTGCGAAGAATGGAAAATGTTGACGTGTTGCAACAAGTGTCGTGCAAGACATGCATGTTGAATAAGATTCACGTGCAGCCATTTCCAGGATCAACCTAAAGCCGAGCGCAGGAACTTCTGGAAATAGTGCACACTGATGTGTGTGGCCCTTTCGAAGGAAAGTCTCTTAGCGGCTCTAAGTATTTCCTTATGTTCATTGATGACAAATCAAGGCGGATTTTTTGTCTATTTCCTCAAAGGAAAAGACGAGGTCTTTTACAAGTTCGTGGAGTACAAAAATCTGGTTGAGCGTCAAACAGGAAAGATGATCAATTGTATTCGCAGCGAATACGTAAACAAAACGTTCAACGAGTATTTGAAAAACAATGGAATTGCACGGCAATTGACGGTGGCGTGCACTCCACAACAAAACAGTGCGGCAGAACGAGCTAATCGTACACTTGTGGAGATGGCTAGATACTTATTGGAGCAGTCAGGATTGGATCAGTCACTGTGGGCAGAGGCAGTAAACACAGCGGTGTATTTACGTAATCGTGCAGTCAGTCACATTGGTAAGAAACCAATGATAAGCCATCTTAAAGTTTTTGATTCCGTTGCAGTAGCACTGGACAAGGGTCATCATAAGGGCAAGTTTAAACCCAAGGGGAAAGAATACCGCATGGTCGGTTACTCAATGCAGGCGAAAGGCTATCGGCTCTACGATGTATAATCCAAGACAGTGGTCGACAAGCGAGATGTTTTCTTTGACGAGGTCAGCTGCTTGGAGCAGGCAAAGGGCGAAGCGGTAAAATTTGATATGTCAAATGTAGGGCATCGAGTTGAGCAAGCTGACGAAGAGGATGATGATGGGGAAGACATCACATCTCGCTCAGATGCTACTGATGAAAGTAGTGCGGATGATAAAAAGCTGGAGGAAGAGCAGATCCCACGAATTGGACCTGGAAGACCGAAATTGCTAAGGACGGGCAGACCTGGTCGTCCGAGGAAGCAATTTAATATACTCAGTGCAATGGTTACAAGTGATGTACCCATTCCAACAACCTACGAGGAGGCAACGCGCGTTTCGCATGCTTCGATTTGGCAAGAAGCGATGCAAAAAGAGTATGAGGCATTGATTACGAATCAAACATGACAGCTGGCACATTTACCGAAAGGTCATCGTGCAATTGGCTGCAAGTGGGTCTACAGTTTGAAGCGATATGCTCACGGCCAAATGCAACGGTTCAAGGCACGACTGGTGGCAAAAGGATGTGCACAGCAGTATGGTGTTAACTACGCCGAAACGTTTTCACCGGTTTGCAGGCTGGAGAGCGTGCGATTTATATTGGCGTTAGCAGCAGAGTTGCAGTTGTACCTACATCAACTGGACGTTTGTACTGCGAATCTGAACAGCGATCTAAGAGATACTGTTTATGTGAAGCAACCTCAAAGATATGCTGAACGCAATCAGATGGACAAAGTGTTGTTGCTAAAAAAGGCGATATATGGATTGAAGCAATCTGGAAGGGATTGGAACTCTAAGCTCGACAGCGTTTTGCGTGAAATTGGTTTCATTGCATGCGACAATGAGCCATGCCTTTATAAGCGAAAGGGAGATAATTTGACATTAATCCTAGTTTACGTTGATGATCTCCTTAT
Source organism: Drosophila glabriapex (assembly GCA_035042305.1). NCBI lineage: Eukaryota > Metazoa > Arthropoda > Insecta > Diptera > Drosophilidae > Drosophila > Drosophila glabriapex. Next base: position 232,794 of record JAWNLN010000069.1, read on the forward strand.
AGCTTGTCAATCGAAATCGGACTTAGTCAGCATTAAATCTGATTTTATGAAGTCATTTGAATGCGTTGACTAGGGGCCATTAGAACTGTTTCTTGGCATGGAAATTCAACGTGAGGGTGAACTTGGAGAGATCACTCTGGGCCATATGCAATACATCAAGGGTCTTTTGCGTTACCATGGTACGGAAAGTTGCAGACCAGCAGCTACGCCATTGGATGCTGGGTACCAGACGGCTTGCAACGGAAGCCAATGTCAAAAGGTGGATACGACATCGTACCAAGCACAAGTGGGTGAGCTAATGTGGCTGGCTCTTACAAAAAGACCGAATATTTTGCTAAGGCGTGCTGCTAGTAGTTGCAATGTATCTATAAAGACGAAGTTTCAGCACATATGACCTAAATTCAACATTAGAAAGGTTGCTGAGCTTATAAACGATCTGGCGGAGTCAGGCCGTATCCTTTTCGCCTTTTGGTTTTATCAAAAGAAGTCCACATCCTCTACGTCGTTTAGCTCGCTGATTGCTAAACGTGCGACGCAAAATCCGCACGCCTTCCAAAACAAAGAAAAATTTGTGAAAATGACGAACAAGTGCGAAAAAACTGTGAAAACGCAAATAAACCAATGCACTCCGCGCCGTTCGCTTGATAACTTATTATACCATATTCTTGGGACTTAAGGCCTGGCCTCGACCACCGGTACTGGAAAAGAGCGAGACAAGTCCAACTTCGAGGCCATCGCGGACAGCGATATTACAAGTTTCGCCTTGTATAATCATAAAGTATAATATATACTGTAATTATAAAGTATGTGCCGCAACAAGCATGGCCAAATTTGTAATATTCTAAAATCCAAACTCTTTTCATAGCAGACTTTGGATTAAGGTCGAAATTAATCCCACACCAGCGAAACGTGTGTTGGCGCAGTCGCTTCAGGTGTGGGAGTGAAGAACCGCCCAATCAATCAATCATTGGAATTAAATTTGGCGCCCTCCCCTAGACGTGCCATTCCTGGGCATTCCCAATTGGGACATAATTGGCATCTTAAGTGCGGGCGCCTATTGGCAACACTCTCTGCGCAAGTTCGGCCGCCAACTGCGTTTGCGTAAATCTTCAGGCCGAAGCTTTGTGTTTTTTTCTTTCCGCTGTCATCAGTGCATCGCATTGATGGAAAGCTTTCTAACGTTGGACACATGTTAGTGTAAAATTCTTTATATGTTACTTTTGGTTTTTCGTAGGCTGAGCCACACATACAACAACAATACAAACATGCCTTTAAGCGTGTGCAGTACGAACAGCTGTTTTTATTGCAAGCCTAGAGAGCTCACTATCCTGTGAAATATAGTGGCTGCGATAATTGTTCGCCCACTTGTGCTATTATTTAACACTATTATTATAAATTCCGTACACAGTGCTGTCGGGATATTTACGCACCCCTTTTAGCAATAATTGTTTTAACAAGTACATTTTGTCAAAAACAAAAAAGGAAGTTTATTTTCTTTAATTTAAATAATTAAAATTCAATTTTGAATAGTTTTTTTATTAATGTTTTTTAAATTAATTTTTATAAATAATGTTTTTAGAAAAAAGTTTGATAATTAAGTTTTATGATTGAATTTGTTAATTGACAGTTTTAATTGAATTATAAGAGCTTAATTTTTCTAATTATTTTTTTTAACTAAGATTTGTCATTAATTTGAATAATTAATTTTTTAAATTAAAATTTTAATCGTGTAGTTAATTTTTTGATTGAAATGTTATAAATTTAAATTTTCAATTAATTATTTTTCAATTAAAATTTCCAGTTAATTAATTGTTAGAATTAATTTTTTTAATTTTTAATTAATATGTAAGTCTTTATTTTTTTTCCATTTTATTAAATTTAAGTTTTGAAGCCATTGATTGAAGTATATGTTCTTAATCCTTTTTTTACTTATTAGAAGTACTTTTGTTAATGAAGTAAATCCTATTATCTGGCTGCCCCTAGGCGCCCGTAATGTTTATGAATGGAAACGAATAAACATGTAAGATAATCATGAAGTGCTGAAATCGTTAACGTTTCGGGGAGGCATAGTAATATAGTGAGTTAGGATACGTATTTTGAGGAGATTTTCGACTAACTGCGCTTCGATGATCATGGTTGGGATATCGACCACCACCTCAGACTTCGCCCCTTTCAAAACATCCTGTACATCCCCCTACAAAGTGAATTGCTCTTGTCAATAAATAGTTTGTGTGGTTTGTGAACACAAAAAAAATTCTTCGAGGCTCCCCATGTAGTTCAGACGGTCGAACTGTCGACGTGAATGGCTACAATGTGTAAAATTTGACCATGAAAATAAGTTGAAAAATGTTAGTAGAGATACAATTTTACTTTCAAGTCCACAAACCTTGCCGCCGACAACCCAAGGCTCTTGGAATAGTATAATATCGACTCCGCCACTTGGCTGGAGCCTGAGGTCTACTTTGCACTTCGCTCCACTCAACTTCGAGCAGCTTAGCTCGCGGGTAGACCTTATATAGCTCCACGGACAGTACATCGTCACAGGCAATGACTTTGGTGTTCCTCTGATACCAGCCGACATCTTTATATGTTGGTCGTGGACCGTGTTCTCTCATAATCAGTTCAAGACAGCGGACAGCTAGCGCTCCTTCTACCCATTTCCACTGGTTTTTGGGGATCCTTCCGTCCTTATTGCCTTTGTCGAGGACCCTTATCAGGATCCCCTCCTTAGCAATGTGGGCGAAAGATCTTCTCGGTAGGATTTTGGCTCTCTTGGCCAGAGGTCCGGGCACCTCCTGGGAGCTCTGCCTCTTTGCCTGGCCTTCCTCCTTATTGAGCGGTACTTCGCAGAAGTTAGGCAGTACGCTCTTGGCCCATTCCACTTTGTTCAGCCATTCGGATAGTTGATTTGCCACTGTGCTGGCGTTCTGTCTCTTTAGTATACGCCGCTCAGCAAATGAGCACCAGCGCACTGGTGGTTGGCAGTTCGCCCTTTCCGGAAGATCAGCTGCACCAGTGCTCGGTTTCACCTCCACGAAGGCGAGTGGGACAGGGTCCCCACCGTCTACACCAGCGCAACTGGCCAGGCAAACATATTCCTTGATCTTCCATTGCCTGAGAATAGCTTTGAAAAGAGGTCCGCTTGCACAGAGATCCGCACTATGCAGGTGAGGCTTATTAATATCGGAGGTCGCCATGTATCCAAAATGCTCCGTGAGCGACTGGGAAATTTACGGGCCTCCAGCCAGGCTGACTATCGGCACGGGTCACGTTAAACCTTAATCCATCCCCACCTCGAACTATGATTTGCCCCCTTAGTCCGATTATTTACAGACTTTCAAGCCTTTCAATAGCAACATATTTAATAAGCAGACGTCCACTTAGAGCCGTATGAAATGTGGCATAATAAGCTTGTATTAAAATATCTAAAGATATTTGGCTCGACGGTATATGTTAAATATATATATATATATAAAGCAAGAAAAATTAAATTTCATGAAAAATCGATTAAGTCGGGTATGAGCCAAATGGTTTCAAATTGTGGAATGCGGAATCGAAGAAATTTATAATAGCTATAGATGTTGTTGCGGAGGAAACCAATATGATATATTCTAAGATTATAATTAATAATTATGAATGACTGTGTTGATCAGTGAGAAAACTCTGGCCCCCAACTTGGCAGTATGGAACAAGTAAAAGATTCTTGCTTGCACAATAAAGTTGCAGAACAATATGAGTGTCCAGTGTCGTCCATTCCCTTTTGCTACTCATATGAATTGTGTTCTACCTGGGCCAGCTCTGTTTCGATGACACTTGTCATCTACTAGAAGAGTGCGATTGGGGCTTGGAGCTGTTCCCGTCACCACTGCTCTTCATATAGTCATATCCTTTGTCCTCGTCTCCCAACTCTTCTTCGGAACCAAACATCCCCTCCGCTAACTCCTCGTCTTTCGTAAGGTACTCTGCCAAATCGACGGACTGCTTGGTTCTACAACGAGAGTACCTGATGTGGCGGGAGCATCAGCCATGTCAGTCTCCATGTATGTTGGAGCGGGCTGCTTCATAGCTCCAACTTTCTTTTCTTAAGCCACTTACGGAGATGGCCCTCTCTCCACAATCACAGGATAGCATGGAGGGATCCTCCACCCTCATTCTTCCTAGATATCATCTTCCACATATAAGTCTCGATCTTGTTCTGGTTCTTCAGCAGAACCAACAAGGAATCAGTTGACCGATCAACGCCTTCTTGGGAAGAATATCGTAATGCAGTGGGGGACGGTATATCATCGGTGGCAACATAGGCGCCTTGTGAGTACGATTAACATAATCGTACCAACTGTTTGTCCGAGACTGTTTATTTACTAGGAATTTTGTATTATTCGCAGCTAACTTCCTCGGGAGGAGGCCGTTAGCTATCCGCAACACGCGACCCCCATGGTGGCCTCAGCTCAGCCCCATCCGAACCATCCCACAAGTCCTTCAGACCAGGTAAATTATCTTATGAAATATTAGAAAAATGTTCAATGAGCTCTCGTACATAATTCAATAATATTCCTAGCACTTACGAAGATATTAAGCATCGAAATTACAAAGTTCAGTGGGGGTAAGCAACTCAACAGGAATTAGATTCTCACCACGAATCATAGTTGATTGTAAATGGGTTTTTACTATAAATCAAGTTCAAACCAAATTAATTAACAAACATTGAAAGTATTGAATTTAAAGGTAATTAAACTAATCTTTGATCTCATAGCTTATTATTTTTAGAAACATAATGTAAATTTAAAAATTGAACTTGAGATAGTATTTTGTATTAAATTTTCCTTTTTCTTTAATGTAAACATTTCTCTAACTATAAATAGACCAATTAGATTTCATTATGTTTTCCTTATCCCTCGCAGCAAGTGCTGAACCATGATAATAATTGTATTTTTGCACAGAATGCACAAGCTCGCCAAAAAAAGTAATATTGTAATTTTAATTTGAACAAATCAATGAAACTTTTGAGGAGAACTGTTGAACATGTCCATAAATATGCATGACAGAAATTCAACATTGTCTTATGCTAAACATAATCATATTTGGACGTAGGCAAAATCCTCATTCATTTGTCGATTAGAAAGGAAGATGGCATATTGTATGCTTGTGCGCATAGAAAATAATTGAAGTAGAACAAATAAAACGATAAACTGCAAAGCTGAGGCATTATTATTTGATGGTTATCTGACAGTGTGTATATACAAATATAGTATATGCCTTTCTTTTAATAAAAAAAAAAAACAATTATTATTAATGTACGCTTTGTCGGTGCCGACCAGGAGAGCAACCAAAAAATAAAGTAATTCGACTGAAGCTGCTCTACCAATAATAATGTTGCATTGGAAATAGTCTATATAATTTTAATAGGTCTTATAACTGCACTAATTTAAAGACTACCAAAATTTAACTTTCAAATTTATTAGGACACTCATTAAAATATTTCCTATTTTAAATAAATATTGTATATCGTTGAAAAATTGAAGAATTGAATCATGCTCTACATTTTTATAATAAAAGCCCTGAATTCTTAGTTTTTTGTATATTATACCCACAATTTCAGAACATTTTTTTTTTTATTTCTTATAAATTTATTTTTAAGCTTCAGAAAACTGCACCCTGAAATTAAGAAATGCAAACACAGGCAAAAATCTTAGAAACTTACATTCCTAATAACATGGTGACTAACCCTTTGTGCCAAAGTAAGTCGATGTACTAAAATTCAGACCAATTTTATTTGAGTATAGCCATTTGTCAAGGGGCAGTACAAAGAAGCATGTTCAACGTACGCTGAACTCAATTTCTGATACCAAGCCATTGTATGCAGATTTCTAAAAATTTCTGGTCTGTAGTGTAATGCAGTTGGCCTCATTACGCGGAGTCAATGCATATGAAGACCAGGCTGAAAGGCAGGCTGAGTAGAAAGCGCTCGTCCTGCGCCAAAGCATTGTTTGGCATGCCATACAATTTGAGTAATTTGTCTTGGGCAAATTCTTGAGTGCTCGCATTTCTGTTGGCCTGTCCTTGACATGGGACTAGTGACTAGTGCAAGTACTTAGTACAATTTGTCTATTTTATGGCATAGTAAGATACACAGTTGTGAGGATTTTCGTACTTCAGTAGTGATATACAATTTTTTTGTTTTGCCTTTGGAAAATATCTCAAGAAAAGTGAGATGGTGTAACAAACAGAAAAAAAACAATTGTTGGTTTTGGTTTTCAGGTATTTTGTGACACACGCTACCTTAAATATTACATTGTATTCTGTTTCTGTATTCTCTTTTGATAACAATAGCCAACAGAAAGTTAAATTTTCCACGACAAATAGCTGCTCTTTGCAATTTTTCTGAGGTTATCGTAGGAAAATTAAAGCTTCACCACGTTCACCACCGCCGCTGCGCATGCAAGCCTCATTATCGGGCACCTTTAATCGCCAGTAACACCCCTCCGTCTCACTCATTATTAATCAGAAATTAATCCATTGTGGATGCCAAATTGCCTGCTCCTATGTTTACTGGATTATGTTTTTTTTTTTTGAGGGCGGGGCTTTTGGAGGAGCTTTGGTCTGCAGAGACATTAGCTCCAAGGGAGGAGCGCTTTTCAAAATCTTGCCTTCGCCCCACCACGCTTTTGAGGGGAGCCAGAGTGAGAACTGATGGCAGCTTCCAACTTTATTTATTCTTAACTTAAGTCGCACCGCCAGAGCCCCCTGTCGCGCAAAAAAAATCTGTTCCTGATAATTTTTATGCTATTTTGGGTGAAAATATAAATAGAAAAAAAATGAACAAAAATTGTTTAAAGTGAAAAAAAAAACGACAAGTTAATTTAAGTTTTTTTGCTTGTGTCAAACTAGTTTAAACACAACTGATATTGAATGATCAGCTGTTAATTTGTCAATTTATCGCTACTTTAAATAACTCTGTTAAATCTTATTTTGTTATGTAAACACTACATTGTAATTTTAGTAAATATCGATCGTTTTCACTATCGAAGAGTCCGAGTTGGAGATTAGAGCAAGCCAGACATGCGCCTTTGTGTCAGTCATAAATAAAATTCTTAATTTAAATAGTTTAAATACCGCCCAGATCCGAAGTTTTTCATGTTTGCATAGAAAACGCTTTATGCAACGAACAGCTTGTGTTAATCAAATTTGAATACTATAAAAATACGTCAATATTACCGCAGAAAAATTACGCAAATAAAACGATAAAATCATTTCTAAACCAAATACAAGTTACACACCATGCATATCTAAAGACACACAAAAAATTACAAGCACACCAACATGTACATAGATACATACACCTCCTCTGGACGATGGAAAGTTTTCCAGCGCGGTACAAAAAGAATCGTGGGTAATTATTATGAATTCTGAATTATTTTTCGTATACATATTCGACACAAGCCGACCCAATTTCACAAAGATGTCATAAATTATAGTTTTCCTGCAAATAAAATTAAAGAAAAAACAAACAAAATTTTGCTAAAAGAATTACAAGCATTTTTGCATTTACACATATACATATAAAAGCCCATGAACAACTTATACAAATGCCTCTGTCTCATATCCTTTGCGGTGATCAGTTATATTTTAGCTGTGCTCTGTCCTGTTTGTGATCTTATTAAATTTTATCTAATATATTTAATTTGATTAATATAATACAATAACTCTCTTTTGAATGCCTGTGATAGAGTTCTTATACATTTTTCTGTGAATGTTTTGGTTAATTCGGTTTTCTGTCAGTAATTTTTCTGATTAGCAAATCATAAAAACCTTTGTTCATACATATATACAGTGTGCGGTTAACAGCTGTATTTTGTTTTTGTGTGCACTTTATGCTCTCGCTCTCACGGTTTTGTTTAGCGTTTTAATAGACAAAGCTACTTGAATATGCATATGTTAATGGCAGCGTGTGTAAATGCATATGTTCAATGGCATATACATGTTATTTCGACCTCGATTGTAAAGCTTTGGTAAGCTTAGCCCGCACGTTCGCCGCAAGCCTAGCTCAGCTGATGCAGCTGGCTTAAGCGTGCGTTCATTAAGCTCTTCGTTCTCGAACTTGCGCTCTGATGCACTTTGTTCGACGGCAGCTGGCTTAAGCGTGCGTTCATTGAGCTTTTCTTTCTCAAACTTGCGCTCCCAAACAGTTGAGCTTTTAAGTCTATTGCGCTTGTGCTCTAAGCATGCATTTTATTTCTCTGCATGCTGCGGCGAAGGACAGAAGCAATAAGCAAAGTCCCGAATCCACGTCGAAGATTTTGATGCTGTATACCAGCAATCTGGAGACATCCGGAACTGGATGAAATCTTGATCCGCAATCATACTGACAACATCATTTTGGAGACCTGCCCCACCCGACCCCGATTTGATATCTTGGAATTTTCACCATTTAGCGGTAGTACGAAGTGTATATTTGTGCAAACACAAAACAAAAAACAAAAACAAAAACAACTAAGCAAAGCGCATTTCATTTAATCAGTTCTGGGTGTAACCCCGATATCGGCAAGGCATTCCAAAGAAGAAAAGAAATAAATAAAAGGTGCATACTGACTTGCCGATGCCCTGACCTAACCTGCAAATATTGCAATCACACCACACCAAATAATCGACACCCACACCACAATACGTCATCGACCATCGGACTGGCCGCCGATGCCCTTCTTCATTTCATAAATATTGTTGTAAGTATTTTCTATGCATTTGTTGGAATTTCGTTTAGATCCAAGCGCACAGTTTTACAGCGTATATAAACAAGATAACGATATGCAGGAATCACACTTTTATTAGTCTAATGACGCGACGCATTCGGCAGTCAATAACGGAGTGATTCCTGCATATCGTTATCTTGTTTATATACGCTGTAAAACTGTGCGCTTGGATCTAAACGAAATTCCAACAGGTTATGGGCCCAGTGATAAATAAATAAGAAAACGTTGACAATAAATAGTGTAGCTGTGAAAAATGGCTGGCGCATTTATTAAGATTGAGCCACTGTGTACGGAGAACTACGACACGTGGAAACTGCAGATGCGTGCTATATTAGCGAAAAACGAACTATGGCAATATGTCGATGGAACAAAAATTTGCCCAGAAAATGTGGCAGATCGAGCAGTATGGAAAACATACGATGAAAAGGCGCGCGCGGACATATTATTATCGATTAGCCCATCGGAATTGGCTATAATTGAAGATTGTAATTCGGCAAAAGAATACTGGTTTAAATTGCAGGAGACATTTCAATCAAAGGGGCCAGTGCGAAAAGCAAGCCTGCTGAAACGAGTGGCATTGTCGCGAATGAACGAGGGCGCTAGTGCGCGCCAGCATTTAAAGGATTTTTTCGACGCAGTGAAAAAATTGAAAGAAATAGGTGTCGCGATTGAAAATGATTTGTTAGTAATCTTATTGCTATATAGTTTGCCTGACTCTTATGAAATGTTCAGATGTGCGATGGAAGCACGAGATGACTTGCCCCATCCCGATTTGCTTCGCGTTAAAATTCTTGAAGAGTCAGAAGCGCGTGAAAATAAGGAGAATCGCGAAGAACAAAACGCAATGTTCGTTAATCGTCGGAAAGATGTAAATAGAAATAGCGAAGAAAGAAATAGCAAAGAAAGAAAAAGCGATAAAGTGCAGCGTGAAGACAGAAAATGTTTTACCTGCGGCAAAGTTGGACATATCGCGCGAAATTGTCGAAGCAACCCAAAGAAGAATGAACAGAACAGTGCAGGTACAGCAGAAAACGGGGCACTTTCGCTAAGCGCGTTAGAGATGGCCTTTTCTGCCGATGAAAAAAATGGCTTGTGGTGCCTCGATAGTGGTTGCACGGCACACATGAGTTCAAATAAGAGCATGTTCACCGATATTGCAAAAGTCGAAAAGACTTTACATTTGGCCAACAATAAGACCACACGGATTAGTGGCATTGGTAATGCTAAAGTCGCAGTTAAGAAACAAAAGCAACGAGTTGATTTAACGTTGAAAGATGTTTTCTATGTATCGGATTTGTGCCAAAATTTGATGTCGGTTTCCAAAATCACAGACAATGGTTTTGAAGTTCATTTTCTTAAAAATGAAGCACTTGTTATGAAAAATAACAAAGTTTGGCTGCGTGCGAAAAGATATGGCAACTTGTATTACTTGAATGGCGAAGAGCATCAAGTGAATAGTGTAATGTATGGTGGTCAAAACGACCTTGATTTATGGCATTATAGAATGGGACATCTGAATGAAAGCGATTTGAAAAATATGGCTAAAAGTGGCAAAGCCTACGGCATGAAAATGTGCGAGAATGGAAAATTGTCGAAATGCGAAATCTGCATAAGCGAAAAACAAACTGCAAGCATTTATAAAAGTGGAAACGAAAAACGTACGACAGAACTACTGGAAATAGTTCACAGCGATGTTTGCGGCCCAATGAGAACGCAATCCCTGGGAGGATGTAAATACTTCGCTACTTTTATAGATGACTATTCGCGCTATTGTGAAGTTCACTTTCTTAAACAGAAATCAGAGTTATTTGAAGCTTTTAAATCATATAAAGCTACAGCAGAAAACTTCACGGGTAAGAAGATAAAAGTACTTCAGTCAGATAACGGGACTGAGTATTGCAACAAAGAGTTCGACAAGTATATGAAGGTGAACGGAATCCAGAGACGCCTTACAACACCACAACAGCATTAGTGATTGTGAGTAGGCTCTAAAAATTATCTCATTTGTGTTCGGCCATAGGAAAATAAAGTTATTCAGATTCAGAGTAGAAAAAGCGTTGACCCCATTTTACGCTGTGGAGTGCTCAACTCACATTAGCCTAAACGCGTAACAACAACAACAACACTCCTAGGCACCGAAATTGAAAAGTTCTTGTAGTTGCAAATGGATTAACAGTCCAACGAGCTATATTGACATCTTTATTATAAAATTTAGACTTAATTTATATTAAATTCAATACTTATAAATTTGTTTTCATATTTTCTAGTGCAGCGCTTTATTTTGAATTGTTGCATCTTTATTTTTAATTATCTTCGCCAGCAGTTCATCTAAGTCGACAGGTCTGCTGACGTCAATGGATCAATAAAAAGTATTAAGGTAGTAAGCCCGGCATATCCGGATGTGGTTGCATCATGAGATGCAATGGTAAACAATAAAGCACAGTTGATTTTTTGTTGCATTTAGATGCACATATATTGGGACTTATAAATATAATAAAGCTAATATTATAAAATTTGATATAATTTGTATAATGTGAAATGCTAAAGCCATGAATTGTGCTCTGAATATCTTCGAATTATATTATAAATAAATTATTTTTCTGAAAGACACCTTTGGCTTACAGCACCGCAGGCTTGTTTAGGGTAGGGTCCAAAATCATGTGTGATTCCTACAAGATTGGGTGGATATAGATGGATAACTATAACATCTTATATAACATCATATCAGTCCGCGTCCATTTTGCCTGGTTTCATTTCGGTCTTTAGTCCATCTTTGCCTACGACAATATTATTGTAACACCGTTTGTCTAGGCAGCACAAGACCCATGCCAAATTTCCCAGAGCAAGGCCGTCCAAATAGGAGTGTGCATGCTGAGATGACTCTGTAGGTGTCCGTTACAATACATACATGGCACGCCCGATCGCGGTGTATTGGTGTTGTTATAGAGGTCGGTTTTCGTGTGCTCTCGTAACTGTGTTTTTACGTGTTGTTTAAGCTGTTTAAAGCTTGGTCTATTTTCGTAGTTTATTCATGCAGCGCTAAAGCTTGTCCGATATCCAGATTTTCATGAGGCAAACTATGGGCTTCCACGACCTTCGTGTAGCATTCCGTAGGCTCAGTGATAATTGTCTTGCATTGGAGAATCAATTTAATAGTGTAAAACTATTGAAAACTCTTAAGCAAAAGCGATTAACTGAGCCTGTTTTGCCTCAGTAATGAGGCCCAAGGGCCCCTTGACTTCATTAATTAAAATCTCACACGTTGCTTGTAAAAGTTTAAGTTGGTTGATGTGAGACGACGCACATTTCATATAATTAACTACTAAACAATAAGTATTTGCTTGCAGCACAGTGTCTGAATACATATTTTAATTTCTGCTCAGGATACGTTTTGTGGTCGACTAGCATTCACGCCTCATTGGCTGCCATCATAAGTCACAGGATATTATTTATTTTTGACAGGCATAGATTGTGGTATGAGATATGTGGAAAGTGGCACATTAAAGCGGCATATTAAAGTGGCAATATTTAATTTCCTACAGTCAGTGGTATTACGATTGACACTCTGAGAAAACACCCGATTCTGCGCATGTGTGAGTCGAAAGGCATCTGCATTAAATATTTAAGCGACCGTGCCCGAAAAAAAGAAACATTTTAACGTTTCCCTTATGTGTCAGGCAACATGTGTTTACATGTCCTAAAGCTGAGTCGGTAACGAAATTATGTTGCTCATACCAAATTTTACCTCAGCGACAGCCATATGCCAGCACTCGACCCATCTCCTTGTTGTGGCCTACACGACTGTGGCTTGTGGCTGGGTTCTTCCTGCAGCAACCAATAATACTAAAATGGTAAGTTACACTTGGCCTCGTTTACTCTCATGAACATATACTACATACATATATAAATGTGTATATGTATTCAACTTTTTCAATATGTGTGAGACCATTCTTTTGGGGGCCGCGATTCTTTGTTACTTCCACGTGCATTTCTAAATATTAAATGCAATTTGTATGCTGAAGCTGACGCTGAAATTCGAATTTTGCCTGCCATGATTGAGGAATGGTTTCTGTTTTCTCCCGGAGACTCAGTTTAGTTCGTACACCCTACATAAGTATAACGAAGAGCATTGACCGGCTTGCTATTTTTTCAGACACCGTTAACTTAACTTTCTTGGGCTATCCAAATGTACTATTTTTGTTGTTCTCAACACATTCTCGGGAAGTTTTTCTCATTTTGGTATTTAGCCAAATGGTTTTTGACTAGCCGCTGAACTTGCATTTTGCTTGCCAAAACTTTTCCTTTTACAAAAACTTTAATTAGTTTCCTAAATTGTGAAAATACTGCAATAAGTGAGGCTGCCAGCTAGTAAAGGAGGGATTGCAACATTATGGAAACGTTAGTTTGCGTGAAAATCTTACACTTATAGTCAACTCATTCAACAATAATTTATTTTTAAGAGCGAAGTTGAACTCAATTTGTCCAATTGTTTGCGCACAGTAGAACCTGTTCCCAATGACTTAACATCTCATTTATGCAACAGGATAATTTTTAGTATTTATGAAATAGTTTTCGCTTATTTATACACCGTAGATACTTTAACTTCTAAGGACAAATTTCAAATTAAAGTTCTCTTTAATTTTTCTAACTTGAATCAAAATCTTCCAATTGACATATAAATGGGCAATTAAATTAGTCCGCTAAAGAAACATAGATCGAAGTAATTTAGAAGCGATTCCAAGAATTCTCACTATATTTGAGTATGAGCAGCATAATAATGAGAATTGCCCGAGTACGCTAAAATTATAAGCAATTACAAGACAAGATTAGTTCAAAACATAATCGTACAAAATTTATTGCATACCAACAGCTTTACTTATATCCTTTACCTTATATTCTGTTATAATTTTACATGTTATAATTTTTACTTTTTCGTTTTATGTGCAAGATCGGTCCCCAAATTATTTAAAAGATGTCTACAAAAAATGCTGTATGCAAGCGTGATTAAATTAGCTTCGAAATCCCTTAAAACTCTTGTTTAGCATATTATTTATACAGAGAGCATAAACATGTTAATTGGAGGATTAAATTTTTCCATTAGATTTTAAACATATTTAAAATTTTTTTGATAATTTCTTAGACTGCAGAGTCAGCAGAAGAATGCAAGAAGTCATCTTTCTAACGACTGTTCCTTTGTCAGACATAGACCGATATAGCCAACTTATTGAAAAATTGTTAGTTAATTTGATATGTGACTTAATATTCCGATGCTGATATTATTTTACTTACATGCTAAGGACACAGTAATTCAATTCGTTACACAATTCACTAAGCTACGAAAATTATTATATCACCTGAAATACAATCGAAAACTACAATTAAATAAGTTATTATTTAAGCATTTCTGTGAAATTTTTTTGTGTTATGGCAGGCAGATTTCTTGATAACATTAGCCGAAACCTTTTGATACTTAGTGAACACGGTAAATATGGTTGTATATGACCGTAACTCTACACATACGTGCAAGTGCACCAGCCTTACATTCCCACGCCGCACATCACAGCACAGCTGCACTTGCTGCTAAACGGTATTAATGCACTTCCTGGACACGCGTGCTCTCGCTTCAGTCGTGTTGGCATACAAAAGGTAATAAGAACCTCCAAGTGCCACAAATGGCGTGCCATCTCAAACAGGCAAACCACAACGACTACGTTTTTGCGAAGAAATACTTGAAAGTGAGCGCATTTCATGCTCGAGTCCAACGTGAAAGGTTTATTTAAAAACCTAAACAGTAGGAATTTTACACCATACCCTTGTTATTTTTTTAACAATATCTTGGAAACGAAGGTCTGACTAAACCTGATCCTGAATTTCCCAAATACCGAACTGCCTAGTTTCGAACTATTCCTTTCCTTGTGTGTATTATAGCTAACACTTGAAGTTTGTAATGCATTAAGGGAGACTTTTTAACCACCATGACACTGTGAGGAGCCATAGAAGCATGCACTTGTGAGCATGCATATATGTGTATGTTTATGATTATAAACATATATATATATATGTATGTTCACGAATGGGCATGCGAAATGCCCGTGAACATGTTATATGCGCCCTCACAACAACTGTCCATTCAGGCCGAAATCCGGCCCTGATGCAGTTGCGGCGAAGTCGCTCTCTTTCGCCCTCTCCCTTTCTAACGCAGGTGTTCAGCCATTTGAACGTGTCTGACACACATGTCCATCAGGACATGTGCCGTTAGTGTGTGAGCAGTATTGCGGGAGCAATACTGTGGTCTATACTCACACTGACGGCAGACAATGGCTGGCGCCAGCAAAAGGGCAGTGGAAAATTACCAGATCACGCCACCAAAAGATCACGCCACCGAGGTACAATCCCGGCAAAATGTGGCCAGCCAAGGCCTATAAAAGGAGCGCCGCAGCACAAGGCAGGGGCTGTGCAATGAAACACGAGAGGCTGCGAGCATATACACGCGAGACTGTGCAAACATATACGCGAGACGGTGCGAACATATGTGCGAGTGAAAATCAAAGTATACCAGTGAAAGTGCAAGGACACGGAGTGTCAAAGGACTCCGCAAAACACGAGGATCACAGGACATCGAGGTCCTGTAAACAGCTGTGGCAACAGGCGATATCCGCAAGAAACCAGGTGAAGCAAACAAGTCTGTGCTGAGCCAGAGAGTGACACGCGAATGATGACTCACAAGAGTACTAGGGGCGATCCTTGAGGAACAAAGAAACCACTTGTCCTGGTGAGCACCAGGAGTGCTGTACGAAATCTCTGGCGGACAAACTGAGATCCCGGGCTCAGTACCTGGGGCAGATTTTGGCGCACAGGAGCTCGCTTCTAACTGACCAAGGACACCGATGTGAGGCGAGACGACACGCAACGGGCAGATATTAAGCAAATAAACCCAACAGTATAATCGCAAGTAACATAAGTGAATAAAGCAAGTTTTATTATATATATATCGACTGTGTTATTAATTATTGCAAACGCAATATAAATTTGTTGCTCGAACCCTCAGCTCGACTGAGTCTTAGCCTAGCTAAAATACAACCTAGTAAATAGGTTCGTTACTCCTTATAAATTAAACCACTAGCATAAGTAGAGTTACATTTTGTACATCAATCTGAGAAGACATGTTTTTGAATATAGAATGGTATTTTTAAATAGTCAAAACCGTTGTCAGACTTTTAATTGGCGCAGCGGGTAGGATAACAAAGAAATATCATGAAACGCCGTAGTCCTTTCTGGAAAACGTACTAGTGTTCCGCGAAAAAAACACCTGTTATCCGCATAACGAACCCGTTATCCTTGAAAATCTTTTTCTTTTTAAAGTGAACATAAATACGCGAGGCAGACGACGAAGAATTTTTTTTGTGTACAATAAACCTTCACAAAAAAAAAAACAAAATGATGTTGGAAGCAACATTGAACTAAGCACTCGGTCAAATCCGCCAAGTACCAACCTTCGGTGGAGAAACGGACGAACTGGGAGCCTTTATAGGAAGGATCGACTTTATAAAGGAACTGTTCTCAAGCGGTGACCAAAGGCAAACATTAATAATGTACAGCGTAATCCAGATGCAGTTACATGGAGAAGCAATGAGGACATCACTAAGGCACTTACCAGGAGATTGGGCCGCACTACGGAGCATACTAATTTCCACCTTCAAAACACAAACACCTTGTGAGGAACTACTAAGAAGAGTCTACAACACATATTTTGGAGGAAGTATTCGTAAATTCCTCGAAGAACTCGAGCAAAAATCCTTCGTAATATTAAATAAGTTAGTAATAGAAAATAATGCAGAAAATAAAGCATTGTACTCAAATGCATGAAATAATACGGTTAGAGATGTAATACATAAAAGACTACCAGACAGGTTATACACGCAGTTAGCCAGATATGATACATCAACAACCGATAAACTAAAAGCAGTAGCCCAAGAATTAGGTTTATACGAAGACCGCATATCAGAAAAAACAAAACCTGCAAATAGCATACATTACAATAAAGGTAATAACAAATATTATCCAAAAACTCAACAAAATTACAACCCAAATTAAAATAAAAATTCCAGGAATCAACAAAATTATAATACAAATTATAAAAATCAAAATTCACAAAACGAACCAATGGTTAATGAACAATTGTATATCGAATATCAACTAAAATTAAACCAAGGCAGAATGCAAAACCCAATAAATTATCAATCAGACTGTAATAATACCAGACCGCCTAACCAACCCGCGAAAACACAAAAACCTAGTAATAGTGGACAATCAAAAATGGACTGGACAGAAAATTTTCATCAAACAGCCTCAGAAACGAACACAGAACCCCATTCATAAGAATAATTATGAATAACCAACAAATGCGATGCTTAATAGATACAGGGTCATCAGTAAATATAATGAATAAAAATTTCTTTAATTACAAAACTTCTAAAGAGAATATTACTTGTCAACCCGTAAGTGGAGAAGTAAAATTAAATACCAGCATATCATTAGCCCCTTGCAAACTTTGTCCAACAGATCAGAAATTTTAAATACATAATTTTTCCAAAAATTTTGACATTCTCTTAGGCCGAACGTTCCTTAAGGATTGTAGAAGCGTGATCAATTATGAAGATGAGTTTGTTAAGCAAAATAATTTTCAATTTTTATTTATATATAATAACGAAAATAAGGAAGAAGAATATAAAGACCCACCACCAATAAAAGATATCCAAGTTAACATTCATTATTACATATAACTAAGACCAATGCACTTGAATAAATAAGTCAGCACATTTATTCTTACAAAATAACTAAAGCCAATGCACTTGAATAAATAAGTCAGCAACATCTAATATTCCAAGCAACCCAAGCCAATGCACTTGAACGAATGTCATAAGATACTCGCACATTCAATATTACAAGTTACCCAAGCCAATGCAATTAACCTAAGCCAATGCACTTGAATGAATATCACAAAATACGTGCGCCTCGTCATCATACTTTCGGCAACGCGGAACTCACACGTAAATATGCTGAGCCTACGATCACAGCTAAGTCGTATGGAGAAATACGACACGCACCTCTTCAGCGCATTCCACTCGAAGACCACCATGGTACCCGGAACGGACAACTGATACCAGCAGCGACCAATCAGAATCAACAGTCCGAGGTTTCATTATGATAAGCTGGAGTTTATGAACTGAGTCTAAATAAAACATCCGACCATCACTAAAACCGCAAGGACTCGATTAATTTACATAAACAGAACGTTGGCAAAAAATAATTTTGAGAAGGACTTTTTCAAATTACTCAATAATACGGTCTATGGAAAAATTATGGAAAACGTGGAAAAACGTAGACATTAAACTGGTCACATCGTGGGCAACCACAAATCGCAATAGGATGCTCATGCCCTTATTGCACAGGCAATTTTTGATAGTTCCGCCCTGGACGATTTGTTTTTAAAATTTTTAATATAAATCAAATTCAAAACACCAATCCATCTACATATATACTGGAAGACTATCAAGGTGCAGTTCTGAAAGGTGGTTTCTATAATAAAGAGTTGAGGAAAACAAGATTTCCAAACACTTACTTGATTGAAAAGATAATAAGGCGTCGAAATGATAAGAGTTCTAGTTAAATGGCTTGGGTTCTCAAATGATCAGAACTCTTGGATAAATATTAATGAAGTTCTATAAAATCGTGTGTACTATTAATAGATTACAATTTCATGAACATTATTGATTTGTGATGAACCTGTCAGTAATTTCCTTTAAACCTTCGGACCTATGCACTAAGGTTTCGGTTAATTTATGTATGAAACGAATGCACTCAGTGTAGGGAATTTGGGATATAAAAGAGCAATACAAGTATCTCATTCAAAAAGATGTCGAGGAACATTCAGGAGCTATTCAATTTCATGGACGATGAGGAGAATTCAATGAATTTTCAATTGGGAGAGCTGATGCCCTGGCCACTAAAGTGAATCCGCAATTGACCGCAGAGCTGAGTTCAAGCGAATGGATTGAGCTCTTAGAAATTTCACCAACCATCGATATAACCAAAGAGGGACAAAGGATGGAGCCCACCTTCGATCATCTTCTTGCCGAGGAGCCCATTGCTGAGGAATGGGATATAAAGAAAATTTTCGATGCTGACGATGTTCTAGAAAATTCAGTAGATTTTTTAAACTTTATTAAAAATATTTAATAATAAATACTAAATTTAATCAATTGTATTCCATTTATTCATTACATTTAAATAAATAAAAAAAACATTACAAAATCTTTTTTTCTTTGTGTTATTATTATTATTGTTAGTTTTTTTTTTTAATCATATTCTATACATACACACATATACACTTTATTTTCAGCTTCATGAATTCAAAAAAAATGCACATATGTACAACCTAAAATCATGTGTTTATCATCTTCTTCTTTTTATTCAGGAGTTGTACATTTCACCATCAATATATATTCATATTGCATCCCATCACAAAAACCTTGAGATTAGATTCTTAGATACGTTCCGTTTCATGGCAACAAGTCTAGATGCACTTAGTAGCAATCTAGATATAGCCAGTTTCAATAACGTTAAAGCATTTTTCCCATTAGATGATGAATTTCATCTAATACGTAGGAAGGGGGTCTTTCCCTATGAGTATATTGACTCAAAGAGCAGATTAGATGAGTCAGCTCTTCCCCCAAGGGATAAATTCTTCAACAGTTTAACCAATACAGAATGTTCAATCGAAGACTATTCCCATGCACAAAAAGTCTGGTCAGTTTTTGGATGTCAAACTCTTAAAGATTACATGGAATTATATCTTAAGACTGATGCTCTTTTACTGGCGGATGTCTTTCAAAATTTTCGTGCAATTTGCAAGAAAATTTATTCATTAGATCCCGCCCACTACTATACTACACCCGGTCTCTCATGGGATGCAATGTTAAAGTCCACAAAAATTGAACTTGGATTATTAAGTGATATAAATATGTATAGGTTCATTCAAAATGGTATTCGTGGCGGATTGGTTCAGTGCTGTAAGCGCTATTCCAAAGCCAACCATATGTATATGGAGAGTTATGATAGCACTAAGCCTTCAGAATTCCTGATCTATTTAGACGCTAATAATTTATATGGTTGGGCAATTTCTCAAAATCTCCCATATTCTGGTTTTAGATGGATGAATGATGCAGAATTAAATGCATTTGATATTGCATCTGTCAAAGATAATTCATAGTCTGGATACATTCTCGGGCTAGATCTTGTGTATCCAGACTCTCTTCACGATTATCATAATGATCTACCTTTTCGTCCATCCAAACAGAAGCTTACTCCGGGGGCTAAAGTTCAAAAACTTGTTGCTGAACTTAGGTATAAAACAAAGTATCGCATTCATAATATAAATCTTCAGCAATGTCTAAGAAATGGTTTAATATTAACAGAAATACACAAGATTTTGGAATTTAAGCAGTCTCCCTGGCTTAAAACGTACATAGAAATACATAAACAGAACGTTGACAAAAAATAATTTTGAAAAGAACTTTTTCAAATTACTCAATAATGCGGTCTATGGAAAAAATATGGAAAACGTGGAAAAACTTAGACATTAAACTGGTCACATCGTGGGCAACCACAAATCGCAATAGGATGCTCGTGCCCTTATTGCAAAGGCAATTTTTCATAGTTCCGCCCTGGACGATTTGTTTTTAAAATTTTTAATATAAATCAAATTCAAAACACTAATCCAACTACATACATACTGGAAGACTATCAAGGTGCAGTTCTGAAAGGTGGTTTCTATAATAAAGAGTTGAGGAAAACAAGATTTCCAAACACTTACTTGATTCAAAAGATAATAAGGCGTCGAAATGATAGAGTTCTTGTCAAATGGCTTGGGTTCTCAAATGATCAGAACTCTTGGATAAATATTAATGAAGTTCTATAAACTCGTACGTGTGTGTACTATTAATAGATTAAAATTTCATGAACATTATTGATTTGTGATGAACCTGGCAGTAATTTCCTTTAAACCTTCGGACCTATGCACTAAGGTTTCGGTTAATTTATGTATGAAACGAATGCACTCAGTGTAGGGAATTTGGGATATAAAAGAGCAATACAAGTATCTCATTCAAAAAGATGTCGAGGAACATTCAGGAGCTATTCAATTTCATGGACGATGAGGAGAATTCAATGAATTTTCAATTGGGAGAGCTGATGCCCTGGCCACTAAAGTGAATCCGCAATTGACCGCAGAGCTGAGTTCAAGCGAATGGATTGAGCTCTTAGAAATTTCACCAACCATCGATATAACCAAAGAGGGACAAAGGATGGAGCCCACCTTCGATCATCTTCTTGCCGAGGAGCCCATTGCTGAGGAATGGGATATAAAGAAAATTTTCGATGCTGACGATGTTCTAGAAAATTCAGTAGATTTTTTAAACTTTATTAAAAATATTTAATAATAAATACTAAATTTAATCAATTGTATTCCATTTATTCATTACATTTAAATAAATAAAAAAACATTACAAAATCTTTTTTTCTTTGTGTTATTATTATTATTGTTAGTTTTTTTTTTTAATCATATTCTATACATACACACATATACACTTTATTTTCAGCTTCATGAATTCAAAAAAAATGCACATATGTACAACCTAAAATCATGTGTTTATCATCTTCTTCTTTTTATTCAGGAGTTGTACATTTCACCATCAATATATATTCATATTGCATCCCATCACAAAAACCTTGAGATTAGATTCTTAGATACGTTCCGTTTCATGGCAACAAGTCTAGATGCACTTAGTAGCAATCTAGATATAGCCAGTTTCAATAACGTTAAAGCATTTTTCCCATTAGATGATGAATTTCATCTAATACGTAGGAAGGGGGTCTTTCCCTATGAGTATATTGACTCAAAGAGCAGATTAGATGAGTCAGCTCTTCCCCCAAGGGATAAATTCTTCAACAGTTTAACCAATACAGAATGTTCAATCGAAGACTATTCCCATGCACAAAAAGTCTGGTCAGTTTTTGGATGTCAAACTCTTAAAGATTACATGGAATTATATCTTAAGACTGATGCTCTTTTACTGGCGGATGTCTTTCAAAATTTTCGTGCAATTTGCAAGAAAATTTATTCATTAGATCCCGCCCACTACTATACTACACCCGGTCTCTCATGGGATGCAATGTTAAAGTCCACAAAAATTGAACTTGGATTATTAAGTGATATAAATATGTATAGGTTCATTCAAAATGGTATTCGTGGCGGATTGGTTCAGTGCTGTAAGCGCTATTCGAAAGCCAACCATATGTATATGGAGAGTTATGATAGCACTAAGCCTTCAGAATTCCTGATCTATTTAGATCTATTTAATAATTTATATGGTTGGGCAATTTCTCAAAATCTCCCATATTCTGGTTTTAGATGGATGAATGATGCAGAATTAAATGCATTTGATATTGCATCTGTCAAAGATAATTCATAGTCTGGATACATTCTCGGGCTAGATCTTGTGTATCCAGACTCTCTTCACGATTATCATAATGATCTACCTTTTCGTCCATCCAAACAGAAGCTTACTCCGGGGGCTAAAGTTCAAAAACTTGTTGCTGAACTTAGGTATAAAACAAAGTATCGCATTCATAATATAAATATTCAGCAATGTCTAAGAAATGGTTTAATATTAACAGAAATACACAAGATTTTGGAATTTAAGCAGTCTCCCTGGCTTAAAACGTACATAGAAATACATAAACAGAACGTTGACAAAAAATAATTTTGAAAAGAACTTTTTCAAGTTACTCAATAATGCGGTCTATGGAAAAAATATGGAAAACGTGGAAAAACTTAGACATTAAACTGGTCACATCGTGGGCAACCACAAATCGCAATAGGATGCTCGTGCCCTTATTGCAAAGGCAATTTTTCATAGTTCCGCCCTGGACGATTTGTTTTTAAAATTTTTAATATAAATCAAATTCAAAACACTAATCCAACTACATACATACTGGAAGACTATCAAGGTGCAGTTCTGAAAGGTGGTTTCTATAATAAAGAGTTGAGGAAAACAAGATTTCCAAACACTTACTTGATTCAAAAGATAAAAAGGCGTCGAAATGATAGAGTTCTTGTCAAATGGCTTGGGTTCTCAAATGATCAGAACTCTTGGATAAATATTAATGAAGTTCTATAAACTCGTAAGTGTGTGTACTATTAATAGATTACAATTTCATGAACATTATTGATTTGTGATGAACCTGTCAGTAATTTCCTTTAAACCTTCGGACCTATGCACTAAGGTTTCGGTTAATTTATGTATGAAACGAATGCACTCAGTGTAGGGAATTTGGGATATAAAAGAGCAATACAAGTATCTCATTCAAAAAGATGTCGAGGAACATTCAGGAGCTATTCAATTTCATGGACGATGAGGAGAATTCAATGAATTTTCAATTGGGAGAGCTGATGCCCTGGCCACTAAAGTGAATCCGCAATTGACCGCAGAGCTGAGTTCAAGCGAATGGATTGAGCTCTTAGAAATTTCACCAACCATCGATATAACCAAAGAGGGACAAAGGATGGAGCCCACCTTCGATCATCTTCTTGCCGAGGAGCCCATTGCTGAGGAATGGGATATAAAGAAAATTTTCGATGCTGACGATGTTCTAGAAAATTCAGTAGATTTTTTAAACTTTATTAAAAATATTTAATAATAAATACTAAATTTAATCAATTGTATTCCATTTATTCATTACATTTAAATAAATAAAAAAAACATTACAAAATCTTTTTTTCTTTGTGTTATTATTATTATTGTTAGTTTTTTTTTTTAATCATATTCTATACATACACACATATACACTTTATTTTCAGCTTCATGAATTCAAAAAAAATGCACATATGTACAACCTAAAATCATGTGTTTATCATCTTCTTCTTTTTATTCAGGAGTTGTACATTTCACCATCAATATATATTCATATTGCATCCCATCACAAAAACCTTGAGATTAGATTCTTAGATACGTTCCGTTTCATGGCAACAAGTCTAGATGCACTTAGTAGCAATCTAGATATAGCCAGTTTCAATAACGTTAAAGCATTTTTCCCATTAGATGATGAATTTCATCTAATACGTAGGAAGGGGGTCTTTCCCTATGAGTATATTGACTCAAAGAGCAGATTAGATGAGTCAGCTCTTCCCCCAAGGGATAAATTCTTCAACAGTTTAACCAATACAGAATGTTCAATCGAAGACTATTCCCATGCACAAAAAGTCTGGTCAGTTTTTGGATGTCAAACTCTTAAAGATTACATGGAATTATATCTTAAGACTGATGCTCTTTTACTGGCGGATGTCTTTCAAAATTTTCGTGCAATTTGCAAGAAAATTTATTCATTAGATCCCGCCCACTACTATACTACACCCGGTCTCTCATGGGATGCAATGTTAAAGTCCACAAAAATTGAACTTGGATTATTAAGTGATATAAATATGTATAGGTTCATTCAAAATGGTATTCGTGGCGGATTGGTTCAGTGCTGTAAGCGCTATTCGAAAGCCAACCATATGTATATGGAGAGTTATGATAGCACTAAGCCTTCAGAATTCCTGATCTATTTAGACGCTAATAATTTATATGGTTGGGCAATTTCTCAAAATCTCCCATATTCTGGTTTTAGATGGATGAATGATGCAGAATTAAATGCATTTGATATTGCATCTGTCAAAGATAATTCATAGTCTGGATACATTCTCGGGCTAGATCTTGTCTCATCCAAACAGAAGCTTACTCCGGGGGCTAAAGTTCAAAAACTTGTTGCTGAACTTAGGTATAAAACAAAGTATCGCATTCATAATATAAATCTTCAGCAATGTCTAAGAAATGGTTTAATATTAACAGAAATACACAAGATTTTGGAATTTAAGCAGTCTCCCTGGCTTAAAACGTACATAGAAATACATAAACAGAACGTTGACAAAAAATAATTTTGAAAAGAACTTTTTCAAATTACTCAATAATGCGGTCTATGGAAAAAATATGGAAAACGTGGAAAAACTTAGACATTAAACTGGTCACATCGTGGGCAACCACAAATCGCAATAGGATGCTCGTGCCCTTATTGCAAAGGCAATTTTTCATAGTTCCGCCCTGGATGATTTGTTTTTAAAATTTTTAATATAAATCAAATTCAAAACACTAATCCAACTACATACATACTGGAAGACTATCAAGGTGCAGTTCTGAAAGGTGGTTTCTATAATAAAGAGTTGAGGAAAACAAGATTTCCAAACACTTACTTGATTCAAAAGATAATAAGGCGTCGAAATGATAGAGTTCTTGTCAAATGGCTTGGGTTCTCAAATGATCAGAACTCTTGGATAAATATTAATGAAGTTCTATAAACTCGTACGTGTGTGTACTATTAATAGATTAAAATTTCATGAACATTATTGATTTGTGATGAACCTGTCAGTAATTTCCTTTAAACCTTCGGACCTATGCACTAAGGTTTCGGTTAATTTATGTATGAAACGAATGCACTCAGTGTAGGGAATTTGGGATATAAAAGAGCAATACAAGTATCTCATTCAAAAAGATGTCGAGGAACATTCAGCAGCTATTCAATTTCATGGACGATGAGGAGAATTCAATGAATTTTCAATTGGGAGAGCTGATGCCCTGGCCACTAAAGTGAATCCGCAATTGACCGCAGAGCTGAGTTCAAGCGAATGGATTGAGCTCTTAGAAATTTCACCAACCATCGATATAACCAAAGAGGGACAAAGGATGGAGCCCACCTTCGATCATCTTCTTGCCGAGGAGCCCATTGCTGAGGAATGGGATATAAAGAAAATTTTCGATGCTGACGATGTTCTAGAAAATTCAGTAGATTTTTTAAACTTTATTAAAAATATTTAATAATAAATACTAAATTTAATCAATTGTATTCCATTTATTCATTACATTTAAATAAATATAAAAAACATTACAGAATCTTTTTTTCTTTGTGTTATTATTATTATTGTTAGTTTTTTTTTTTAATCATATTCTATACATACACACATATACACTTTATTTTCAGCTTCATGAATTCAAAAAAAATGCACATATGTACAACCTAAAATCATGTGTTTATCATCTTCTTCTTTTTATTCAGGAGTTGTACATTTCACCATCAATATATATTCATATTGCTTCCCATCACAAAAACCTTGAGATTAGATTCTTAGATACGTTCCGTTTCATGGCAACAAGTCTAGATGCACTTAGTAGCAATCTAGATATAGCCAGTTTCAATAACGTTAAAGCATTTTTCCCATTAGATGATGAATTTAATCTAATACGTAGGAAGGGGGTCTTTCCCTATGAGTATATTGACTCAAAGAGCAGATTAGATGAGTCAGCTCTTCCCCCAAGGGATAAATTCTTCAACAGTTTAACCAATACAGAATGTTCAATCGAAGACTATTCCCATGCACAAAAAGTCTGGTCAGTTTTTGGATGTCAAACTCTTAAAGATTACATGGAATTATATCTTAAGACTGATGCTCTTTTACTGGCGGATGTCTTTCAAAATTTTCGTGCAATTTGCAAGAAAATTTATTCATTAGATCCCGCCCACTACTATACTACACCCGGTCTCTCATGGGATGCAATGTTAAAGTCCACAAAAATTGAACTTGGATTATTAAGTGATATAAATATGTATAGGTTCATTCAAAATGGTATTCGTGGCGGATTGGTTCAGTGCTGTAAGCGCTATTCGAAAGCCAACCATATGTATATGGAGAGTTATGATAGCACTAAGCCTTCAGAATTCCTGATCTATTTAGACGCTAATAATTTATATGGTTGGGCAATTTCTCAAAATCTCCCATATTCTGGTTTTAGATGGATGAATGATGCAGAATTAAATGCATTTGATATTTCATCTGTCAAAGATAATTCATAGTCTGGATACATTCTCGGGCTAGATCTTGTGTATCCAGACTCTCTTCACGATTATCATAATGATCTACCTTTTCGTCAATGGTTTAATATTAACAGAAATACACAAGATTTTGGAATTTAGGCAGTCTCCCTGGCTTAAAACGTACATATAAATACATAAACAGAACGTTGGCAAAAAATAATTTTGAAAATAACTTTTTCAAATTACTCAATAATGCGGTCTATGGAAAAAATATGGAAAACGTGGAAAAACTTAGACATTAAACTGGTCACATCGTGGGCAACCACAAATCGCAATAGGATGCTCGTGCCCTTATTGCAAAGGCAATTTTTCATAGTTCCGCCCTGGACGATTTGTTTTTAAAATTTTTAATATAAATCAAATTCAAAACACTAATCCAACTACATACATACTGGAAGACTATCAAGGTGCAGTTCTGAAAGGTGGTTTCTATAATAAAGAGTTGAGGAAAACAAGATTTCCAAACACTTACTTGATTCAAAAGATAATAAGGCGTCGAAATGATAGAGTTCTTGTCAAATGGCTTGGGTTCTCAAATGATCAGAACTCTTGGATAAATATTAATGAAGTTCTATAAACTCGTACGTGTGTGTACTATTAATAGATTAAAATTTCATGAACATTATTGATTTGTGATGAACCTGTCAGTAATTTCCTTTAAACCTTCGGACCTATGCACTAAGGTTTCGGTTAATTTATGTATGAAACGAATGCACTCAGTGTAGGGAATTTGGGATATAAAAGAGCAATACAAGTATCTCATTCAAAAAGATGTCGAGGAACATTCAGGAGCTATTCAATTTCATGGACGATGAGGAGAATTCAATGAATTTTCAATTGGGAGAGCTGATGCCCTGGCCGATTGCCACTAAAGTGAATCCGCAATTGACCGCAGAGCTGAGTTCAAGCGAATGGATTGAGCTCTTAGAAATTTCACCAACCATCGAGATATAACCAAAGAGGGACAAAGGATGGAGCCCACCTTCGATCATCTTCTTGCCGAGGAGCCCATTGCTGAGGAATGGGATATAAAGAAAATTTTCGATGCTGACGATGTTCTAGAAAATTCAGTAGATTTTTTAAACTTTATTAAAAATATTTAATAATAAATACTAAATTTAATCAATTGTATTCCATTTATTCATTACATTTAAATAAATAAAAAAAACATTACAAAATCTTTTTTTCTTTGTGTTATTATTATTATTGTTAGTTTTTTTTTTTAATCATATTCTATACATACACACATATACACTTTATTTTCAGCTTCATGAATTCAAAAAAAATGCACATATGTACAACCTAAAATCATGTGTTTATCATCTTCTTCTTTTTATTCAGGAGTTGTACATTTCACCATCAATATATATTCATATTGCTTCCCATCACAAAAACCTTGAGATTAGATTCTTAGATACGTTCCGTTTCATGGCAACAAGTCTAGATGCACTTAGTAGCAATCTAGATATAGCCAGTTTCAATAACGTTAAAGCATTTTTCCCATTAGATGATGAATTTAATCTAATACGTAGGAAGGGGGTCTTTCCCTATGAGTATATTGACTCAAAGAGCAGATTAGATGAGTCAGCTCTTCCCCCAAGGGATAAATTCTTCAACAGTTTAACCAATACAGAATGTTCAATCGAAGACTATTCCCATGCACAAAAAGTCTGGTCAGTTTTTGGATGTCAAACTCTTAAAGATTACATGGAATTATATCTTAAGACTGATGCTCTTTTACTGGCGGATGTCTTTCAAAATTTTCGTGCAATTTGCAAGAAAATTTATTCATTAGATCCCGCCCACTACTATACTACACCCGGTCTCTCATGGGATGCAATGTTAAAGTCCACAAAAATTGAACTTGGATTATTAAGTGATATAAATATGTATAGGTTCATTCAAAATGGTATTCGTGGCGGATTGGTTCAGTGCTGTAAGCGCTATTCGAAAGCCAACCATATGTATATGGAGAGTTATGATAGCACTAAGCCTTCAGAATTCCTGATCTATTTAGACGCTAATAATTTATATGGTTGGGCAATTTCTCAAAATCTCCCATATTCTGGTTTTAGATGGATGAATGATGCAGAATTAAATGCATTTGATATTTCATCTGTCAAAGATAATTCATAGTCTGGATACATTCTCGGGCTAGATCTTGTGTATCCAGACTCTCTTCACGATTATCATAATGATCTACCTTTTCGTCAATGGTTTAATATTAACAGAAATACACAAGATTTTGGAATTTAAGCAGTCTCCCTGGCTTAAAACGTACATAGAAATACATAAACAGAACGTTGGCAAAAAATAATTTTGAAAATAACTTTTTCAAATTACTCAATAATGCGGTCTATGGAAAAAATATGGAAAACGTGGAAAAACTTAGACATTAAACTGGTCACATCGTGGGCAACCACAAATCGCAATAGGATGCTCGTGCCCTTATTGCAAAGGCAATTTTTCATAGTTCCGCCCTGGACGATTTGTTTTTAAAATTTTTAATATAAATCAAATTCAAAACACTAATCCAACTACATACATACTGGAAGACTATCAAGGTGCAGTTCTGAAAGGTGGTTTCTATAATAAAGAGTTGAGGAAAACAAGATTTCCAAACACTTACTTGATTCAAAAGATAATAAGGCGTCGAAATGATAGAGTTCTTGTCAAATGGCTTGGGTTCTCAAATGATCAGAACTCTTGGATAAATATTAATGAAGTTCTATAAACTCGTACGTGTGTGTACTATTAATAGATTAAAATTTCATGAACATTATTGATTTGTGATGAACCTGTCAGTAATTTCCTTTAAACCTTCGGACCTATGCACTAAGGTTTCGGTTAATTTATGTATGAAACGAATGCACTCAGTGTAGGGAATTTGGGATATAAAAGAGCAATACAAGTATCTCATTCAAAAAGATGTCGAGGAACATTCAGGAGCTATTCAATTTCATGGACGATGAGGAGAATTCAATGAATTTTCAATTGGGAGAGCTGATGCCCTGGCCGATTGCCACTAAAGTGAATCCGCAATTGACCGCAGAGCTGAGTTCAAGCGAATGGATTGAGCTCTTAGAAATTTCACCAACCATCGAGATATAACCAAAGAGGGACAAAGGATGGAGCCCACCTTCGATCATCTTCTTGCCGAGGAGCCCATTGCTGAGGAATGGGATATAAAGAAAATTTTCGATGCTGACGATGTTCTAGAAAATTCAGTAGATTTTTTAAACTTTATTAAAAATATTTAATAATAAATACTAAATTTAATCAATTGTATTCCATTTATTCATTACATTTAAATAAATAAAAAAAACATTACAAAATCTTTTTTTCTTTGTGTTATTATTATTATTGTTAGTTTTTTTTTTTAATCATATTCTATACATACACACATATACACTTTATTTTCAGCTTCATGAATTCAAAAAAAATGCACATATGTACAACCTAAAATCATGTGTTTATCATCTTCTTCTTTTTATTCAGGAGTTGTACATTTCACCATCAATATATATTCATATTGCTTCCCATCACAAAAACCTTGAGATTAGATTCTTAGATACGTTCCGTTTCATGGCAACAAGTCTAGATGCACTTAGTAGCAATCTAGATATAGCCAGTTTCAATAACGTTAAAGCATTTTTCCCATTAGATGATGAATTTAATCTAATACGTAGGAAGGGGGTCTTTCCCTATGAGTATATTGACTCAAAGAGCAGATTAGATGAGTCAGCTCTTCCCCCAAGGGATAAATTCTTCAACAGTTTAACCAATACAGAATGTTCAATCGAAGACTATTCCCATGCACAAAAAGTCTGGTCAGTTTTTGGATGTCAAACTCTTAAAGATTACATGGAATTATATCTTAAGACTGATGCTCTTTTACTGGCGGATGTCTTTCAAAATTTTCGTGCAATTTGCAAGAAAATTTATTCATTAGATCCCGCCCACTACTATACTACACCCGGTCTCTCATGGGATGCAATGTTAAAGTCCACAAAAATTGAACTTGGATTATTAAGTGATATAAATATGTATAGGTTCATTCAAAATGGTATTCGTGGCGGATTGGTTCAGTGCTGTAAGCGCTATTCGAAAGCCAACCATATGTATATGGAGAGTTATGATAGCACTAAGCCTTCAGAATTCCTGATCTATTTAGACGCTAATAATTTATATGGTTGGGCAATTTCTCAAAATCTCCCATATTCTGGTTTTAGATGGATGAATGATGCAGAATTAAATGCATTTGATATTTCATCTGTCAAAGATAATTCATAGTCTGGATACATTCTCGGGCTAGATCTTGTGTATCCAGACTCTCTTCACGATTATCATAATGATCTACCTTTTCGTCAATGGTTTAATATTAACAGAAATACACAAGATTTTGGAATTTAAGCAGTCTCCCTGGCTTAAAACGTACATAGAAATACATAAACAGAACGTTGGCAAAAAATAATTTTGAAAATAACTTTTTCAAATTACTCAATAATGCGGTCTATGGAAAAAATATGGAAAACGTGGAAAAACTTAGACATTAAACTGGTCACATCGTGGGCAACCACAAATCGCAATAGGATGCTCGTGCCCTTATTGCAAAGGCAATTTTTCATAGTTCCGCCCTGGACGATTTGTTTTTAAAATTTTTAATATAAATCAAATTCAAAACACTAATCCAACTACATACATACTGGAAGACTATCAAGGTGCAG
The DNA here is from genome assembly GCA_035042305.1 of Drosophila glabriapex. Taxonomy (NCBI): domain Eukaryota; kingdom Metazoa; phylum Arthropoda; class Insecta; order Diptera; family Drosophilidae; genus Drosophila; species Drosophila glabriapex. The sequence goes on from JAWNLN010000069.1 coordinate 264,292, forward strand.
TCCTGAAAGGTGGTTTCTATAATAAAGAGTTGAGGAAAACAAGATTTCCAAACACTTACTTGATTCAAAAGATAATAAGGCGTCGAAATGATAGAGTTCTTGTCAAATGGCTTGGGTTCTCAAATGATCAGAACTCTTGGATAAATATTAATGAAGTTCTATAAACTCGTACGTGTGTGTACTATTAATAGATTAAAATTTCATGAACATTATTGATTTGTGATGAACCTGTCAGTAATTTCCTTTAAACCTTCGGACCTATGCACTAAGGTTTCGGTTAATTTATGTATGAAACGAATGCACTCAGTGTAGGGAATTTGGGATATAAAAGAGCAATACAAGTATCTCATTCAAAAAGATGTCGAGGAACATTCAGGAGCTATTCAATTTCATGGACGATGAGGAGAATTCAATGAATTTTCAATTGGGAGAGCTGATGCCCTGGCCGATTGCCACTAAAGTGAATCCGCAATTGACCGCAGAGCTGAGTTCAAGCGAATGGATTGAGCTCTTAGAAATTTCACCAACCATCGAGATATAACCAAAGAGGGACAAAGGATGGAGCCCACCTTCGATCATCTTCTTGCCGAGGAGCCCATTGCTGAGGAATGGGATATAAAGAAAATTTTCGATGCTGACGATGTTCTAGAAAATTCAGTAGATTTTTTAAACTTTATTAAAAATATTTAATAATAAATACTAAATTTAATCAATTGTATTCCATTTATTCATTACATTTAAATAAATAAAAAAAACATTACAAAATCTTTTTTTCTTTGTGTTATTATTATTATTGTTAGTTTTTTTTTTTAATCATATTCTATACATACACACATATACACTTTATTTTCAGCTTCATGAATTCAAAAAAAATGCACATATGTACAACCTAAAATCATGTGTTTATCATCTTCTTCTTTTTATTCAGGAGTTGTACATTTCACCATCAATATATATTCATATTGCATCCCATCACAAAAACCTTGAGATTAGATTCTTAGATACGTTCCGTTTCATGGCAACAAGTCTAGATGCACTTAGTAGCAATCTAGATATAGCCAGTTTCAATAACGTTAAAGCATTTTTCCCATTAGATGATGAATTTCATCTAATACGTAGGAAGGGGGTCTTTCCCTATGAGTATATTGACTCAAAGAGCAGATTAGATGAGTCAGCTCTTCCCCCAAGGGATAAATTCTTCAACAGTTTAACCAATACAGAATGTTCAATCGAAGACTATTCCCATGCACAAAAAGTCTGGTCAGTTTTTGGATGTCAAACTCTTAAAGATTACATGGAATTATATCTTAAGACTGATGCTCTTTTACTGGCGGATGTCTTTCAAAATTTTCGTGCAATTTGCAAGAAAATTTATTCATTAGATCCCGCCCACTACTATACTACACCCGGTCTCTCATGGGATGCAATGTTAAAGTCCACAAAAATTGAACTTGGATTATTAAGTGATATAAATATGTATAGGTTCATTCAAAATGGTATTCGTGGCGGATTGGTTCAGTGCTGTAAGCGCTATTCGAAAGCCAACCATATGTATATGGAGAGTTATGATAGCACTAAGCCTTCAGAATTCCTGATCTATTTAGACGCTAATAATTTATATGGTTGGGCAATTTCTCAAAATCTCCCATATTCTGGTTTTAGATGGATGAATGATGCAGAATTAAATGCATTTGATATTTCATCTGTCAAAGATAATTCATAGTCTGGATACATTCTCGGGCTAGATCTTGTGTATCCAGACTCTCTTCACGATTATCATAATGATCTACCTTTTCGTCAATGGTTTAATATTAACAGAAATACACAAGATTTTGGAATTTAAGCAGTCTCCCTGGCTTAAAACGTACATAGAAATACATAAACAGAACGTTGGCAAAAAATAATTTTGAAAATAACTTTTTCAAATTACTCAATAATGCGGTCTATGGAAAAAATATGGAAAACGTGGAAAAACTTAGACATTAAACTGGTCACATCGTGGGCAACCACAAATCGCAATAGGATGCTCGTGCCCTTATTGCAAAGGCAATTTTTCATAGTTCCGCCCTGGACGATTTGTTTTTAAAATTTTTAATATAAATCAAATTCAAAACACTAATCCAACTACATACATACTGGAAGACTATCAAGGTGCAGTCCTGAAAGGTGGTTTCTATAATAAAGAGTTGAGGAAAACAAGATTTCCAAACACTTACTTGATTCAAAAGATAATAAGGCGTCGAAATGATAGAGTTCTTGTCAAATGGCTTGGGTTCTCAAATGATCAGAACTCTTGGATAAATATTAATGAAGTTCTATAAACTCGTACGTGTGTGTACTATTAATAGATTAAAATTTCATGAACATTATTGATTTGTGATGAACCTGTCAGTAATTTCCTTTAAACCTTCGGACCTATGCACTAAGGTTTCGGTTAATTTATGTATGAAACGAATGCACTCAGTGTAGGGAATTTGGGATATAAAAGAGCAATACAAGTATCTCATTCAAAAAGATGTCGAGGAACATTCAGCAGCTATTCAATTTCATGGACGATGAGGAGAATTCAATGAATTTTCAATTGGGAGAGCTGATGCCCTGGCCGATTGCCACTAAAGTGAATCCGCAATTGACCGCAGAGCTGAGTTCAAGCGAATGGATTGAGCTCTTAGAAATTTCACCAACCATCGATATAACCAAAGAGGGACAAAGGATGGAGCCCACCTTCGATCATCTTCTTGCCGAGGAGCCCATTGCTGAGGAATGGGATATAAAGAAAATTTTCGATGCTGACGATGTTCTAGAAAATTCAGTAGATTTTTTAAACTTTATTAAAAATATTTAATAATAAATACTAAATTTAATCAATTGTATTCCATTTATTCATTACATTTAAATAATAAAAAAAACATTACAAAATCTTTTTTTCTTTGTGTTATTATTATTATTGTTAGTTTTTTTTTTTTAATCATATTCTATACATACACACATATACACTTTATTTTCAGCTTCATGAATTCAAAAAAAATGCACATATGTACAACCTAAAATCATGTGTTTATCATCTTCTTCTTTTTATTCAGGAGTTGTACATTTCACCATCAATATATATTCATATTGCATCCCATCACAAAAACCTTGAGATTAGATTCTTAGATACGTTCCGTTTCATGGCAACAAGTCTAGATGCACTTAGTAGCAATCTAGATATAGCCAGTTTCAATAACGTTAAAGCATTTTTCCCATTAGATGATGAATTTAATCTAATACGTAGGAAGGGGGTCTTTTTTCCCTATGAGTATATTGACTCAAAGAGCAGATTAGATGAGTCAGCTCTTCCCCCAAGGGATAAATTCTTCAACAGTTTAACCAATACAGAATGTTCAATCGAAGACTATTCCCATGCACAAAAAGTCTGGTCAGTTTTTGGATGTCAAACTCTTAAAGATTACATGGAATTATATCTTAAGACTGATGCTCTTTTACTGGCGGATGTCTTTCAAAATTTTCGTGCAATTTGCAAGAAAATTTATTCATTAGATCCCGCCCACTACTATACTACACCCGGTCTCTCATGGGATGCAATGTTAAAGTCCACAAAAATTGAACTTGGATTATTAAGTGATATAAATATGTATAGGTTCATTCAAAATGGTATTCGTGGCGGATTGGTTCAGTGCTGTAAGCGCTATTCGAAAGCCAACCATATGTATATGGAGAGTTATGATAGCACTAAGCCTTCAGAATTCCTGATCTATTTAGACGCTAATAATTTATATGGTTGGGCAATTTCTCAAAATCTCCCATATTCTGGTTTTAGATGGATGAATGATGCAGAATTAAATGCATTTGATATTTCATCTGTCAAAGATAATTCATAGTCTGGATACATTCTCGGGCTAGATCTTGTGTATCCAGACTCTCTTCACGATTATCATAATGATCTACCTTTCGTCAATGGTTTAATATTAACAGAAATACACAAGATTTTGGAATTTAAGCAGTCTCCCTGGCTTAAAACGTACATAGAAATACATAAACAGAACGTTGGCAAAAAATAATTTTGAAAATAACTTTTTCAAATTACTCAATAATGCGGTCTATGGAAAAAATATGGAAAACGTGGAAAAACTTAGACATTAAACTGGTCACATCGTGGGCAACCACAAATCGCAATAGGATGCTCGTGCCCTTATTGCAAAGGCAATTTTTCATAGTTCCGCCCTGGACGATTTGTTTTTAAAATTTTTAATATAAATCAAATTCAAAACACTAATCCAACTACATACATACTGGAAGACTATCAAGGTGCAGTTCTGAAAGGTGGTTTCTATAATAAAGAGTTGAGGAAAACAAGATTTCCAAACACTTACTTGATTCAAAAGATAATAAGGCGTCGAAATGATAGAGTTCTTGTCAAATGGCTTGGGTTCTCAAATGATCAGAACTCTTGGATAAATATTAATGAAGTTCTATAAACTCGTACGTGTGTGTACTATTAATAGATTAAAATTTCATGAACATTATTGATTTGTGATGAACCTGTCAGTAATTTCCTTTAAACCTTCGGACCTATGCACTAAGGTTTCGGTTAATTTATGTATGAAACGAATGCACTCAGTGTAGGGAATTTGGGATATAAAAGAGCAATACAAGTATCTCATTCAAAAAGATGTCGAGGAACATTCAGGAGCTATTCAATTTCATGGACGATGAGGAGAATTCAATGAATTTTCAATTGGGAGAGCTGATGCCCTGGCCGATTGCCACTAAAGTGAATCCGCAATTGACCGCAGAGCTGAGTTCAAGCGAATGGATTGAGCTCTTAGAAATTTCACCAACCATCGATATAACCAAAGAGGGACAAAGGATGGAGCCCACCTTCGATCATCTTCTTGCCGAGGAGCCCATTGCTGAGGAATGGGATATAAAGAAAATTTTCGATGCTGACGATGTTCTAGAAAATTCAGTAGATTTTTTAAACTTTATTAAAAATATTTAATAATAAATACTAAATTTAATCAATTGTATTCCATTTATTCATTACATTTAAATAATAAAAAAAACATTACAAAATCTTTTTTTCTTTGTGTTATTATTATTATTGTTAGTTTTTTTTTTTAATCATATTCTATACATACACACATATACACTTTATTTTCAGCTTCATGAATTCAAAAAAAATGCACATATGTACAACCTAAAATCATGTGTTTATCATCTTCTTCTTTTTATTCAGGAGTTGTACATTTCACCATCAATATATATTCATATTGCATCCCATCACAAAAACCTTGAGATTAGATTCTTAGATACGTTCCGTTTCATGGCAACAAGTCTAGATGCACTTAGTAGCAATCTAGATATAGCCAGTTTCAATAACGTTAAAGCATTTTTCCCATTAGATGATGAATTTAATCTAATACGTAGGAAGGGGGTCTTTTTTCCCTATGAGTATATTGACTCAAAGAGCAGATTAGATGAGTCAGCTCTTCCCCCAAGGGATAAATTCTTCAACAGTTTAACCAATACAGAATGTTCAATCGAAGACTATTCCCATGCACAAAAAGTCTGGTCAGTTTTTGGATGTCAAACTCTTAAAGATTACATGGAATTATATCTTAAGACTGATGCTCTTTTACTGGCGGATGTCTTTCAAAATTTTCGTGCAATTTGCAAGAAAATTTATTCATTAGATCCCGCCCACTACTATACTACACCCGGTCTCTCATGGGATGCAATGTTAAAGTCCACAAAAATTGAACTTGGATTATTAAGTGATATAAATATGTATAGGTTCATTCAAAATGGTATTCGTGGCGGATTGGTTCAGTGCTGTAAGCGCTATTCGAAAGCCAACCATATGTATATGGAGAGTTATGATAGCACTAAGCCTTCAGAATTCCTGATCTATTTAGACGCTAATAATTTATATGGTTGGGCAATTTCTCAAAATCTCCCATATTCTGGTTTTAGATGGATGAATGATGCAGAATTAAATGCATTTGATATTTCATCTGTCAAAGATAATTCATAGTCTGGATACATTCTCGGGCTAGATCTTGTGTATCCAGACTCTCTTCACGATTATCATAATGATCTACCTTTTCGTCAATGGTTTAATATTAACAGAAATACACAAGATTTTGGAATTTAAGCAGTCTCCCTGGCTTAAAACGTACATAGAAATACATAAACAGAACGTTGGCAAAAAATAATTTTGAAAATAACTTTTTCAAATTACTCAATAATGCGGTCTATGGAAAAAATATGGAAAACGTGGAAAAACTTAGACATTAAACTGGTCACATCGTGGGCAACCACAAATCGCAATAGGATGCTCGTGCCCTTATTGCAAAGGCAATTTTTCATAGTTCCGCCCCGGACGATTTGTTTTTAAAATTTTTAATATAAATCAAATTCAAAACACTAATCCAACTACATACATACTGAAAGACTATCAAGGTGCAGTTCTGAAAGGTGGTTTCTATAATAAAGAGTTGAGGAAAACAAGATTTCCAAACACTTACTTGATTCAAAAGATAATAAGGCGTCGAAATGATAGAGTTCTTGTCAAATGGCTTGGGTTCTCAAATGATCAGAACTCTTGGATAAATATTAATGAAGTTCTATAAACTCGTACGTGTGTGTACTATTAATAGATTAAAATTTCATGAACATTATTGATTTGTGATGAACCTGTCAGTAATTTCCTTTAAACCTTCGGACCTATGCACTAAGGTTTCGGTTAATTTATGTATGAAACGAATGCACTCAGTGTAGGGAATTTGGGATATAAAAGAGCAATACAAGTATCTCATTCAAAAAGATGTCGAGGAACATTCAGCAGCTATTCAATTTCATGGACGATGAGGAGAATTCAATGAATTTTCAATTGGGAGAGCTGATGCCCTGGCCGATTGCCACTAAAGTGAATCCGCAATTGACCGCAGAGCTGAGTTCAAGCGAATGGATTGAGCTCTTAGAAATTTCACCAACCATCGATATAACCAAAGAGGGACAAAGGATGGAGCCCACCTTCGATCATCTTCTTGCCGAGGAGCCCATTGCTGAGGAATGGGATATAAAGAAAATTTTCGATGCTGACGATGTTCTAGAAAATTCAGTAGATTTTTTAAACTTTATTAAAAATATTTAATAATAAATACTAAATTTAATCAATTGTATTCCATTTATTCATTACATTTAAATAATAAAAAAAACATTACAAAATCTTTTTTTCTTTGTGTTATTATTATTATTGTTAGTTTTTTTTTTTTAATCATATTCTATACATACACACATATACACTTTATTTTCAGCTTCATGAATTCAAAAAAAATGCACATATGTACAACCTAAAATCATGTGTTTATCATCTTCTTCTTTTTATTCAGGAGTTGTACATTTCACCATCAATATATATTCATATTGCATCCCATCACAAAAACCTTGAGATTAGATTCTTAGATACGTTCCGTTTCATGGCAACAAGTCTAGATGCACTTAGTAGCAATCTAGATATAGCCAGTTTCAATAACGTTAAAGCATTTTTCCCATTAGATGATGAATTTAATCTAATACGTAGGAAGGGGGTATTTTTTCCCTATGAGTATATTGACTCAAAGAGCAGATTAGATGAGTCAGCTCTTCCCCCAAGGGATAAATTCTTCAACAGTTTAACCAATACAGAATGTTCAATCGAAGACTATTCCCATGCACAAAAAGTCTGGTCAGTTTTTGGATGTCAAACTCTTAAAGATTACATGGAATTATATCTTAAGACTGATGCTCTTTTACTGGCGGATGTCTTTCAAAATTTTCGTGCAATTTGCAAGAAAATTTATTCATTAGATCCCGCCCACTACTATACTACACCCGGTCTCTCATGGGATGCAATGTTAAAGTCCACAAAAATTGAACTTGGATTATTAAGTGATATAAATATGTATAGGTTCATTCAAAATGGTATTCGTGGCGGATTGGTTCAGTGCTGTAAGCGCTATTCGAAAGCCAACCATATGTATATGGAGAGTTATGATAGCACTAAGCCTTCAGAATTCCTGATCTATTTAGACGCTAATAATTTATATGGTTGGGCAATTTCTCAAAATCTCCCATATTCTGGTTTTAGATGGATGAATGATGCAGAATTAAATGCATTTGATATTTCATCTGTCAAAGATAATTCATAGTCTGGATACATTCTCGGGCTAGATCTTGTGTATCCAGACTCTCTTCACGATTATCATAATGATCTACCTTTCGTCAATGGTTTAATATTAACAGAAATACACAAGATTTTGGAATTTAAGCAGTCTCCCTGGCTTAAAACGTACATAGAAATACATAAACAGAACGTTGGCAAAAAATAATTTTGAAAATAACTTTTTCAAATTACTCAATAATGCGGTCTATGGAAAAAATATGGAAAACGTGGAAAAACTTAGACATTAAACTGGTCACATCGTGGGCAACCACAAATCGCAATAGGATGCTCGTGCCCTTATTGCAAAGGCAATTTTTCATAGTTCCGCCCCGGACGATTTGTTTTTAAAATTTTTAATATAAATCAAATTCAAAACACTAATCCAACTACATACATACTGGAAGACTATCAAGGTGCAGTTCTGAAAGGTGGTTTCTATAATAAAGAGTTGAGGAAAACAAGATTTCCAAACACTTACTTGATTCAAAAGATAATAAGGCGTCGAAATGATAGAGTTCTTGTCAAATGGCTTGGGTTCTCAAATGATCAGAACTCTTGGATAAATATTAATGAAGTTCTATAAACTCGTACGTGTGTGTACTATTAATAGATTAAAATTTCATGAACATTATTGATTTGTGATGAACCTGTCAGTAATTTCCTTTAAACCTTCGGACCTATGCACTAAGGTTTCGGTTAATTTATGTATGAAACGAATGCACTCAGTGTAGGGAATTTGGGATATAAAAGAGCAATACAAGTATCTCATTCAAAAAGATGTCGAGGAACATTCAGCAGCTATTCAATTTCATGGACGATGAGGAGAATTCAATGAATTTTCAATTGGGAGAGCTGATGCCCTGGCCGATTGCCACTAAAGTGAATCCGCAATTGACCGCAGAGCTGAGTTCAAGCGAATGGATTGAGCTCTTAGAAATTTCACCAACCATCGATATAACCAAAGAGGGACAAAGGATGGAGCCCACCTTCGATCATCTTCTTGCCGAGGAGCCCATTGCTGAGGAATGGGATATAAAGAAAATTTTCGATGCTGACGATGTTCTAGAAAATTCAGTAGATTTTTTAAACTTTATTAAAAATATTTAATAATAAATACTAAATTTAATCAATTGTATTCCATTTATTCATTACATTTAAATAATAAAAAAAACATTACAAAATCTTTTTTTCTTTGTGTTATTATTATTATTGTTAGTTTTTTTTTTTTAATCATATTCTATACATACACACATATACACTTTATTTTCAGCTTCATGAATTCAAAAAAAATGCACATATGTACAACCTAAAATCATGTGTTTATCATCTTCTTCTTTTTATTCAGGAGTTGTACATTTCACCATCAATATATATTCATATTGCATCCCATCACAAAAACCTTGAGATTAGATTCTTAGATACGTTCCGTTTCATGGCAACAAGTCTAGATGCACTTAGTAGCAATCTAGATATAGCCAGTTTCAATAACGTTAAAGCATTTTTCCCATTAGATGATGAATTTAATCTAATACGTAGGAAGGGGGTATTTTTTCCCTATGAGTATATTGACTCAAAGAGCAGATTAGATGAGTCAGCTCTTCCCCCAAGGGATAAATTCTTCAACAGTTTAACCAATACAGAATGTTCAATCGAAGACTATTCCCATGCACAAAAAGTCTGGTCAGTTTTTGGATGTCAAACTCTTAAAGATTACATGGAATTATATCTTAAGACTGATGCTCTTTTACTGGCGGATGTCTTTCAAAATTTTCGTGCAATTTGCAAGAAAATTTATTCATTAGATCCCGCCCACTACTATACTACACCCGGTCTCTCATGGGATGCAATGTTAAAGTCCACAAAAATTGAACTTGGATTATTAAGTGATATAAATATGTATAGGTTCATTCAAAATGGTATTCGTGGCGGATTGGTTCAGTGCTGTAAGCGCTATTCGAAAGCCAACCATATGTATATGGAGAGTTATGATAGCACTAAGCCTTCAGAATTCCTGATCTATTTAGACGCTAATAATTTATATGGTTGGGCAATTTCTCAAAATCTCCCATATTCTGGTTTTAGATGGATGAATGATGCAGAATTAAATGCATTTGATATTTCATCTGTCAAAGATAATTCATAGTCTGGATACATTCTCGGGCTAGATCTTGTGTATCCAGACTCTCTTCACGATTATCATAATGATCTACCTTTCGTCAATGGTTTAATATTAACAGAAATACACAAGATTTTGGAATTTAAGCAGTCTCCCTGGCTTAAAACGTACATAGAAATACATAAACAGAACGTTGGCAAAAAATAATTTTGAAAATAACTTTTTCAAATTACTCAATAATGCGGTCTATGGAAAAAATATGGAAAACGTGGAAAAACTTAGACATTAAACTGGTCACATCGTGGGCAACCACAAATCGCAATAGGATGCTCGTGCCCTTATTGCAAAGGCAATTTTTCATAGTTCCGCCCTGGACGATTTGTTTTTAAAATTTTTAATATAAATCAAATTCAAAACACTAATCAACTACATACATACTGGAAGACTATCAAGGTGCAGTTCTGAAAGGTGGTTTCTATAATAAAGAGTTGAGGAAAACAAGATTTCCAAACACTTACTTGATTCAAAAGATAATAAGGCGTCGAAATGATAGAGTTCTTGTCAAATGGCTTGGGTTCTCAAATGATCAGAACTCTTGGATAAATATTAATGAAGTTCTATAAAATCGTACGTGTGTGTACTATTAATAGATTAAAATTTCATGAACATTATTGATTTGTGATGAACCTGTCAGTAATTTCCTTTAAACCTTCGGACCTATGCACTAAGGTTTCGGTTAATTTATGTATGAAACGAATGCACTCAGTGTAGGGAATTTGGGATATAAAAGAGCAATACAAGTATCTCATTCAAAAAGATGTCGAGGAACATTCAGCAGCCATTCAATTTCATGGACGATGAGGAGAATTCAATGAATTTTCAATTGGGAGAGCTGATGCCCTGGCCGATTGCCACTAAAGTGAATCCGCAATTGACCGCAGAGCTGAGTTCAAGCGAATGGATTGAGCTCTTAGAAATTTCATTACATTTAAATAAATAAAAAAAACATTACAAAATCTTTTTTTCTTTGTGTTATTATTATTGTTAGTTTTTTTTTTTAATCATATTCTATACATACACACATATACACTTTATTTTCAGCTTCATGAATTCAAAAAAAAATGCACATATGTACAACCTAAAATCATGTGTTTATCATCTTCTTCTTTTTATTCAGGAGTTGTACATTTCATCATCAATATATATTCATATTGCATCCCATCACAAAAACCTTGAGATTAGATTCTTAGATACGTTCCGTTTCATGGCAACAAGTCTAGATGCACTTAGTAGCAATCTAGATATAGCCAGTTTCAATAACGTTAAAGCATTTTTCCCATTAGATGATGAATTTCATCTAATACGTAGGAAGGGGGTGTTTCCCTATGAGTATATTGACTCAAAGAGCAGATTAGATGAGTCAGCTCTTCCCCCAAGGGATAAATTCTTCAACAGTTTAACCAATACAGAATGTTCAATCGAAGACTATTCCCATGCACAAAAAGTCTGCTCAGTTTTTGGATGTCAAACTCTTAAAGATTACATGGAATTATATCTTAAGACTGATGCTCTTTTACTGGCGGATGTCTTTCAAAATTTTCGTGCAATTTGCAAGAAAATTTATTCATTAGATCCCGCCCACTACTATACTACACCCGGTCTCTCATGGGATGCAATGTTAAAGTCCACAAAAATTGAACTTGGATTATTAAGTGATATAAATATGTATAGGTTCATTCAAAATGGTATTCGTGGCGGATTGGTTCAGTGCTGTAAGCGCTATTCGAAAGCCAACCATATGTATATGGAGAGTTATGATAGCACTAAGCCTTCAGAATTCCTGATCTATTTAGACGCTAATAATTTATATGGTTGGGCAATTTCTCAAAATCTCCCATATTCTGGTTTTAGATGGATGAATGATGCAGAATTAAATGCATTTGATATTTCATCTGTCAAAGATAATTCATAGTCTGGATACATTCTCGGGCTAGATATTGTGTATCCAGACTCTCTTCACGATTGTCATAATGATCTACCTTTTCGTCAATGGTTTAATATTAACAGAAATACACAAGATTTTGGAATTTAAGCAGTCTCCCTGGCTTAAAACGTACATAGAAATACATAAACAGAACGTTGGCAAAAAATAATTTTGAAAATAACTTTTTCAAATTACTCAATAATGCGGTCTATGGAAAAAATATGGAAAACGTGGAAAAACTTAGACATTAAACTGGTCACATCGTGGGCAACCACAAATCGCAATAGGATGCTCGTGCCCTTATTGCAAAGGCAATTTTTCATAGTTCCGCCCTGGACGATTTGTTTTTAAAATTTTTAATATAAATCAAATTCAAAACACTAATCCAACTACATACATACTGGAAGACTATCAAGGTGCAGTTCTGAAAGGTGGTTTCTATAATAAAGAGTTGAGGAAAACAAGATTTCCAAACACTTACTTGATTCAAAAGATAATAAGGCGTCGAAATGATAGAGTTCTTGTCAAATGGCTTGGGTTCTCAAATGATCAGAACTCTTGGATAAATATTAATGAAGTTCTATAAAATCGTACGTGTGTGTACTATTAATAGATTAAAATTTCATGAACATTATTGATTTGTGATGAACCTGTCAGTAATTTCCTTTAAACCTTCGGACCTATGCACTAAGGTTTCGGTTAATTTATGTATGAAACGAATGCACTCAGTGTTGGGAATTTGGGATATAAAAGAGCAATACAAGTATCTCATTCAAAAAGATGTCGAGGAACATTCAGCAGCCATTCAATTTCATGGACGATGAGGAGAATTCAATGAATTTTCAATTGGGAGAGCTGATGCCCTGGCCGATTGCCACTAAAGTGAATCCGCAATTGACCGCAGAGCTGAGTTCAAGCGAATGGATTGAGCTCTTAGAAATTTCATTACATTTAAATAAATAAAAAAAACATTACAAAATCTTTTTTTCTTTGTGTTATTATTATTGTTAGTTTTTTTTTTTAATCATATTCTATACATACACACATATACACTTTATTTTCAGCTTCATGAATTCAAAAAAAAATGCACATATGTACAACCTAAAATCATGTGTTTATCATCTTCTTCTTTTTATTCAGGAGTTGTACATTTCATCATCAATATATATTCATATTGCATCCCATCACAAAAACCTTGAGATTAGATTCTTAGATACGTTCCGTTTCATGGCAACAAGTCTAGATGCACTTAGTAGCAATCTAGATATAGCCAGTTTCAATAACGTTAAAGCATTTTTCCCATTAGATGATGAATTTCATCTAATACGTAGGAAGGGGGTCTTTCCCTATGAGTATATTGACTCAAAGAGCAGATTAGATGAGTCAGCTCTTCCCCCAAGGGATAAATTCTTCAACAGTTTAACCAATACAGAATGTTCAATCGAAGACTATTCCCATGCACAAAAAGTCTGGTCAGTTTTTGGATGTCAAACTCTTAAAGATTACATGGAATTATATCTTAAGACTGATGTTCTTTTACTGGCGGATGTCTTTCAAAATTTTCGTGCAATTTGCAAGAAAATTTATTCATTAGATCCCGCCCACTACTATACTACACCAGGTCTCTCATGGGATGCAATGTTAAAGTCCACAAAAATTGAACTTGGATTATTAAGTGATATAAATATGTATAGGTTCATTCAAAATGGTATTCGTGGCGGATTGGTTCAGTGCTGTAAGCGCTATTCGAAAGCCAACCATATGTATATGGAGAGTTATGATAGCACTAAGCCTTCAGAATTCCTGATCTATTTAGACGCTAATAATTTATATGGTTGGGCAATTTCTCAAAATCTCCCATATTCTGGTTTTAGATGGATGAATGATGCAGAATTAAATGCATTTGATATTGCATCTGTCAAAGATAATTCATAGTCTGGATACATTCTCGGGCTAGATCTTGTGTATCCAGACTCTCTTCACGATTATCATAATGATCTACCTTTCGTCAATGGTTTAATATTAACAGAAATACACAAGATTTTGGAATTTAAGCAGTCTCCCTGGCTTAAAACGTACATAGAAATACATAAACAGAACGTTGGCAAAAAATAATTTTGAAAATAACTTTTTCAAATTACTCAATAATGCGGTCTATGGAAAAAATATGGAAAACGTGGAAAAACTTAGACATTAAACTGGTCACATCGTGGGCAACCACAAATCGCAATAGGATGCTCGTGCCCTTATTGCAAAGGCAATTTTTCATAGTTCCGCCCTGGACGATTTGTTTTTAAAATTTTTAATATAAATAAAATTCAAAACACTAATCCAACTACATACATACTGGAAGACTATCAAGGTGCAGTTCTGAAAGGTGGTTTCTATAATAAAGAGTTGAGGAAAACAAGATTTCCAAACACTTACTTGATTCAAAAGATAATAAGGCGTCGAAATGATAGAGTTCTTGTCAAATGGCTTGGGTTCTCAAATGATCAGAACTCTTGGATAAATATTAATGAAGTTCTATAAAATCGTACGTGTGTGTACTATTAATAGATTAAAATTTCATGAACATTATTGATTTGTGATGAACCTGTCAGTAATTTCCTTTAAACCTTCGGACCTATGCACTAAGGTTTCGGTTAATTTATGTATGAAACGAATGCACTCAGTGTAGGGAATTTGGGATATAAAAGAGCAATACAAGTATCTCATTCAAAAAGATGTCGAGGAACATTCAGGAGCTATTCAATTTCATGGACGATGAGGAGAATTCAATGAATTTTCAATTGGGAGAGCTGATGCCCTGGCCGATTGCCACTAAAGTGAATCCGCAATTGACCGCAGAGCTGAGTTCAACCGAATGGATAGAGCTCTTAGAAATTTCACCAACCATCGATATAACCAAAGAGGGACAAAGAATGGAGCCCACCTTCGATCATCTTCTTGCCGAGGAGCCCATTGCTGAGGAATGGGATATAAAGAAAATTTTCGATGCTGACGATGTTCTAGAAAATTCAGTAGATTTTTTAAACTTTATTAAAAATATTTAATAATAAATACTAAATTTAATCAATTGTATTCCATTTATTCATTACATTTAAATAAATAAAAAAAACATTACAAAATCTTTTTTTCTTTGTGTTATTATTATTATTGTTAGTTTTTTTTTTAAATCATATTCTATACATACACACATATACACTTTATTTTCAGCTTCATGAATTCAAAAAAAATGCACATATGTACAACCTAAAATCATGTGTTTATCATCTTCTTCTTTTTATTCAGGTACACTGCATTTTTAAATAGACACATGCAGGTACACAAGCACACACCTGCAACCTCAAGTCTTGTGTTTATCTTCTCCCTTTTTTTTTTTTTTTTACAGGTACAGTGCATTTCCAAATACAGGCACAAACAGGTACACACACGCACACACACGCGCCCACACACACGCACACACACACGCACACGCACACACACACACACACGCACACGCACACACACACGCACACATATATATATATATATATACATATATATGGGTATTTCTTCTTTTTCATATCAATACCCTACATTTTCAGCTTGTATAAATTGGATAATAGAGACAGATGTACTTCTTTTTTATTTACATTTTTTTCCCACTTAATTTTACTAACATTTTTGATTCTTTGTTTATTAATTAATTTATTATTATTTATTTATCTTTTTCTTTTTTTTTCTTTTTTTGCTTACTACTATGAATTAATTCTATAATGCCCCCAGGAATATGTATTTATCCCATTTTCTTTTATTTTTCTCTTATCATCTCTAGAACTTAAAGTTGTTTTTCTTATTCTATGTGTAAACAAATTGTGAATCTTAGATCTAAACATATAAATGCTATCACAAAATGTCTTCTTTTCAAATAGACATTGCTTATAACTATTTATTTTAACACCTTTTGATTTTTTTATGCATCCACCCCCCTCAAGAGACAATGAATACATTTTGGCTCTAAGACCAACAAACTCTAACATTCTTTTTCCACTGTTTTCGTGTTTCATCATTCCCAAAACTGTCTTATTGCACCTTCTGATCCCATATTTTTTTGATAACTCCTCCGGATAGTCAGATGTATCAAATCTCATTTATACATCTTCCGCAATGTCTTTAAAGAAATTTTTAGTCTCAATAGAATATATGAATGAGTCTGTGTCCATATAATTCAAAGAAACTTTTTCTTGATACTTTGGCTTCATGTAATCATAATGAAAATCGTACATTTGCCATTTTGACAGTTCGAGAACTGTAAAACCTAAGTACATAGGCTTATCATACACATTATGGAGTCGATTCATTTGAATCGCATACATATCTTCTGCAAATTGTGCTGAACTATGGAAATTGGCCTTTGCAATGAGAGCACGAGCACCCAATCTATTACGATTTGTGGTTTCCACGAAGTGACTAGTTTGATGTCTTTACGTTTTTCTACGTTTTCCATCATTTTTCCATAGACTGCATTATTTAGCAATTTGAAAAAGTCTTTTTCAAAATTATTTTTTGCTAGTGTTCTGTAATATGTATATAAATCTATGTACTTTTTAAGCCAGGGAGACTGCTTAAACTCTAAAATTTTGTGTATTTTTGTTAATTCTAAGCCATGTCTTAGACATTGCTGAAGATTTCTATAATGGATAGGATACTTTATTTTTGACCTAAGGTCAGCAACCAGTTTTTTAACTTTAGCCTCCGGAGTAGGCTTTTGGTTTGATGGGCAAAAAGGTAGATCATTATGGTAATCGTGAAGAGAGTCTGGATATAAAAGACCTACCCCGAGAATGTATCCAGACTCTGAATTATCTTTGACAGATGAAATATCAAATGCATTCAATTCTGCATCATTCATCCATCTAAAGCCGGAATATGGGAGATATTGCAACATTGCCCAACCATATAAATTATTGGCATCTAAATACATCAGGAATTCTGATGGCTTAGTGCTGTCATAATTCTCCATATACATATGGTTGGCTTTCGAATAGCGCTTACAGCACTGAACCAATCCGCCACGAATACCATTTTGAATGAACCTATACATATTTATATCACTTAATAATCCAAGTTCAATTTTTGTGGACTTTAACATTGCATCCCATGAGAGACCGGGTGTAGTATAGTAGTGGGCGGGATCTAATGAATAAATTTTCTTGCAAATTGCACGAAAATTTTGAAAGACATCCGCCAGTAAAAGAACATCAGTCTTAAGATATAATTCCATGTAATCTTTAAGAGTTTGACATCCAAAAACTGACCAGACTTTTTGTGCATGGGAATAGTCTTCGATTGAACATTCTGTATTGGTTAAACTGTTGAAGAATTTATCCCTTGGGGGAAGAGCTGACTCATCTAATCTGCTCTTTGAGTCAATATACTCATAAGGAAAGACCCCCTTCCTACGTATTAGATGAAATTCATCATCTAATGGGAAAAATGCTTTAACGTTATTGAAACTGGCTATATCTAGATTGCTACTAAGTGCATCTAGACTTGTTGCCATGAAACGGAACGTATCTAAGAATCTAATCTCAAGGTTTTTGTGATGGGATGCAATATGATGGTGAAATGTACAACTTCTTATTAAGGGGGAGTACTTTTATATCACCCTCAACTTTATTTAATTCCCTAACGAACAAATGAGAATCATATTTGGAAAAGTTGTGGAAAAATACAGGAACAAAAGGTGCAATTTGAAAATTAAAGTTGCAGGCATTATGCGCTGCACCCCTATACAACCCAGTTAAATGGCAATGATCCCTAACTCGAACATTGCCTAAGGTTTTTTCACAGATGTGACAAATGAGTGCATTTCTAAACCTAAACTCATCATCTGCGTTTATATTTATGGGCTTGATGGTGCTTAGGTAACAAGAATAAATATCGTTTACATCTCTGATAAGAGACTTGACGAATTTTATACCTGCATCTTCACCAGTTTCTAAGACAAGCTTATCTAACGTTGGGTTAAAGGCGCACTTTATATAGTACAAATAAGCTATTGGGATATGTTGAGAAGTTGCTACAACATTCTCACTCAGGGGGGGTGAGTATACACTCAAAATCTGCATATATTACAAAAGGTACGTCTAAACTACGATTAAAATTCTTAAAACTAAGACTTGCTTTGTCTTCCGATGGAAGTGTTGACACAACCTTCCCATACTGTTGACGGTGCTCTGCATGCATCCTCTCATTATGTGAAAAAATTTTAATCTGATCCAACGGTAGTGGGAAATCCAAATTCGAAAAAATTGAGTGTGAGCCCTTCATCGATTTTTATCAAGTCGCTCTCAATCCCATCAACTTTGTACGCTGAGCATCGTTCAGGCTGGTTGTTCGCTGGGCTGATATTAATGCTCATTTAAAACAAAATTCATCAGCATTTTTAACATTAATGAACGCCTTCTTGTTCCTCAAAACTTTTGGTGTTTCAATAAAGCTTGAAACCTTAAGTGGAGTATATTTATTCATGATTAGCTCCAGCCCTAAGATTTGCGAGAGTGTCCAACCACTGTCCATCTCTTGAAATTTATCCATTTTCACACAAATTATTGATGAATGATCTTTAATTGTCTCTCCAAGATCAGTAGACGCTGTTATGATACTCATATTGGATTGATAAGATTTAATTGTGATCAGCAATTCATCATCAGTGAATTTTATATACTCTGCAAAGAGTTCAATATTTATTTTGCAGGTTGTGTGAGTTATCAAAGCATTTTGAATTAGTGGAAGCATTTCTTCAGCTGCTTCACTCAGAAACTCTGTTGGATCGACTACATTTTTGTGTTTATTCTCAAATGAGAATGTCGAAATCCGATTCTTAAATCCGCTCGAAATTTGTTTCACCTGACTATAGGCAAACATTAATAATGTACAGCGCAATCCATTTGTTTATTAATTAATTCTTTTTTCTTACTACTATGAATTAATTTTATGATGTCCCAGGCAAATGTACTTGTACCATCTTCTTTTATTTTTCAACTTCCCATGCATATTTCGAAAACATATCAATAACTGTCAATAGAAATTTATATCCTTTATTCGATGATGAGTACTGTCGCATTTCCACTAAGTCTGCTTGCTCAATGATCATCGCTTGCCTTCATAATACCTCTTCGGTGTTTAAAATTTTTACGAGGTGGTGCATGTAGTTCCTCTTTTCAATTCCTCCTACTCATGATTCTCTTTTTAATTATTGATCTTCAAATTTAGCTTTACCTTAATTATTTTTTTTTTTTTTTTTTTTATAAACGATAACATTTTTAAGCAGTTTATCTATAGTACCAATGCACTGACTATTTTTTTTTAAATAGACTTCCAAGTGGAATTACTTTTCTCTTTATTCCACTCATTTGAAGAGTGTCCGAACTTGCAAACGGTCCTATAGATCATAACTCTTATTATGATTAGTGTTACCAGCTTCCTGTGAGCCAACTAAAAGGTCAAGTCTATCAACGATCTCATTTGAATCATTGCAATATACAAATTAATTGAGTCCTCGAGGTTTTTAATAAAAAAAACCAGTTTGATTCGTTTGAATGTTTTATTAAGACTGAATTGATAAACTGTAACTTATAACTAAACCTCGGACTGCTGCTTCTGATCGTTGCGACTTTGTCGCTGACGCTTTGCTTGTTGCAACTTTGTCGCTGATGGTGTCAGTTATCCGTACTGGGTCCCACGATGGTCTTCCCGTGGGATCTGCTGACTTGGCACTTGGCACTTGTCCATGCGCCTTAGCTGTGATCGTTGGCTCATCATATTTCTGTCCGAGTCCCGCGTTGTTGAAAATATGCTGACGGGGCGCGCGTGTTTTATGGAATGTGTTCGAGTGCATTGGCTTTGGTTATTCGTAGAGTTGGCTTATTTATTCGAATGGGTTGGTTTTAGTTATTTGTAATAATGGATGTTAACTTACATAATTTTGTTTAGTTGAACTGAGTGTCATAAAACTTCCACGCTTATGCATGGATTTCTTTTTAGAGGTGTAGACATTGCACTTGGATCATCTACAGCAGGAAAAAAATACGTGAATCCTAGCTATATAAGGCTAGGATTTAAAGAAATAAAGACAGTTCGAAATTACAACTCAACACAAACAGTTGTTGAATGAGTTTTCTTGCTAACCTCTGAATCTGAGTGGACAACTGTTCATCAAAATTGTGTGCAGCAGCACCACTATCTATTTTCCGCTTTATGTCCTCTCCTCAATCACATTCCGGATCATTCGGCTCACATTTTCCAATCGTCGTTTCGGAAATGATAACATAAAAAATCGAAGAGCATTAACTGCCATCCCTTTTCGAAGTGGGAATGTCGCTCAATTGGGGAATGTATGTTTCTTTCAGTCTCGAATGAAATAAGAGACCGATTAGCGCGAGGCAAAATAACATCCACCAAATTATTCACAGACTTCAACATCCATATGTATGACGGAGGAGACGGAGAAGACGAAGAAGTTTGAAATACCTATGTCTGCATTGAGACAAGCCTAATACCAAATAAAAATCGCACAAGAATCACAGTACACCAATAATAACGAAGGCGATATCAAGCAGTTTGAATTAAAATTAATTAAGTAATTAAAAGGTTGCTGAAAACGGCAGAGCAGCTTGGTGGCTCTGCCTGCATTTCAAATGATGCATCTAGCATGTCAATATATTTAAGCTTAAACCGTTTGTGAATCGTAAGATAAACGTATGTAAAGAAAATGCCCTGAAGTAGGCAACACAAATGTGTCATTGCACATACCAGAGCTGGAGTCTCATTACAACGTCCAAAATCTCATTTAATGAATTTCAGTATTAAGACTTGCTTACACACACTGGCAGTGCTGCCATACATTTTTTTTTTAAGCGAATCGTGAAATTGTGTTTTTAATTTCTGGTGGCAACGTTGCGACCAGAGACCAATAAGATAATATTAATATAACTATTGATTATGTGGGTCAACTTGTAAATAGAATAACTAGTCATAAGCAATACCGTCTAAAAATCTTGTATATACTCTATGAATTTTAACTCAATAAATCTGTATAAAAAGATATCTTCCAAGTACCGATTACAGCGACACTTTGCTACTGGTATATGAACAGGCAGCGCCCCAAACATATTTAAACGTACCTGTATGATTTCTTCAAAAGCAGAAAATCTTACGCTGCTGATAGCGCACATAATCAATGAAACAAATATGCACTCGACTCATTGGTTGCACGTAAACATTGTTTGTCGCACCATCTGTCGCACGGCCTGATGTAAGCAGATGTTATCATACGCAGCGTCGTAAATTAGAAATTATAAAGGCATGGTATCTGTAAGTGCATAGATAAGGATTGACTGTTTGGGTCAAATGTAAATGAATAACTAGCCCTAAGCAAAGATTATCGTCTAAGAATTTTGTATATAAACAACGCATTTTTCATGAAATAAACTAGTACAAAAATAACTCTTTGCGTATTCACATCTTCCAGCCCAATTTGTTTCAAGTACCGATTGCGGCGTCACTTTGTTACTGGTACACGAACCGGTAGCATACCCAAACATATTTCAACATTGTGAGGAGCCATAGAAGCACATGAGCATGCATATATGTGTATGTTTATGATTATAAATGTTTTTATGTTCACGAATGGGCAGGCGAAATGCCCGTGAGCATGTTATATGCGTCCTCACAACAACTGTCTATTCAGGCCAAAATCCGGTCCTGATGCAGTTGCGGCGAATTCGCTCTCTTTCGCCCTCTCCCTTTCTAACGCCGGTGTTCAGCCATTTGAACTTGTCCGACCGACATGTCCATCAGGACATGTGCCGTTAGTGTGAGAGGAGTATTGCGGGAGCAATACTGTGGTCTATACTTACACTGACCGCAGACAATGGCTGGCGCCAGCAAAAGGGCAGTGGAAAAGTACCAGAAAATCACGCCACCAGAAGATCACGCCACCAGGGTACAGTCCCGGCAAAAGGTGGCCAGCCACGGCCTATAAAAGGAGCGCCGCAGCACATGGCAGGGGCTGTGCAATTAAACACGAGAGGCTGCGCGCATATACACGCGAGACTGTGGAAAAATGTACGCGAGACGTTGCGAACATATGTGCGAGTGAAAATCAAAGTATACCAGTGAAAGTGCAAGGACACGGAGTGTCAAAGGACTCAAAAAAAAAACATAAGGATCACAGGACATCAGGATCCTGTAAGCAGCTGTGAAGCGTATATCCTTGCCACGCCAGAATTGTGGCAACAGACGATATCCGCAAGAAACCAGGCGAAGCAAACGAGTCTGTGCTGAGCCAGAAAGTGACACGCGAATCCTGACTCACAAGAGTACTAGGGGCGATCCTTGAGGAACAAAGAAACCACTTGTCCTGGTGAGCACCAAGAGTGCTGTACGAAATCTCTGGCGGGCAAACTGAGATCCCGGGCTTGCGTAGCTGGCGGGCGGAGTACCTGGGGCAGATTTTGGCGCACAGAGCTAGCTTCCAACTGACCAAGGACACCGATGTGTGGCGAGACGACACGGAACGGGCAGATATTAAGCAAATAAACCCAAAAGTATAATCGCAAGTAACATAAGTGAATAAAGCAAGTTTTAATATATATATATCGACTGTTTTGTTAATTGTTGCAAACGCAATAATAAATTTGTTGCTCGAACCCGCAGCTCGACTGAGTTTTAGCTTAGCTAAAACACAACCTAGCAAATAGCTTCGTTACAACTGGCGCCCAACTTTGGTGGTTGCAATAAATTAGAACACATAATATACATTAAAATAAAAATGGTTCGCGCGTGGATGTACAACTTAAGAAAAGATGAAGTGCTAAAATATGGAGCAGAATTCGAAGTGGAGTTATCCGGAACTTTAGATGATATGCGCAGACAATTTGGAGAGAAAACAGATTGCCATATAGCACAAGATTGGAGGAACTAACGTCGATTTATGACAAATAACTCGAGACGCCAATCATACTCTTTGGGGGGTAGCGTCCACACCACAGCCACAAAGAAGAGTGTCCATAATCGAATAAACGGCACCGACTATGTCCCAGGAATACCCCAGAGTAGTGAAACAAGTCCGCGAATAGAATTTTCGTTTCGACGGCAAACCAGCAACCCTCTCGAATTCTTGGAACAAGTCGAATGGTCAGCAGATATATATGGATTGAACCTAAATTTAATTCCCAGGACCATGCCCGAATTACTGCAAGGAATGGCTCTTAAGTGGTATGTAGCCAACAACCAGCACTGGACGAGATGGGTAGCATTCGTCCAAAGTTTTCAGGAGTATTTCCCTCAAAGACTACTTCGAAAACTTGAAGAACGAAGTTTCCCGAAGACGGCAGCCGATCCACGAACCGTTTAAAGTGTATATGGTGGAAATGCAGACGCTCAGACGCGGCCACTGCAGTATTCGGCGGAAAAAACAATAGCCCGAATAGCAGCACGCTACTATCGGCCAGGCTTATACAGAGACGTACGCGCATATGTCCAACAATGCGAAATATGTCAGCAGTATAAACCAAGTCAAATGGCCGCGGCAGGACAAATGCTGACCAAGATACCGGAGGAACCCTGGAGTACAGTTTGTGCTGACTTCGTGGGACCACGATGCTGTTGGTCTTTATAGACCGCTCCTCGAAATGGGCGGAAATGGTACCACTCCGAAGCGCCACTACAGCAACGCTACAAAAGGCCTTCAGGGAAAGGATTCTAGCACGGTTTAAAGTACCCAAAGTATTAATAACCGACAATGGAAAACAATTTACAAGTCGGGCATTTAAAAATTCCTTGAGTAGATGGGAGTCAAACATCAATTCACAGCGCCCTACACTCTACAAGAAAACCCCGCTGAAAGCGCGGATCGCACGGTGAAAACAATGATCGCACAATTCACCAAGGACAACCAAAGACGTTGGGATGAAGCTCTACCAGAGCTGAAACTGGCAATTAACACCAGCGTCTCAAGCTCCACCGGGTACAGCGCGGCGTTCGTAACACAAGGCCGAGAGCCTAGGCTTTCAAAGGCGTTGTTCGACGAGGTGACAGTCGGAACAGACCAAGCGGCTCAAACACCGTCCGATAATGAGAAGAAACTAAAGGAAAGAAAAGGCAGCACAGGACCAAGCAAGACACTACAACCTGCGTCGTAGACCGTGGAAACCCAATATCGGAGACAGAGTGTGGGCGAAATTACACCACCTGTCGAACGCAGCAGAAGGATTCGCGGCGAAGTTAGCACCGCACAGATACGGAGGTCCATACCAGATTGTTGATTTTATATCACCCGTAATATGCAAAATAAAGAGCATAACGGACAGGCAAATAATTCAATATAAACTAAAAAGGAAAGGGTATAAAAATAATCCAATAGAAACCCAAAAGGAAAGGGTATAAAAATAATCCAATAGAAACCTAAAAGGAAAGGGTATAAACATAAACGAATACAAGCCCAACAGGAAAAGGGTATACACATAAACCAGTGGAGAAAGAAAAAATGTGTACATAGATATATATATGCGTATGTATATGTGCATATGCATGTATATGTGTATAAATAAACGTGGAGTAAAGGTAAATACATAACAGCGCCCCAAGGCGGGCCCAAAAATCAAAAGCAAAGGCGGCCCTGAACAAGGCGAAGATATACAACAATTTACGCTGATCAGCTTTGAAGCAGGAGAGCGAAAAGGGAAACATGCAAAGAGAGCGCATGACCATGGCCTACAATCGACCGCAAACGTACAAGCTAGAGATCATAGCACCCAAAAACTAATCAGCCGCGCACAAAAAGGGCAACAACAATTTTGCATATGCGCCGTTGGTTACTCACCCACAGTAGAGCAGCCACGCACTCAGCTTCTTTGAAAAAAAAATCAAAACGGCAAGCAGCATTAGGATGGACGCACAACATATAACAAGCGTGGATGTCAGCGGGCCGACATCAGGCCGCCGCCGAGCCTCGGACCCAAATCTCTTTGGCCGGCCCAGCGAAGCTGGTGTCCCGTGCGATGAGAAACCCGGTCCGGGTGCGCGCACGGCTACTGGTCGTCGGCCGCGGCGCCCACATGGGAGAAGAGTACGCCTGGTGCGCGTGGTGCGAAGCCGAGTCCCGCGTCGCATCGCTCAGGAGCAGCGAAATCGACAGCGCGACGAGATCGAGCTGCTGGCGTCGCCGCTACTCCCCCAGCGTCGATGGAGACTCAGGAGGCGAACCCGACGAGGTGGAGATGCTGGCATCACCGCCACGCGGCCCCAGCATAGGAGAAGACGCGGTGAGGGACGCAGTTCCGGAGGCCGACGAGGAGGTGCTGCCACGACGCCGACGCTACCCAAGCGATATGGACAACGTCAATCCGGAGTGGCTTCGTTGGCAGTACCTGGAAATGCCCCTGACGCCGGGGGCCGACACCACCGCAGTATGGTTCGCTGGACCACGCCCCCGCATCGATTCGTGGGATTTGGCCGAACCGATCGAACCCGCCGAGACCGAGGACTCGGAAGGTGAGACAGAAGGCCTGGGGACGCTGGGCGCCGAGGAGCCTATGTGTTTAATGTTCCAATAGTAAGATAATCAAGGAGGATTCTTATCAAGAAGATAAGTAAATACGTGAACAGACACGTACGCCACACCCATCGTGACCGTAATAAAACCTTCAATGATAAGAGTTCTTCGAACTGATAGGATGATGAGTCTAGACGCATTTGCAGCAGTAAATATGTACCTAGATAATCTCCTAAGTAGGATAAGAATAAATTGTATGTAGATGTAAGACATTTTAGTTTTCAATAAACCTGCCGAGGCCAATCGGCAGCAGTCTATGTTCGATCCTCAACGAACAACGTCGTTCGTGTTATTAATTTGCTCTGGAGATCATCTTCCAGTTTGAATCGCTTGCAGTTTAAATAGTATGCTAATATCGTCCGAGGACGAGGACATTGACGAAGAGCGGCGGTCGTTGGCGTCTACGGTGGACCCCGACGACGAGGACATGATGCCGTTTCACCCAACGACACCAGAGCCGGAGGTGATCGTCATTTCGGACGAAGAACGGCGCGAGAAGGGAGGAGGGGCACAGGGGCAGGGCGCCCGCAAATCCCACCACCCATCGTGACCGCCACACGCGAGGGCCTTTGCGGACGGCCACTGGAATCACCAGGTGACCCTGGAGGAGACGGGGTTGCCACCCACCTGGCAGCTGGAGGAGGAACAACCTCCCGCAGACCCCAACCCCTCGCAACGACACCGGAGCCCAGCACCGCCCGCCGGGGGATCATCACCACCCCGCCGCCGGACTGGAGACCCCCATTCCTGCGCCAGGCGTCGAGGCCCGAGGCGGGACCACGACCCCCCGACCGACGCTCCAGCGACAAAGGTCAGCTCCGGAGGGAGAAGCTGGATGGCAGGAGCTGCCACCGTCGGCTTGGCCACCTGGCATCACGGAGATGGCCGATGCCCAGCCAGGACTAAGTCGATGGGCGTCCAGGATCGTGTGGCAGGAGGGGCACCGCTATCGGGTAAAAACGTCAATGCGAGGCACGCGCGTCTTCCGCAAGGAGTAGCGTCAAAAATACTACTACAAAAAAATAAAAATAAAAAGATAAATAATAATAAAAAAATAAAAATAAATAAATCAAAACATAACCCCCCAAACTATTGTCTCTGTTTGCATTTTCAGGCCGTTGTTTTCTCCTTTTAGGTCGGAAAGTGGATGTTTAGATTCATATAATGTAACGGCGCGAATACTCGGCTCGCAATTTGCAAAACACGGCACATAACATGCACATTGAACTTAAGCAGCTGGTCTAGATCAGCTGGCGCAGCTTATGGTGCGTTAGAGAGCTTTCGAACACGAACTTTCGCTCTTAATCTTTCTAACGCGAACTTTCGCTCTTGAACTATCAAGTTGGCTGCGCTTGCGTGTTCTGAATGCATTTTATTCTTCCGCGTGCTGCCGATGCAAGAAGTAACAAAGCAGATCGGTGCCAAAAAAAAAAAAAACAATTTTTGTGTGTTTTACGTAAAAATTTGCACGTGGTAAAACACAATCGTCAAACATCCGAAGCTGGAATAGGATTTAAGGTGCGATATTACGGATACCTTAACACTGAAGACCAGTTATACCCGACAGAAGTTGAATTGAATGAAATTTCGACTCATTACCGGGATTTTGGGCAGTTCACGTGTTTCGAGTGTTGGGTGGACCGGCAAGATATTGGAAACAAAACAAAAGGTGCATACTGACTTGTCGGTACCCTGCAAACACTGCAAGCACACCACATCATCATTGCAATCAATCATTGCACCACACCACAATACACCATCGACCACGGAACTGGCCACCGACGCCCTTCTTCTATTCTTATACCTCATTGTGAGTATTTCCCGATTAATCCGACAGTGATTGTGAGTAGATTTTAAAGTTGTATCTCTTTTGTGTTTGGCTATAGATTTTGTTAAAAATAAAATCAAGCCGAATTCAGCGGAGAAGCGTTGCCAGCGTCTATTTAGGGCTGCTCAACGCGGCTTAACAACTACAACAACAATATCAGGAGCAACAATAACAACAACAGAAGGACAACTACAACAACAATAACAAGGGCAACAATAACAACAACCCTTGTGTCTTGAAGTCACCGCGTAGCAGGATAGAGTATTTAAAAAAAAAAAGAAATAAAATGAATTTTAGTTCTAAGTAATATTATACTCCATTCTTATAAATTTTTACAATATTTTCTAGTGAGCGCTTTGTATCCATTTTGCACCTTTGACTCTTATTATCACCGCCTACAGATAGTCTACGTCGACAGGCCTGCTGACATCGATGGATCGCTAAGGATATGGTAGTGAGTACGGCATAGCCGGACGTGATGGCATCGGAGATGCAATAGTGGTAACTAAAGCGCCCATACAATTTTGTTTGTCCATGCATTCAACTGCATAAATATTGATATTCCTAGTAGTATAAAGTTAATAAGAGTATAATAGTATTAGAGCAATAATTTACAATGAAGTTACATGTCCTTATTGAATCCCATTACCATGAATTGCCCTTTGTATTTAACTTTAATTGAATTATAGAAATATGAACATGTAGTAATTTGTTATTATTAAAGGCACCTTAGGCTTGTAGCACCGCAGGCTTCTTAGGGTAGGATCCGAAATTGCGATAGATTCCTACAAGGTTGGGTGGGTAAAGAAGGAGAACTTTAACAACTTAGTTCTCCAACTTTAGATAGGCTATAAACAACATCAGTCCGTTCCATTTATATGGCTCACATTCCTTATCCCGTTCTTCCCTGTCTACGAAATTATTATTGTAGCACCGTTTGTTTAGGCGGCACAGTACCCACGCCAGATTTCCCTGAGCAAGGCCGCCCCAAATAGTAGACAGGGTGTGCAAGCCGACACGACATTGTTAGTGTTCGTTACAATAAACATATGCCATTTGTACGCTGCAGATAGCGCAGATACACAGCAAATAAAGTACACCCAATCCATGGGTTGAGATTAAAAATATGTTCACACCATCTGTCGAGCGGCCTGCAATTAGCAGATAGTACAGGCAGCATCATAAATAAGATAACGTCAAGACATGGTATCTGTGCACGCATAGATAACTATAGATTGTTTAGGTCAACCCGCAAATAGCATAACTAGTCCTAATCAAACATTATCTTCTAAAAATTTCTGTAACGTATAAATTATATAAACGTACAAATATGTATAAACGATGCATTTTTTTCAATAAAGTCAGTGTCTTTAGAGTCTTAGTACATATAAGTCTACTCATTCGTTTCTACCATCGCACTTACTGTGCGCAACGAAGGACCTCCCTCTCCGTAAGTCCAACTAGTTACAAGTGCTAGTTGCGACGCCTTTTAGTAGTCATTTTATGTGCTGACTGCTTCCCTTAAAATATATACAAACATTTTGGTGACCCCGTCGTGATCCTGCAGTTGTCAACTAGGCGACAAAAGGATAACCAACCTCCAAAAATCCACATTTGAAGTTGTCAACAAGGCGACAATCAAAAGGATACCTGCAATCTCCTAACACAGTTCACTATATCTGTGTTAGAGAGACCATCTGAAGTTGTCAACTAGGCGAGATATCAGGATAAATGTGTGCACTCGTTAGTTGAACGACCACAGCACTTATAACAGTCCACCAAGCGACAAAAACAAAAACTGATTAAGAAACAGATATACCAGTACTTGTCTGTAAAAGTCCAACAAGCGGCAAAAATCAGTCAAAATGGCATCAGAAAAAAGAACCATCAATGAGATACTTGATGTCCAGCAAGATATAAGCGATGAGATTGTACGGCTGATATCTAATTATAAAAATGATTCCGCTGACCGGCTATCACAAAATTAAAGCAGATTCTCTCAATGAGAGATGGAATATTGTCCAAGAAAATTACGAAGTCATAAAAAAATCTGGCGAGCCACCGAAAAATCATCAAAACTTCACCTACTATGAGGACATAAGAACAACAGTTCTAAAGTACTGAGAAGTAATCAAAAACGACGCTGAAACCATAAATCAAGCCGTAAGCAAGAAGCTTGAGATGGGCGATAGCGTCAGCAATCAACCTTAGAACCCAAGGTAATTGCGTTGTGCCGGCGACAAAGGGCAATGATCGCATCACTACATCGCACATTGCACCAAAGCACCCCTATTGAGCACGCAGCATTACAGCTCATAAGGAATCTATGGACACAAATTCAAGAGGTCCATTTTCGGCTGTATGAAGAAGTTGAAAACCCAGAAGAAAATGGATATGATACACACTAGTATCTACAGGCAGAAGATGTACAAAGGCCACTAGCTTCAAAAAGCAATTAGCAGTGCACCAATGTGACATAAACTTGCCTCGCATAACCATCCCCAAATTTGATGGGGATATATTAAAATGGACACAATGCCAACAATTCAAAAAATGTGGTATCTAAAAACCAGCGTGATCGGTGAGGCAGAAAGACTAATACGCCAAATCGACTTGAAAGAGGATAACTACCTTCACGCATGGAACATGTTGGTTGACACATACGACAATCCAAGAGACAGGATCAACGGTATTGAACCGATTTTTAATGCAACAAGCCATTAACGACAATACAAAATCGCTTAAGGAACTATACATTGTCACTTTGGAGTCCCTTGCATCTCTCAAGGGACTCGGATTAGACATCTCAACGTGGGACCCAATTTTAATAGCGGTCATACGAAATAAGCTGGACAGCACAAATAAAACGCTGTACGAGCAATCATTAAGCAACTCGAAGCAAATACAAAAACTGGACACCATGCTCCAGTTTCTTGAACAACGAGTTCGTGTTTTAGCTAGCGGAAGCAAAACACACAGCAATGCCAAAAAAGATTCGATGGGAGCAACTTGTGCATCCTCCTACACTACAAGGAAGAATTGCCTCTATTGCAAGAAGTCTGATCATATCATATTTCGGTGCGACGATTTCCGTGCAAAGTCAGCCGCTGAGAGATTGAATTGGTTTCAACGACGAAAACTATGCGTCAACTGCCTCAAATGAGATCACATGGCAAAGGTTTGCCCAGGTCGTTTTAAATGCTTCAAGTGTCAAAAAAGACACAACACGCTGCTGCATTTGGAAAATTCTTCAATGGAGCAGCAAAATCCAATTGTAGCATCAGCAAGTAGGAAAAATATAAATCTGCTTGCAACAGCAAAGGTATTAGTCCAAGGAAATAATGAACAAGCTACTTTCAAGGCTTTGCTGGATTCTGGATCACAGATTAACGTAATATCAGAACGACTCGCCTCTTTATTATCTTTAAAACGACACGAAGTTGAGGAAAACAAGATTTCCAAACACTTACTTGATAGAAAAAATAATAAGGCGTCGAAAAGATAGAGTTCTTGTCAAATGGCTTGGGTTCTCAAATGATCAGAACTCTTGGATAAATATTAATGAAGTTCTATAAAATCGTACGTGTGTGTACTATTAATAGATTAAAATTTCATGAACAGTATTGATTTGTGATGAACCTGTCAGTAATTTCCTTTAAACCTTCGGACCTATGCACTAAGGTTTCGGTTAATTTATGTATGAAACGAATGCACTCAGTGTAGGGAATTTGGGATATAAAAGAGCGTCTTGAATACAAGTATCTCATTCAAAAAGATGTCGAGGAACATTCAGGAGCTATTCAATTTCATGGACGATGAGGAGAATTCAATGAATTTTCAATTGGGAGAGCTGATGCCCTGGCCGATTGCCACTAATGTGAATCCGCAATTGACCGCAGAGCTGAGTTCAAGCGAATGGAGTGAGCTCTTAGAAATTTCACCAACCATCGATATAACCGAAGAGGGACAAAGGATGGAGCCCACCTTCGATCAGCTTCTTGCCGAAGAGCCCATTGCTGAGGAATGGGATATAAAGAAAATTTTCGATGCTGACGATGTTCTAGAAAATTCAGTAGATTTTTTAAACTTTATTAAAAATATTTAATAATAAATACTAAATTTAATCAATTGTATTCCATTTATTCATTACATTTAAATAAATAAAAAAACATTACAAAATACAACTTTCTTTGTGTTATTATTATTATTGTTAGTTTTTTTTTTTTAATCATATTCTATACATACACACAGATACACTTTATTTTCAGCTTCATGAATTCAAATAAAATGCACATATGTACAACCTAAAATCATGTGTTTATCATCTTCTTCTTTTTATTCAGGTACACTGCATTTTTAAATAGACACATGCAGGTACACACACACACACACACACACACACACACACACACACTATATATATATATATATTTCTTCTTTTTCATATCAATACCCTACATTTTCAGCTTGCATAAATTGAAATAATAGAGACAGATGTACTTCTTTTTGGTTTTAAATATTCATTTATTTTTTTTTTTCTTCTTCTTAATTTTATTTACAATTTTTTTTTTCCACTTAATTTTACTAACATTTTTGATTGTTTGTTTATTAATTAATTTATTATTATTTATTTATTTATCTTTTTTTTTTTTCTTACTACTACTATGAATTAATTCTATAATGCCCCCAGGCATATGTATTTATCCCATCTTCTTTTATTTTTCTCTTATCATCTCTAGAACTTAAAGTTGTTTTTCTTATTCTATGTGTATACAAATTGTGAATCTTAGATCTAAACATCAACATGCTATCACAAAATGTCTTCTTTTCAAATAGACATTGCTTATAACTATTTATAGTCAACTTATCTAACGCAGACTTTTTAACACCTTTTGATTTTTTTATGCATCCACCCCCCTCAAGAGACAATGAATACATTTTGGCTCTAAGACCAACAAACTCCAACATTCTTTTTCCACTGTTTTCGTCTTTCATCATTCCCAAAACTTTCTTATTGCACCTTCTGATCCCATATTTTTTTGATAACTCCTCCGGATAGTCAGATGTATCAAATCTCATTTCTACATCTTCCGCAATGTCTTTAAAGAAATCTTTAGTCTCAATAGAATATATGAATGAGTCTGTGTCCATATAATTCAAAGAAACTTTTTCTTGATACTTTGGCTTCATGTAATCATAATGAAAATCGTACATTTGCCATTTTGACAGTTCGAGAACTGTAAAACCTAAGTACATAGGCTTATCATACACATTATGGAGTCGATTCATTTGAATCGCATACATATCTTCTGCAAATTGTGCTGAACTATGGAAATTGGCCTTTGCAATGAGAGCACGAGCACCCAATCTATTCCGATTTGTGGTTTCCCACGATGTGACCAGTTTGATGTCTTTACGTTTTTCTACGTTTTCCATCGTTTTTCCATAGACAGCGTTATTTAATAATTTGAAAAAGTCTTTTTCAAAATTATTTTTTGCTAGTGTTCTGTGATATGTATTTAAATCTATGTACTTTTTAAGCCAGGGAGACTGCTTAAACTCTAAAATTTTGTGTATTTTTGTTAATACTAAGCCATTTCTTAGACATTGCTGAAGATTTCTATAATGGATAGGATACTTTATTTTTGACCTAAGGTCAGCAACCAGTTTTTTAACTTTAGCCTCCGGAGTAGGCTTTTGGTTTGATGGGCAAAAAGGTAAATCATTATGGTAATCGTGAAGAGAGTCTGGATACAAAAGATCTACCTCGAGAATGTACCCAGACTCTGAATTATCTTTGATAGATGAAATATCAAATGCATTCAATTCTGCATCATTCATCCATCTAAAGCCGGAATATGGGAGATATTGCGACATTGCCCAACCATACAAATTATTGGCATCTAAATACATCAGGAATTCCGAAGGCTTAGTGCTGTCATAATTCTCCATATACATATGGTTGGCTTTTGAATAGCGCTTGCAGCACTGAACTAATCCACCACGAATACCATTTTGAATGAACCTATACATATTAATGTCAGTTAATAGCTCTAGTTCTATTTTTGTGGTCTTTAGCATCGCATCCCATGAAAGACCGGGTGTAGTATAGTAGTGGGCGGGATCTAATGAATAAATTTTCTTGCAAATTGCACGAAAATTTTGAAAGACATCCGACAGTAAAAGAACATCAGTCTTAAGATACAATTCCATGTAATCTTTAAGACTTTGACATCCAAAAACTGACCAGACTTTTTTTGCATGGGAATAGTCTTCGATTGAACATTGTGTATTAGTTAAACTGTTGAAGAATTTATCCCTGGGGGGAAGAGCTGACTCATCTAATCTGCTCTTTGAGTCAATATACTCATAGGGAAAGACCCCCTTCCTACGTATTAGATGAAATTCATCATCTAATGGGAAAAATGCTTTAACGTTATTGAAACTGGCTATATCTAGATTGCTACTAAGTGCATCTAGACTTGATGCCATGAAACGGAACGTATCTAAGAATCTAATTTCAAGGTTTTTATCATGGGATGCAATATGGATATATTTTGAAAGTGAAATGTACAACTCCTTATTAAGGGGGAGTACTTTTATATCACCTTCAACTTTATTTAATTCTCTAACGAATAAATGAGAGTCATATTTAGAAAAATTGTGGAAAAATACAGGAACAAAAGGTGCAATTTGAAAATTAATGTTGCAGGCATTATGCGCTGCACCCCTATACAACCCAGTTAAATGGCAATGATCCCTAACTCGATCATTGCCTAAGGTTTTTTCACAGATGTGACAAATGTGTGCATTTCTAAATCTAAACTCATCATCTGCATTCATATTTATGGGCTTGATGGTGCTTAGGTAACAAGTATAAATATCGTTTACATCTCTGATAAGAGACTTGACGAATTTTATACCTGCATCTTCACCAGTTTCTAAGACAAGCTTATCTAACGTTGGGTTAAAGGCGCACTTTATATAGTACGAATAAGCTATTGGGATATGTTGAGAAGTTGCTACAACATTCTCACTCAGTTGCGAATTGAGGGGGGTGAGTATACACTCAAAATCTGCATATATTACAAAAGGTACGTCTAAACTACGATTAAAATTCTTAAAACTAAGACTTGCTTTGTCCTCCGATGGGAGTGTTGACACAACCTTGCCACATTGCTGACGGTGCTCTGCATGCATCCACTCATTGTGTGAAAAATTCAGGCACATCTTGCAGAAGTACAATTGCGTCTTGTGTGATGTAAGTTGGCGTCTTACAAGTCTGGAAGTATAAAAAACAAATATATATGTTTTAAAAAATTGTGTTTTTTTTTTAAAAGAGTATTTATTTAAATATTACCTTGACAAATTTTTTATCCACACAAAATGTCCGCGCTCCTCACTCTCCAGCAACATAAGGCTTATGTGGGTATTCTTCTCCATCTCCGTCACATACAATGGTCCGTTGACTGCATTGGACTGCTCATCGAAACCAAAAACATTGATGCTAATGCTTTGGTTCTGAGCTTCAAAAATTTTAATCTGATCCAACGGTAGTGGGAAATCCAAATTCGAAAAATTGAGTGTCAGCGCTTCATCGATTTTTATCAAGTCGCTCTCAATCCCATCAACTTTGTATGCTGAGCATCGTGCAGGCTGGTTGTTCGCTGGTGCTTTAAGGGCTGATATTAATGCCCATTTAAAGCAAAATTCATCGGCATTTCTAACATTGATGATCGCCTTCTTGTTCCTCAAAACTTTTGGCGTTTCAATAAAGCTTGAAACCTTAAGTGGAGTATATTTATTCATGTTTACCTCCAGCCTTAAGATTTGTGAGAGTGTCCAACCACTGTCCTTCTCTTGAAATTCATCCATTTTCGCGCAAATGATTGCTGAATGATCTTTAATTGTCTCTTCCAGATCACTAGACGCTGTTATAATTATATATCGACTGTTTTGTTAATTGTTGCAAACGCAATAATAAATTTGTTGCTCGAACCCGCAGCTCGACTGAGTTTTAGCTTAGCTAAAACACAACCTAGCAAATAGCTTCGTTACAACTGGCGCCCAACTTTGGTGGTTGCAATAAATTAGAACACATAATATACATTAAAATAAAAATGGTTCGCGCGTGGATGTACAACTTAAGAAAAGATGAAGTGCTAAAATATGGAGCAGAATTCGAAGTGGAGTTATCCGGAACTTTAGATGATATGCGCAGACAATTTGGAGAGAAAACAGATTGCCATATAGCACAAGATTGGAGGAACTAACGTCGATTTATGACAAATAACTCGAGACGCCAATCATACTCTTTGGGGGGTAGCGTCCACACCACAGCCACAAAGAAGAGTGTCCATAATCGAATAAACGGCACCGACTATGTCCCAGGAATACCCCAGAGTAGTGAAACAAGTCCGCGAATAGAATTTTCGTTTCGACGGCAAACCAGCAACCCTCTCGAATTCTTGGAACAAGTCGAATGGTCAGCAGATATATATGGATTGAACCTAAATTTAATTCCCAGGACCATGCCCGAATTACTGCAAGGAATGGCTCTTAAGTGGTATGTAGCCAACAACCAGCACTGGACGAGATGGGTAGCATTCGTCCAAAGTTTTCAGGAGTATTTCCCTCAAAGACTACTTCGAAAACTTGAAGAACGAAGTTTCCCGAAGACGGCAGCCGATCCACGAACCGTTTAAAGTGTATATGGTGGAAATGCAGACGCTCAGACGCGGCCACTGCAGTATTCGGCGGAAAAAACAATAGCCCGAATAGCAGCACGCTACTATCGGCCAGGCTTATACAGAGACGTACGCGCATATGTCCAACAATGCGAAATATGTCAGCAGTATAAGCCAAGTCAAATGGCCGCGGCAGGACAAATGCTGACCAAGATACCGGAGGAACCCTGGAGCACAGTTTGTGCTGACTTCGTGCTGTTGGTCTTTATAGACCGCTTCTCGAAATGGGCGGAAATGGTACCACTCCGAAGCGCCACTACAGCAACGCTACAAAAGGCCTTCAGGGAAAGGATTCTAGCACGGTTTCGAATACCCAAAGTATTAATAACCGACAATGGAAAACAATTTACAAGTCGGGCATTTAAAAAATTCCTTGAGTAGATGGGAGTCAAACATCAATTCACAGCGCCCTACACTCTACAAGAAAACCCCGCTGAAAGCGCGGATCGCACGGTGAAAACAATGATCGCACAATTCACCAAGGACAACCAAAGACGTTGGGATGAAGCTCTACCAGAGCTGAAACTGGCAATTAACACCAGCGTCTCAAGCTCCACCGGGTACAGCGCGGCGTTCGTAACACAAGGCCGAGAGCCTAGGCTTTCAAAGGCGTTGTTCGACGAGGTGACAGTCGGAACAGACCAAGCGGCTCAAACACCGTCCGATAATGAGAAGAAACTAAAGGAAAGAAAAGGCAGCACAGGACCAAGCAAGACACTACAACCTGCGTCGTAGACCGTGGAAACCCAATATCGGAGACAGAGTGTGGGCGAAATTACACCACCTGTCGAACGCAGCAGAAGGATTCGCGGCGAAGTTAGCACCGCACAGATACGGAGGTCCATACCAGATTGTTGATTTTATATCACCCGTAATATGCAAAATAAAGAGCATAACGGACAGGCAAATAATTCAATATAAACTAAAAAGGAAAGGGTATAAAAATAATCCAATAGAAACCCAAAAGGAAAGGGTATAAAAATAATCCAATAGAAACCTAAAAGGAAAGGGTATAAACATAAACGAATACAAGCCCAACAGGAAAAGGGTATACACATAAACCAGTGGAGAAAGAAAAAATGTGTACATAGATATATATATGCGTATGTATATGTGCATATGCATGTATATGTGTATAAATAAACGTGGAGTAAAGGTAAATACATAACAGCGCCCCAAGGCGGGCCCAAAAATCAAAAGCAAAGGCGGCCCTGAACAAGGCGAAGATATACAACAATTTACGCTGATCAGCTTTGAAGCGGGAGAGCGAAAAGGGAAACATGCAAAGAGAGCGCATGACCATGGCCTACAATCGACCGCAAACGTACAAGCTAGAGATCATAGCACCCAAAAACTAATCAGCCGCGCACAAAAAGGGCAACAACAATTTTGCATATGCGCCGTTGGTTACTCACCCACAGTAGAGCAGCCACGCACTCAGCTTCTTTGAAAAAAAAATCAAAACGGCAAGCAGCATTAGGATGGACGCACAACATATAACAAGCGTGGATGTCAGCGGGCCGACATCAGGCCGCCGCCGAGCCTCGGACCCAAATCTCTTTGGCCGGCCCAGCGAAGCTGGTGTCCCGTGCGATGAGAAACCCGGTCCGGGTGCGCGCACGGCTACTGGTCGTCGGCCGCGGCGCCCACATGGGAGAAGAGTACGCCTGGTGCGCGTGGTGCGAAGCCGAGTCCCGCGTCGCATCGCTCAGGAGCAGCGAAATCGACAGCGCGACGAGATCGAGCTGCTGGCGTCGCCGCTACTCCCCCAGCGTCGATGGAGACTCAGGAGGCGAACCCGACGAGGTGGAGATGCTGGCATCACCGCCACGCGGCCCCAGCATAGGAGAAGACGCGGTGAGGGACGCAGTTCCGGAGGCCGACGAGGAGGTGCTGCCACGACGCCGACGCTACCCAAGCGATATGGACGTCAATCCGGAGTGGCTTCGTTGACAGTACCTGGAAATGCCCCTGACGCCGGAGGCCGACACCACCGCAGTATGGTTCGCTGGACCACGCCCACGCATCGATTCGTGGGATTTGGCCGAACCGATCGAACCCGCCGAGACCGAGGACTCGGAAGGTGAGACAGAAGGCCTGGGGACGCTGGGCGCCGAGGAGCCTATGTGTTTAATGTTCCAATAGTAAGATAATCAAGGAGGATTCTTATCAAGAAGATAAGTAAATACGTGAACAGACACGTACGCCACACCCATCGTGACCGTAATAAAACCTTCAATGATAAGAGTTCTTCGAACTGATAGGATGATGAGTCTAGACGCATTTGCAGCAGTAAATATGTACCTAGATAATCTCCTAAGTAGGATAAGAATAAATTGTATGTAGATGTAAGACATTTTAGTTTTCAATAAACCTGCCGAGGCCAATCGGCAGCAGTCTATGTTCGATCCTCAACGAACAACGTCGTTCGTGTTATTAATTTGCTCTGGAGATCATCTTCCAGTTTGAATCGCTTGCAGTTTAAATAGTATGCTAATATCGTCCGAGGACGAGGACATTGACGAAGAGCGGCGGTCGTTGGCGTCTACGGTGGACCCCGACGACGAGGACATGATGCCGTTTCACCCAACGACACCAGAGCCGGAGGTGATCGTCATTTCGGACGAAGAACGGCGCGAGAAGGGAGGAGGGGCACAGGGGCAGGGCGCCCGCAAATCCCACCACCCATCGTGACCGCCACACGCGAGGGCCTTTGCGGACGGCCACTGGAATCACCAGGTGACCCTGGAGGAGACGGGGTTGCCACCCACCTGGCAGCTGGAGGAGGAACAACCTCCCGCAGACCCCAACCCCTCGCAACGACACCGGAGCCCAGCACCGCCCGCCGGGGGATCATCACCACCCCGCCGCCGGACTGGAGACCCCCATTCCTGCGCCAGGCGTCGAGGCCCGAGGCGGGACCACGACCCCCCGACCGACGCTCCAGCGACAAAGGTCAGCTCCGGAGGGAGAAGCTGGATGGCAGGAGCTGCCACCGTCGGCTTGGCCACCTGGCATCACGGAGATGGCCGATGCCCAGCCAGGACTAAGTCGATGGGCGTCCAGGATCGTGTGGCAGGAGGGGCACCGCTATCGGGTAAAAACGTCAATGCGAGGCACGCGCGTCTTCCGCAAGGAGTAGCGTCAAAAATACTACTACAAAAAAATAAAAATAAAAAGATAAATAATAATAAAAAAATAAAAATAAATAAATCAAAACATAACCCCCCAAACTATTGTCTCTGTTTGCATTTTCAGGCCGTTGTTTTCTCCTTTTAGGTCGGAAAGTGGATGTTTAGATTCATATAATGTAACGGCGCGAATACTCGGCTCGCAATTTGCAAAACACGGCACATAACATGCACATTGAACTTAAGCAGCTGGTCTAGATCAGCTGGCGCAGCTTATGGTGCGTTAGAGAGCTTTCGAACACGAACTTTCGCTCTTAATCTTTCTAACGCGAACTTTCGCTCTTGAACTATCAAGTTGGCTGCGCTTGCGTGTTCTGAATGCATTTTATTCTTCCGCGTGCTGCCGATGCAAGAAGTAACAAAGCAGATCGGTGCCAAAAAAAAAAAAAACAATTTTTGTGTGTTTTACGTAAAAATTTGCACGTGGTAAAACACAATCGTCAAACATCCGAAGCTGGGATAGGATTTAAGGTGCGATATTACGGATACCTTAACACTGAAGACCAGTTATACCCGACAGAAGTTGAATTGAATGAAATTTCGACTCATTACCGGGATTTTGGGCAGTTCACGTGTTTCGAGTGTTGGGTGGACCGGCAAGATATTGGAAACAAAACAAAAGGTGCATACTGACTTGTCGGTAACCTGCAAACACTGCAAGCACACCACATCATCATTGCAATCAATCATTGCACCACACCACAATACACCATCGACCACGGAACTGGCCACCGACGCCCTTCTTCTATTCTTATACCTCATTGTGAGTATTTCCCGATTAATCCGACAGTGATTGTGAGTAGATTTTAAAGTTGTATCTCTTTTGTGTTTGGCTATAGATTTTGTTAAAAATAAAATCAAGCCGAATTC
Organism: Drosophila glabriapex; assembly: GCA_035042305.1. Taxonomy (NCBI): domain Eukaryota; kingdom Metazoa; phylum Arthropoda; class Insecta; order Diptera; family Drosophilidae; genus Drosophila; species Drosophila glabriapex. The sequence continues at coordinate 304,843 of JAWNLN010000069.1, forward strand.
AGCGGAGAAGCGTTGCCAGCGTCTATTTAGGGCTGCTCAACGCGGCTTAACAACTACAACAACAATATCAGGAGCAACAATAACAACAACAGAAGGACAACTACAACAACAATAACAAGGGCAACAATAACAACAACCCTTGTGTCTTGAAGTCACCGCGTAGCAGGATAGAGTATTTAAAAAAAAAAAGAAATAAAATGAATTTTAGTTCTAAGTAATATTATACTCCATTCTTATAAATTTTTACAATATTTTCTAGTGAGCGCTTTGTATCCATTTTGCACCTTTGACTCTTATTATCACCGCCTACAGATAGTCTACGTCGACAGGCCTGCTGACATCGATGGATCGCTAAGGATATGGTAGTGAGTACGGCATAGCCGGACGTGATGGCATCGGAGATGCAATAGTGGTAACTAAAGCGCCCATACAATTTTGTTTGTCCATGCATTCAACTGCATAAATATTGATATTCCTAGTAGTATAAAGTTAATAAGAGTATAATAGTATTAGAGCAATAATTTACAATGAAGTTACATGTCCTTATTGAATCCCATTACCATGAATTGCCCTTTGTATTTAACTTTAATTGAATTATAGAAATATGAACATGTAGTAATTTGTTATTATTAAAGGCACCTTAGGCTTGTAGCACCGCAGGCTTCTTAGGGTAGGATCCGAAATTGCGATAGATTCCTACAAGGTTGGGTGGGTAAAGAAGGAGAACTTTAACAACTTAGTTCTCCAACTTTAGATAGGCTATAAACAACATCAGTCCGTTCCATTTATATGGCTCACATTCCTTATCCCGTTCTTCCCTGTCTACGAAATTATTATTGTAGCACCGTTTGTTTAGGCGGCACAGTACCCACGCCAGATTTCCCTGAGCAAGGCCGCCCCAAATAGTAGACAGGGTGTGCAAGCCGACACGACATTGTTAGTGTTCGTTACAATAAACATAAGCCATTTGTACGCTGCAGATAGCGCAGATACACAGCAAATAAAGTACACCCAATCCATGGGTTGAGATTAAAAATATGTTCACACCATCTGTCGAGCGGCCTGCAATTAGCAGATAGTACAGGCAGCATCATAAATAAGATAACGTCAAGACATGGTATCTATGCACGCATAGATAACTATAGATTGTTTAGGTCAACCCGCAAATAGCATAACTAGTCCTAATCAAACATTATCTTCTAAAAATTTCTGTAACGTATAAATTATATAAACGTACAAATATGTATAAACGATGCATTTTTTTCAATAAAGTCAGTGTCTTTAGAGTCTTAGTACATATAAGTCTACTCATTCGTTTCTACCATCGCACTTACTGTGCGCAACGAAGGACCTCCCTCTCCGTGAGTCCAACTAGTTACAAGTGCTAGTTGCGACGCCTTTTAGTAGTCATTTTATGTGCTGACTGCTTCCCTTAAAATATATACAAACATTTTGGTGACCCCGTCGTGATCCTGCAGTTGTCAACTAGGCGACAAAAGGATAACCAACCTCCAAAAATCCACATTTGAAGTTGTCAACAAGGCGACAATCAAAAGGATACCTGCAATCTCCTAACACAGTTCACTATATCTGTGTTAGAGAGACCATCTGAAGTTGTCAACTAGGCGAGATATCAGGATAAATGTGTGCACTCGTTAGTTGAACGACCACAGCACTTATAACAGTCCACCAAGCGACAAAAACAAAAACTGATTAAGAAACAGATATACCAGTACTTGTCTGTAAAAGTCCAACAAGCGGCAAAAATCAGTCAAAATGGCATCAGAAAAAAGAACCATCAATGAGATACTTGATGTCCAGCAAGATATAAGCGATGAGATTGTACGGCTGATATCTAATTATAAAAATGATTCCGCTGACCGGCTATCACAAAATTAAAGCAGATTCTCTCAATGAGAGATGGAATATTGTCCAAGAAAATTACGAAGTCATAAAAAAATCTGGCGAGCCACCGAAAAATCATCAAAACTTCACCTACTATGAGGACATAAGAACAACAGTTCTAAAGTACTGAGAAGTAATCAAAAACGACGCTGAAACCATAAATCAAGCCGTAAGCAAGAAGCTTGAGATGGGCGATAGCGTCAGCAATCAACCTTAGAACCCAAGGTAATTGCGTTGTGCCGGCGACAAAGGGCAATGATCGCATCATTACATCGCACATTGCACCAAAGCACCCCTATTGAGCACGCAGCATTACAGCTCATAAGGAATCTATGGACACAAATTCAAGAGGTCCATTTTCGGCTGTATGAAGAAGTTGAAAACCCAGAAGAAAATGGATATGATACACACTAGTATCTACAGGCAGAAGATGTACAAAGGCCACTAGCTTCAAAAAGCAATTAGCAGTGCACCAATGTGACATAAACTTGCCTCGCATAACCATCCCCAAATTTGATGGGGATATATTAAAATGGACACAATGCCAACAATTCAAAAAATGTGGTATCTAAAAACCAGCGTGATCGGTGAGGCAGAAAGACTAATACGCCAAATCGACTTGAAAGAGGATAACTACCTTCACGCATGGAACATGTTGGTTGACACATACGACAATCCAAGAGACAGGATCAACGGTATTGAACCGATTTTTAATGCAACAAGCCATTAACGACAATACAAAATCGCTTAAGGAACTATACATTGTCACTTTGGAGTCCCTTGCATCTCTCAAGGGACTCGGATTAGACATCTCAACGTGGGACCCAATTTTAATAGCGGTCATACGAAATAAGCTGGACAGCACAAATAAAACGCTGTACGAGCAATCATTAAGCAACTCGAAGCAAATACAAAAACTGGACACCATGCTCCAGTTTCTTGAACAACGAGTTCGTGTTTTAGCTAGCGGAAGCAAAACACACAGCAATGCCAAAAAAGATTCGATGGGAGCAACTTGTGCATCCTCCTACACTACAAGGAAGAATTGCCTCTATTGCAAGAAGTCTGATCATATCATATTTCGGTGCGACGATTTCCGTGCAAAGTCAGCCGCTGAGAGATTGAATTGGTTTCAACGACGAAAACTATGCGTCAACTGCCTCAAATGAGATCACATGGCAAAGGTTTGCCCAGGTCGTTTTAAATGCTTCAAGTGTCAAAAAAGACACAACACGCTGCTGCATTTGGAAAATTCTTCAATGGAGCAGCAAAATCCAATTGTAGCATCAGCAAGTAGGAAAAATATAAATCTGCTTGCAACAGCAAAGGTATTAGTCCAAGGAAATAATGAACAAGCTACTTTCAAGGCTTTGCTGGATTCTGGATCACAGATTAACGTAATATCAGAACGACTCGCCTCTTTATTATCTTTAAAACGACACGACTCCACACTACGAATTGAAGGCATCGGTAGACAACAAAAGACAAGCAGAGCTCGTGTAAATCTGTTGGTAAAGTCATTATACAACGACTTTACAATGCGGACCGAAGCATTTATTCTCCCGCACATTATTACGGATCAGCCTAAATAATAAAGATTGGAACATGCCAGCAACCTTACCTAACCTTATTTTGCCAGGTTTGTTGAATTGGGGATCTGCCAACTCCCCAATTCAACAAACCTGGCAAAATCGACATGCTTTTCGGTGCGGAACACTATTATGCACTATTGCTTCCACAACAACACAAAATACCCTTTGGTCCAATCATGCAAAAGACTAAGTTGGGATGGGTTGTGGCTGGAAGAATAAAATAATCAAGGATGTCAGCAGCCATTTGTGCAGTAGCAACAGGAGAAGAAACGAATACCATAATGGAGCGATTCTGGACCCTAGAAAAGATATATCGCCAAATATGGATAAACCCTGAACACAAATTTAATCAAATGATAGTTTGGAGAATGAATCCAAATGATGAGTGAAAATACTATCGATTAAAAATGGTCACATATGGAACAGCATCGGCTTCGTTTTTGGCAACTAAGTGTCTAAATCACTTAGCCTTACTTCATATAAGCAGATCACCATTAGGATCCACTGCCTTAAGGGAAGACTTCTACGTAGATGATTGCCTCTCAGGAGCAGACTCAATACAGAAAGCAATCCAAATTCGACAAGAGTTGGTAAAAATACTGCTCCCCAACAGATTCAAATTACGCAAATGGTGCTCAAATAATGAGCAAATTCTTCAAGGAATTCCCAAGGACGACATAGTAACCGATATTAAGATTGACGAAACACTGGAACACTACAGTGTTAAGACATTGGGCCTTATTTGGATGCCAAAAAGGGATCAAACTTTGCAGCCGCACACAAAGCAGCACAGCAAAAAGGATTACAAAACGTGTAATTTGCTCGGAGCTGGCAAAGATCTTCGACCCTCTAGGCCTGTTCGCTCCAGTCGTGGTAAACGCAAAAATTTTTATGCAACGACTCTGGGAATCAAAACTCCACTGGTACGACGAATTACCTGCGAATCTTCAGAACGAGTGGAAGGACTATAGAGATGACTTGCAAAGCCTTAACTCGATGCAAATTCCAAGGCACATATTCTATGGAAATACTCCAGTTACGAAGGAATTGCACACATTTGTGGATGCTTCAAAGCAGGCGTATGGCGCAGCAAATATCTGTGCGTTTGTTATGCTCAAAGTCTCGGGTGGCTCCAACCGCAAAACAGTCACTACCTCGTCTAAAACTATGTGCTGCATTATTGGGTGCTGAGCTCGCGGACAGAATTCGACGCGATCTCAACCTTGACCCCACCACAGTGCCAGGCTACTTTTGGTCGGATTCTACCGTTGTTCTTTCATGGATCAATGCCCCGTCTTCCACATATCATACGTTTGTGGCCAACCGAATAGCGAAAATTCAGGCAAAGACAAGTCACAATAATTGGCGGCATGTATCGTCTGCCAACAACGTAGCAGATGTGCTCTCAAGAGGAATATCCGCACGAAAGTTACGCAAGCACAGTCTATGGCTCTATGGACCACTCTTTTACACGGCACTCCAGACAAATGGATAGCCCCTCCCGTCATCTCTCCGAGCAACCTGGAAAGAAAAGCAAATCATATAAGCCTAACTGCCACTCAAGCAACAATAGGCGAAGAGTTGTATACCTGTCGACATAGCAACTCATTTTACAAAACTGGTCACATCGTGGGCAACCACAAATCGCAATAGGATGCTCGTGCCCTTATAGCAAAGGCAATTTTTCATAGTTCCGCCCTGGACGATTTGTTTTTAAAAATTTTAATATAAATCAAATTCAAAACACCAATCCATCTACATACATACTGGAAGACTATCAAGGTGCAGTTCTGAAAGGTGGTTTCTATAATAAAGAGTTGAGGAAAACAAGATTTCCAAACACTTACTTGATTCAAAAGATAAAAAGGCGTCGAAATGATAGAGTTCTTGTCAAATGGCTTGGGTTCTCAAATGATCAGAACTCTTGGATAAATATTAATGAAGTTCTATAAACTCGTAAGTGTGTGTACTATTAATAGATTACAATTTCATGAACATTATTGATTTGTGATGAACCTGTCAGTAATTTCCTTTAAACCTTCGGACCTATGCACTAAGGTTTCGGTTAATTTATGTATGAAACGAATGCACTCAGTGTAGGGAATTTGGGATATAAAAGAGCAATACAAGTATCTCATTCAAAAAGATGTCGAGGAACATTCAGGAGCTATTCAATTTCATGGACGATGAGGAGAATTCAATGAATTTTCAATTGGGAGAGCTGATGCCCTGGCCACTAAAGTGAATCCGCAATTGACCGCAGAGCTGAGTTCAAGCGAATGGATTGAGCTCTTAGAAATTTCACCAACCATCGATATAACCAAAGAGGGACAAAGGATGGAGCCCACCTTCGATCATCTTCTTGCCGAGGAGCCCATTGCTGAGGAATGGGATATAAAGAAAATTTTCGATGCTGACGATGTTCTAGAAAATTCAGTAGATTTTTTAAACTTTATTAAAAATATTTAATAATAAATACTAAATTTAATCAATTGTATTCCATTTATTCATTACATTTAAATAAATAAAAAAAACATTACAAAATCTTTTTTTCTTTGTTATTATTATTATTGTTAGTTTTTTTTTTTAATCATATTCTATACATACACACATATACACTTTATTTTCAGCTTCATGAATTCAAAAAAAATGCACATATGTACAACCTAAAATCATGTGTTTATCATCTTCTTTTTATTCAGGAGTTGTACATTTCACCATCAGTATATATTCATATTGCATCCCATCACAAAAACCTTGAGATTAGATTCTTAGATACGTTCCGTTTCATGGCAACAAGTCTAGATGCACTTAGTAGCAATCTAGATATAGCCAGTTTCAATAACGTTAAAGCATTTTTCCCATTAGATGATGAATTTCATCTAATACGTAGGAAGGGGGTGTTTCCCTATGAGTATATTGACTCAAAGAGCAGATTAGATGAGTCAGCTCTTCCCCCAAGGGATAAATTCTTCAACAGTTTAACCAATACAGAATGTTCAATCGAAGACTATTCCCATGCACAAAAAGTCTGCTCAGTTTTTGGATGTCAAACTCTTAAAGATTACATGGAATTATATCTTAAGACTGATGCTCTTTTACTGGCGGATGTCTTTCAAAATTTTCGTGCAATTTGCAAGAAAATTTATTCATTAGATCCCGCCCACTACTATACTACACCCGGTCTCTCATGGGATGCAATGTTAAAGTCCACAAAAATTGAACTTGGATTATTAAGTGATATAAATATGTATAGGTTCATTCAAAATGGTATTCGTGGCGGATTGGTTCAGTGCTGTAAGCGCTATTCGAAAGCCAACCATATGTATATGGAGAGTTATGATAGCACTGAGCCTTCAGAATTCCTGATCTATTTAGACGCTAATAATTTATATGGTTGGGCAATTTCTCAAAATCTCCCATATTCTGGTTTTAGATGGATGAATGATGCAGAATTAAATGCATTTGATATTTCATCTGTCAAAGATAATTCATAGTCTGGATACATTCTCGGGCTAGATCTTGTGTATCCAGACTCTCTTCACGATTATCATAATGATCTACCTTTTCGTCAATGGTTTAATATTAACAGAAATACACAAGATTTTGGAATTTAAGCAGTCTCCCTGGCTTAAAACGTACATAGAAATACATAAACAGAACGTTGGCAAAAAATAATTTTGAAAAGAACTTTTTCAAATTACTCAATAATGCGGTCTATGGAAAAAATATGGAAAACGTGGAAAAACTTAGACATTAAACTGGTCACATCGTGGGCAACCACAAATCGCAATAGGATGCTCGTGCCCTTATTGCAAAGGCAATTTTTCATAGTTCCGCCCTGGACGATTTGTTTTTAAAAATTTTAATATAAATCAAATTCAAAACACCAATCCAACTACATAAATACTGGAAGACTATCAAGGTGCAGTTCTGAAAGGTGGTTTCTATAATAAAGAGTTGAGAAAAACAAGATTTCCAAACACTTACTTGATTCAAAAGATAATAAGGCGTCGAAATGATAAAGTTCTAGTTAAATGGCTTGGGTTCTCAAATGATCAGATCTCTTAGATAAATATCAAAGAAATTCTATAAAAAAAACCCTTAAAATCGTAAGTGTGCGTTCTATTAATAGATTAAAATTTCATGAAAAGTATTGATTTGTGATGAACCTGTCAGTAATTTCCTGTAAACATTTCGGACATGTGCATTTAGGTTTTCGGTACTAAGTATAGGGAATTTCGGATATAAAAGAGCGTCTTGAATACAAGTATCTCATTTAAAAAGATGTCGAGGAACAATCAAGAGCTGTTCAACTTCATGGACGACGATGAAAATTCAATGGATTTTTATTTGGGACAGCTGATGCCCTGGCCGATTCCAACCAAAGAAACAATTAAGGAAGTGAATCCTCAATCGTTTCGTAGAGTTGGCTTATTTATTCGAATGGGTTGGTTTTAGTTATTTGTAATAATGGATGTTAACTTACATAATTTTGTTTAGTTGAACTGAGTGTCATAAAACTTCCACGCTTATGCATGGATTTCTTTTTAGAGGTGTAGACATTGCACTTGGATCATCTACAGCAGGAAAAAAATACGTGAATCCTAGCTATATAAGGCTAGGATTTAATGAAATAAAGACAGTTCGAAATTACAACTCAACACAAACAGTTGTTGAATGAGTTTTCTTGCTAACCTCTGAATCTGAGTGGACAACTGTTCATCAAAATTGTGTGCAGCAGCACCACTATCTATTTTCCGCTTTATGTCCTCTCCTCAATCACATTCCGGATCATTCGGCTCACATTTTCCAATCGTCGTTTCGGAAATGATAACATAAAAAAAATCGAAGAGCATTAACTGCCATCCCTTTTCGAAGTGGGAATGTGGCTAAATTTGGGCATGTATATTTCTTTCATTCTTCAATGAAAAAAGATCTACCCAATTATTCACAACTTCAACATCCATATGTATGACGGAGAAGTTTAAAATACCTATGTCTGCATTGAGACAAGAAGCCTAATACCAACTAAAAATCGCACAAGAATCACAGTACACCAATAATAACGAATGCGATTTTAAGTAGTTCGAATTAAAATTATTTAAGTAATTAACAGGTTGATGAAAACGGCAGAGCAACTTGGTGGCTCTGCCTGCATTTCAAATGATGCATCTAGCATGTCAATATATTTAAGCTTAAACCGTTTGTGAATCGTAAGATAAACGTATGTAATGATAATGCCCTGAAGTAGGCAACACAAATGCGTCATTGCACATACCAGAGCTGGAGTCTCATTACAACGTCCAAAATCTCATTTAATGAATTTCAGTATTAAGACTTGCTTACACACACTGGCAGTGCTGCCATACATTTTTTTTTTAAGCGAATCGTGAAATTGTGTTTTTAATTTCTGGTGGCAACGTTGCGACCAGAGACCAATAAGATAATATTAATATAACTATTGATTATGTGGGTCAACTTGTAAATAGAATAACTAGTCATAAGCAATACCGTCTAAAAATCTTGTATATACTCTATGAATTTTAACTCAATAAATCAGTATAAAAAGATATCTTTGCGTATTCACTTCATTCAGCCCAATTTGTTCCAAGTACCGATTACAGCGACACTT